>JAWNOM010000469.1:0-10263 GCA_035045965.1 Drosophila aldrichi
CTGAACCCATTGAAAATGGAAAATCAGGGTATAATGGTTTTGTTAAAATGTATGTAACAGGCAGAAGGAGGCGTGGCAGACCCCACAAAGTATATATATTCTTGATCAGGGTGACGAGATAAGTTGATTTAGCCCTGTCCGTCTGTCTGTCTGTCCGTCTGTCCGTCTGTCCGTATGTTTGAACGCGTCGATTTCCGAAGCTATGATAGCTAGAGACTTGAATTTTCTTTTTTTAAAATGACCGTATATACAGCGCGGATGTCGAGTTTAGCTTTAGAATTCGATAAATTATCCCGTTATATTTTTATCGAATAAAAACATTCAAGTTCAAATCAGATGCCAGTACAGATGCTAGCGGCGCGTCATTTGATCATGAGGTCTCGGGTTCAAACCTCAGAGCGGTCGGAGTTAATTTATGTTTATTTTCTTTTTTTAAATTTTTTTTCAAAATATTATATATATATATATATATATATAATATACATACATTTATTTAAATGAGCTTACTATTCAGCCACAACAGTTTTTCTATAAGTGTGCACACATCCATTCAAAGAAACAATTAGTTTAGTTTAGATTCGCTAGATGGCGCTGCAGCAGTGAATGTATTACTGTTTTGCCATCAAACTGTCAGTAAGTGAAGTGGCGTAGTGAATAGCAGCGCGCCACTCAATCGAGAGGTCTCGGGTTCGAACCCCAGATCGGGCGGAATTATTGTTTAATTTTTTTTTAATTGTTTCAAAAATTGAAATGTGAATATTTATTAGTTTGGTTCAGGGTAGTATCTAGTCGAGCACTCTCGACTAGAGTTTTCTTACTTGTTTTTTATTATTTTTTTTTTTTTTATAGAGCAAAGCGCTGACTCTGACTTGCGTCTAATGATTAGTCTTTACTTCAGTGTGTGTGTGTGTATGTGTGTGTGTGAGTTGCGTGTGTGTATGTACAGAGTCTGGCAACTAGTTGCTGCTGACCGATACATCAATTAAATTTGCATTTTAATTTGACGTTTCGTTTTGTTTGGCGCACTTTGTGCAAGTGATTTATATGGGAGCGGAGCGCCATAAAGGAAAACCGAGAACAACAAAAAGCGGTTGATCTTGTTCAGCTTAGCCAGCGTACACTGTACAGATCTCGTTTCACTTGTGATTATTGAGTCAATAGAGCAGCCGCCCCAATGCCAAAAGCCATTCAGCCATAAGCCTGTCAACGTTTCCGTTTTGAGGCCGCCGTTGAGTGTGAACTTATGGCGCCACCACCAGCACCAGCAACATCACCCCCAGCACCACCCTGTGAGCCAGACCATGTGGCAGCAGTAGCGGCAGTGGCGGCAGTTGCAATTGCATGCTAAAGCCAAGTTAGGGCCTGCAAAGCCATAAACATTTGCCAAAACAAGCAGGGCACAAAATAACATAAAATATGTAGTAAATTTACAATAGTTGGATATGCTCAACTAAAAGATATCCTTGCCAAATATCAAAGTGCTTTAGCTGAGGTCTATAGAGGAATTATCTGTAAGGCATATAAATATGGAATAACAGAAAACCTCTAAATAGGAATCAGCAGAAGTATCCGTGGTATACTAAATATATTTAGTGTACATTATATTTACTTATCTCTAATTTTAGTACATACTGCCAGTTCCATAAAAATTCAACAAATCATCCTACCCTCTTCCACCTTTTTTAAAGGAGGCCACAGGGTATAAAAAGGGGGAGGCGCACGTGCGCGCAAAGACGTTTACATAACGGTTTGCCAGTTAGTGCGGCCAGACAGCGCTAACCACCTACACACCACAAGCACACACACATGAACACAACACACCCACACCCACAGCCACACATTGACCCACCCAGGCAACCACCCAAGTCTGGCTGCAGCTCTGTCAAAATGCAAGGCGCGAATTGTAAATTTGCAAATGCCGGAAACGCAAATTTTACCAAACTTGTTACCCACCAACAGCAACGGTAGCATCAACAACAACAACAACAACAATAACAAACTTTTGGCCAAATATCTAGCCACAAAAAGTTAAACTGTAAATTGGCCGCAGAGCTGGAATTGCGTTGGCGTTGGCGTCGGCGTCGGCGTTGGCTTCGCCTGCCGGAATAGAACTTTTGCATTACAATTGGCTGCAATTTCTGCGGACTCTGTGATGGCCTCCAAACACGCAATGGCCGAACTTTTGGGCTATGGCACCCAATGGCTGCCGTCGCAAGTTTCGGATGTGCCAAAAAAGAAAAAAAAGAAAAATAAAAGTGGGAATATTCTTATAGAGAGAGATTTGGGCAATATAGCCGTAGTGCCGGCGGATGCATAAATTTCATTTTGCCCTGGCATCAATTAAACTGCAAGCAAATGTTGTATCTAAGCTAAGCATTTCACATCTGCGCTGACCTATCATTAGCGCCTGCAAATGATGCACTACATCCGCCAGAAGTTCAACAATAATTCTTAACCTCGCGCACACAGCTAACCAATCATTAGGCCATACGCATGACGGGCCTGAGACCCACAGAGACCCATCGAGCGACCCTGGAAGACCCTGCGAGAGACCTCTGAGCTGACGCAGACGCATATATCACATGTCCATGTCCGGTTCTTCTTTCTGGACTCGCGTTCCAGCACGTATCAATCTGGAAAAATGTTGAAAAAAATGCAGCCAGAGTTGGAGCCTTGGCTTATTTATTGGCAATTGGCCCTGTCGATGAGCGCACGCCGCCCCGCATTCCCCTATCCATAGTTGTATCCCCACCCAGTTTGACCTGCGCCTTGTCCTTTTGCATATGCGCAGCTCGCATTTCATATTTATTGTGCTGTATCTGGCCATAATAGTTAGGGATCATCCACAGCCAGATCTGCATCTGTGTCTTTCGTAGCTCTGCTGAACTTTAGGCTTATTTTCAGTCATAAATCAGTTAGTGTAGCGCCTGGGGCTGCCAACACACACGCGCATGTGTGCATATTCATGAGTTTGATTGAAGTTATAAATCAGTTATGCCAAAAAAAAAAAAAAAAGGAGGAAGAAGATATATTTATATATATAAATACGTATATGAAATGGACCAGAATACGTTTGCACATAAGCTAAAAAAGTATATAAATCAGTGATTAAGAAAGAAAAGAAATACGTCAATTTATTTATAATTTGTCTTATGCGAAAATAATGGAATTTACCAATTCTTAATATCAACATAGAACACATCATATTTTAATTTTCATGTAGAATGAAAAAAGTTTTAATGGAATATACTTAGTTAATATTTAAATCTGTATTAAATGAAATGTTATTAGATTTGATCCGTTGAGTTATAATATATAACATTACTTCAACTACAGACCTTACTTCCATACTTCCATTACTTCCTTGCTTACATTCTTTCATTCCTTTCAATAACTTTCCGAAGCACTTAGTCCACAGCCCTCTTTTCCAAGTGTGCTATGCCAGTTTTTAGGCTATAACCTTATACAAGCTTCAGCTAGCTGTATAAACACCTGTTAAAGCACCTGCCGTAGCCAAGAAACCACTTTCTATGACCACGACTCGACTTTGGAGTTGGAGTTGGAATTGAAGTCTACCTTGCATCACATCCGCAACGGTTGTGCCAAAAAAATACAAAACTTAATTAATATGACACATATCGAGAGCTGTTTGGGCCACTGATCGCGCGTTTGCTTCCACATATATATGTATATACACACACACATCTATATATTATCTACACATTTTTCTGATATTTTTCAAATAAAGAAATGCGCTAATGAAGTGAACCAAGAATTGTTTTTTTTTTTTTTTTTTTTTTTTTTTCTGTTTTGACTGTGGCTTTTCATAAGAGTCGCCAATACATTAATTAATCATGGAACATTCTTAGGGCTATGGCCAACGTCTTGAAGCATCGTGTGATTAGAGTTCCGCTTTTTTCCTAGCAGTGTTAACTTTTTCTCGGTTTTTGCTTGGCCGGGTTAACTGAAACGAAAACGCAGTTAGCTGGAGCGCAAAAACAAAAGCAACAGCAACAGCATAGTTATAGCTACGAGTGATATTAACATATCATTATTATAGCCATTAGCACTTTTAATTGATGAGTTTTTGCTGCCGTCTCCGCGGCTTATATTTTTTTTTCCAACTCTGCCCGACACTGCAGCCGACTTGCCAATCCATTTGTCAATGGCAAAACCATAAAAAAAGTGTATGAAAATGAAATAAGAACAAGAGGAAGAACACTGAACATGAGTGAAGAAACCGACGGAACCAACCGTTGTAGATGGCCGCGGGTGTATTTGGTATCATGAATATCTTGATAGACAGAAAAAGTTTGTCCGAATAATCAGTGAATGGACAGCCGAATGAAAGAGTATCATAAAATAATTCACTTCTGCAAACAGCTCAATCATTCAATAGTGAATGTTTAGAGGAAGCAAATAATTTATTTAGTTAAATATTATGTTAACGATGGAGCTGGGAAAAAATTGCAAATATTTATAGCAAATAAAATTAAGATTATAAGAGATTTTAAATATATGGTTTTGGCTAATAGTATTTTTTTTGTTTAGTCTCAGTTGTCAGTCTGATTTATCTACAGCAATATATTTAAATAGCCAGAATGCTCAGAATTCCTATTTCTCTTACTCTTATACACAACGCTAAATGCATATGTTTATATTACAAATTGAAACCTATTGACCGTGAATGGGCCAAGATGTCTCCGAGCTATCTTTGGCTAGTCTATAATCAAGACAAACGGTAGTCATATCTTTTAATAATGTATTTGGAAATACAATATAAATCTTTTTCTAAACCGAATCTATTCAAAATAACCTAAACGCATAATATGTAAAATATTGAAAGCACAAATCTAAAGAATGAAACATTTCACATCAAATCAAACAAAACCACCTTCCATTTTCTTGATTATGATAATTATGAATATCTAGCTTATCGTATAGATATATCTAAATACAATGACAGATGTTAAAGCTCACTTGGAAATGATATTGTAAACCCTTGACTGAATCGCATTCACCCATTCGCTTGGCAGATGTTTTTGAATGTGCTGTGCCCCAAAGACGACCTTTGTATAATTAATTGAGTGTTTCTAACTGGACTCGTCGGCGCTGGGGGTCAAACTCTAACGACAGACAACGTCCGTCTCACTCTCTCTCCCTGTCTCTCTTTCTCTCACTGTCCGTCCAGCTGTCCATCTCTCAGCACGTTTCATTGATGAATTTTGACAGTTTCTTAAATTTTGGGTTAATGATTGGAGCGGCAAAAAGGCAGAAGAAGAACAAATATATATCTATATACAAATTTATGTATATATGTATAGACAGTGAATACATTGATCTTAAAGCGCTTTGGTTCCCGCAAATTCATTAGCGAAATTGCAATTAAGTAAGTTTTTGTTTTATTCTTCTTTACACCCTTTTACGTAGAGGAAATCGTTTTCGTTCATGTTGGCAAACATGTTTGTTAACTTGAATATTTTTTGGACTTATCAAAATAGTTTTGATTGCATGTTTTCCAATGATAACATACTTAATATAGCGATATATATGTATGTATGTATATTCTATTTATGTATACAAACACAGTCTTTGGATATCGCATGACGCATTTAGCATTCCTTTGGATTCCTTGGAAAACGTGCCCATATCTAACAACTGGCAATTAAACCTACCTAAGATACACACACACACACATATACACTCGTATATTTAATACCGTTACGCGCCTAGGTGAGGCCCACTGTGCTTAGAGCGCATGCCCCTTGTTTTGAAGAAAAAGGCTTTGGGGCAACTTCACAATGTTTCGAAATGCAGGCCTTGGCGCATGTTAGACACAAGTCTGATTCTGCGGGCTTGGGCACTGCCACGCCCCCAGACGCCAATTATGTTTGCAAGGGGCAAGGCGAAGGATGTGCCGCGAGCACAGGATATGCTCAAAACGGCGGCGCGGCAGGCAGAAAAAAAAAGAATAAAAAGCTTTAGTTGAAAAAATTAACTCAAACTACAAAAGCGGAAAAAAAACCGAAAGTTTGCTTAACATTCGATTTTGTTGTTGATATCGAATTAATATCAAATACCAGGCGTTGGCCAAGACGGGTTGGGCGACAACTGCCCGGCGGCCTTAACGGAAATGGAAATGATGCGCGAGGCAGAGGCAGAGGCAGGGGCAGCACTCTCGGCACACACAGCGAAGCAATTAAGCAGCTCCCCATTGGACGTGGCATTAAATTGTGAGCTGAAAGTGGCAGATACATCAAAAGTGAACGCAATCCATCATCTTGCGAATCACGGCGTGATGAGTGCCGCCAACAGTTCAACCAAAGCCGCAGACGCAGTCGCAGCAACAGCTCCAGCTCCAAACCCAACTCCAGCTCTATGTCCAGCCTCAACTCTTTCTTTTGTACGTCGGCATCCTTTCGACTTACTTTTTTTTTGGGATTTTATGATCGCTGTGGCTGACGCGTTCGCCGCACGAGCTAAAAATCATAAAAATTTGCTAAGTATTTAATGTATACTCCTCTTAAATACCGTTAGGCGAGCGCACCTTTAGCAGATTTCAAACTACAAGATACGAAAACTAGAGTTGCGCGCCTTTTTTTTATATGGTCAAGGTCACAATTAATTGCGGGTCTGGCGATGGCGACTTCCTATATAACCAGCTTGACTTTAAACTAATGCCGCCTGATCTACTTTCGGCCTGAGCGGGGCAATTAAAACAATTACCTTTTACCCCACTGCAACGCGAGTTTGTGACGGTTGTGTTTGTATTTGTGTGTGTTAACTATGTATCTTAGCTAGTTGTATCTGTATCTGTATCTGTATCTGTATCTGTATCTGTATCTGTATCTGTATCTGTATCTGTATCTGTATCTGTATCTGTATCTGTATCTGTATCTGTATCTGTATCTGTATCTGTATCTGTATCTGTATCTGTATCTGTATCTGTATCTGTATCTGTATCTGTATCTGTATCTGTATCTGTATCTGTATCTGTATCTGTATCTGTATCTGTATCTGTATCTGTATCTGTATCTGTATCTGTATCTGTATCTGTATCTGTATCTGTATCTGTATCTGTATCTGTATCTGTATCTGTATCTGTATCTGTATCTGTATCTGTATCTGTATCTGTATCTGTATCTGTATCTGTATCTGTATCTGTATCTGTATCTGTATCTGTATCTGTATCTGTATCTGTATCTGTATCTGTATCTGTATCTGTATCTGTATCTGTATCTGTATCTGTATCTGTATCTGTATCTGTATCTGTATCTGTATCTGTATCTGTATCTGTATCTGTATCTGTATCTGTATCTGTATCTGTATCTGTATCTGTATCTGTATCTGTATCTGTATCTGTATCTGTATCTGTATCTGTATCTGTATCTGTATCTGTATCTGTATCTGTATCTGTATCTGTATCTGTATCTGTATCTGTATCTGTATCTGTATCTGTATCTGTATCTGTATCTGTATCTGTATCTGTATCTGTATCTGTATCTGTATCTGTATCTGTATCTGTATCTGTATCTGTATCTGTATCTGTATCTGTATCTGTATCTGTATCTGTATCTGTATCTGTATCTGTATCTGTATCTGTATCTGTATCTGTATCTGTATCTGTATCTGTATCTGTATCTGTATCTGTATCTGTATCTGTATCTGTATCTGTATCTGTATCTGTATCTGTATCTGTATCTGTATCTGTATCTGTATCTGTATCTGTATCTGTATCTGTATCTGTATCTGTATCTGTATCTGTATCTGTATCTGTATCTGTATCTGTATCTGTATCTGTATCTGTATCTGTATCTGTATCTGTATCTGTATCTGTATCTGTATCTGTATCTGTATCTGTATCTGTATCTGTATCTGTATCTGTATCTGTATCTGTATCTGTATCTGTATCTGTATCTGTATCTGTATCTGTATCTGTATCTGTATCTGTATCTGTATCTGTATCTGTATCTGTATCTGTATCTGTATCTGTATCTGTATCTGTATCTGTATCTGTATCTGTATCTGTATCTGTATCTGTATCTGTATCTGTATCTGTATCTGTATCTGTATCTGTATCTGTATCTGTATCTGTATCTGTATCTGTATCTGTATCTGTATCTGTATCTGTATCTGTATCTGTATCTGTATCTGTATCTGTATCTGTATCTGTATCTGTATCTGTATCTGTATCTGTATCTGTATCTGTATCTGTATCTGTATCTGTATCTGTATCTGTATCTGTATCTGTATCTGTATCTGTATCTGTATCTGTATCTGTATCTGTATCTGTATCTGTATCTGTATCTGTATCTGTATCTGTATCTGTATCTGTATCTGTATCTGTATCTGTATCTGTATCTGTATCTGTATCTGTATCTGTATCTGTATCTGTATCTGTATCTGTATCTGTATCTGTATCTGTATCTGTATCTGTATCTGTATCTGTATCTGTATCTGTATCTGTATCTGTATCTGTATCTGTATCTGTATCTGTATCTGTATCTGTATCTGTATCTGTATCTGTATCTGTATCTGTATCTGTATCTGTATCTGTATCTGTATCTGTATCTGTATCTGTATCTGTATCTGTATCTGTATCTGTATCTGTATCTGTATCTGTATCTGTATCTGTATCTGTATCTGTATCTGTATCTGTATCTGTATCTGTATCTGTATCTGTATCTGTATCTGTATCTGTATCTGTATCTGTATCTGTATCTGTATCTGTATCTGTATCTGTATCTGTATCTGTATCTGTATCTGTATCTGTATCTGTATCTGTATCTGTATCTGTATCTGTATCTGTATCTGTATCTGTATCTGTATCTGTATCTGTATCTGTATCTGTATCTGTATCTGTATCTGTATCTGTATCTGTATCTGTATCTGTATCTGTATCTGTATCTGTATCTGTATCTGTATCTGTATCTGTATCTGTATCTGTATCTGTATCTGTATCTGTATCTGTATCTGTATCTGTATCTGTATCTGTATCTGTATCTGTATCTGTATCTGTATCTGTATCTGTATCTGTATCTGTATCTGTATCTGTATCTGTATCTGTATCTGTATCTGTATCTGTATCTGTATCTGTATCTGTATCTGTATCTGTATCTGTATCTGTATCTGTATCTGTATCTGTATCTGTATCTGTATCTGTATCTGTATCTGTATCTGTATCTGTATCTGTATCTGTATCTGTATCTGTATCTGTATCTGTATCTGTATCTGTATCTGTATCTGTATCTGTATCTGTATCTGTATCTGTATCTGTATCTGTATCTGTATCTGTATCTGTATCTGTATCTGTATCTGTATCTGTATCTGTATCTGTATCTGTATCTGTATCTGTTTCTGTATCTGTATCTGTATCTGTATCTGTATCTGTATCTGTATCTGTATCTGTATCTGTATCTGTATCTGTATCTGTATCTGTATCTGTATCTGTATCTGTATCTGTATCTGTATCTGTATCTGTATCTGTATCTGTATCTGTATCTGTATCTGTATCTGTATCTGTATCTGTATCTGTATCTGTATCTGTATCTGTATCTGTATCTGTATCTGTATCTGTATCTGTATCTGTATCTGTATCTGTATCTGTATCTGTATCTGTATCTGTATCTGTATCTGTATCTGTATCTGTATCTGTATCTGTATCTGTATCTGTATCTGTATCTGTATCTGTATCTGTATCTGTATCTGTATCTGTATCTGTATCTGTATCTGTATCTGTATCTGTATCTGTATCTGTATCTGTATCTGTATCTGTATCTGTATCTGTATCTGTATCTGTATCTGTATCTGTATCTGTATCTGTATCTGTATCTGTATCTGTATCTGTATCTGTATCTGTATCTGTATCTGTATCTGTATCTGTATCTGTATCTGTATCTGTATCTGTATCTGTATCTGTATCTGTATCTGTATCTGTATCTGTATCTGTATCTGTATCTGTATCTGTATCTGTATCTGTATCTGTATCTGTATCTGTATCTGTATCTGTATCTGTATCTGTATCTGTATCTGTATCTGTATCTGTATCTGTATCTGTATCTGTATCTGTATCTGTATCTGTATCTGTATCTGTATCTGTATCTGTATCTGTATCTGTATCTGTATCTGTATCTGTATCTGTATCTGTATCTGTATCTGTATCTGTATCTGTATCTGTATCTGTATCTGTATCTGTATCTGTATCTGTATCTGTGTCTGTATCTGTATCTGTATCTGTATCTGTATCTGCATTTATCTGTATCT
>JAWNOM010000470.1:0-535000 GCA_035045965.1 Drosophila aldrichi
TGCAAATTATCATCATTATGATTGCATATCATCATCAACATCAGTATCACCATCAACATTATCATTATCATTGTGATCATGATGAGCTAGCTGGCCTGCCAGTTCCACCTACTATCGTCTGCTTCTTTTGGAAAATTGTTGGCAAATTATTGCTTTGGCTTAAAAGCACATAAAACATTGGCGCGTCCTCGCGTGCCCAGGCCAATGATCATTAACAATGTCATTATTATCGTCGTTGGTAAGCTCATTATTGTTTGCCTGCTGGCAGGAGGACAAAAGGCTGTCATAAATTTGTCACAAACAGCAAAGCGCCTGCCTCTGCCTCTGCCTCTCCCTTTCTCCTTCATTCACCCTCTCTCTCGCTCTATCTCTATCTCTATCTCTCTCCCAGTCAATTGGTCAATTTGTCAATCTGTCATTGGAGCGCCATTTGAGCCGTTGCCAGAAACAATTTATGTTCGCAGCTGCCTGGGTCACGCCCTCCCAGTGCCACTACGCCGCCCATTTTTTGGCTTATAATTCACCCACGCAAATATTTGCGATTCTTTTGTTTCTTTCTTTAGCAATTGCAATTGAATTGCTTCGATTGAGCAAAGGAGTTATTTGCATTGTTGTTGTTGTTGTTGTTGCTGTTGCTGTTGTTGTTGTTGTTGCTGTCGTGCGTCTGTTATTATGCAAATATTGAAAGCCGCTAAAATGCTCGCGGTACGCGTCATTTAAACGCATTGTTGCGACGTGGTGGAAGGCCGTCCTAAAGTCGTCTTTATTGTTATTGTTGTTGCTGTTGTTGTTGTTGTTGTTGTTGCATGCATCATTATGGCCATTTATGTTGCATAAATTACGGCGTTTATCTTTTGTCACTTGCGTGAAAATTATGTGTAATGCGATTCGCTATTTTGGCCAGAGCTAAATTTAAAACTGCCTGAATCATCCATATATAAACGATGGGACTATGTTAAAATAATACAATGACTGATTGCATGGGTTGAATTGTGATATATATACGTTATATATGTACTATATACATATGTACATGCATGTGTCTCTATATACACATAAGTAATATAGCAATGAGTGAATGATTTGTGAATATCTTTGGGTCTTTTAAGACTTGGCTTCACTTTAATATTGTCATCCTTTAATATTATTATAAGTAAATTCTTATAGATAGAAGATTTGTCAAAAGTCAATAAGTGTATATCCATATATCCTAACTAAAAATGTCTTATATTGTATTCAATATCTGCACAAACTCGATAAATCATGGCTATAGATCAATCGCAGTAGTTGAATGCATTTGTGAGAGCGACATAAATGTAGTTGCTAAAATTTATAAAAATTTGCATTATATATTTGAAAGTGCAACTAAATAATTTAGTTAAATATCGTTATCTGACGAAAAGCTCTAAGCTGCATAATAATTCATCATTTCAATAATGAGAAACTTTGAGTTTGTGAGCAATATTTAATAGTCAAGTCGTGGCTTGACATTCTACACTTTAGATTATAGATTTCTAAGCGATATTTCATACAGTGAGAGAGAGAGAGGGAGAGAGAGAGTCATGCCATAGTTGACCCACTTTGCAATCGAAGCTCGCCTGCGCCAAAGGAACTTTTGCTTTTTTGTATTTTGCGTTCAATTTATCCCGCATTGTGACACGTAGCTATCCCACCCACACACACACACACACACACACCCGCACCCATTTACACACATGCCAAAAAAAAAAAAAAGTATAAATGAACTCTGCTGAACTGCACAAAAGCTAAAGTAAATGCAATAAAAAATGAGAAGAAAAAAAAAAATCAACTGAAAATGGGCGAGTTCTCTCTCGCTCGTATCAATCAATGCGAATGCAAACGAAGCGAAGTGCGAACGAAAGCGCATTGCGCATACGTCGTGTGGCGCACTGCGGCTCGCTCTCTTTGATGCTCTCTCGCTCTCTTTGACACACACGCTCACACACACATGCACGCCTGCCGAACGAACGAACGCCTCGTTTGACTCGGCCAGTCAACGGTCGTGTGGACGTTGGCGTCGCTGCTGCTGCGACTGCTGCGACTGCTGCTGCTGTTGCTGTTGCTGTTGTTGTTTTTGGTGTCGTCGTCTATATTTACACTTGTGGCCTCTTATCAAATGGCAGCGGCGCAGTTGACTTTTTTGACGTTTGTGTATATATTTGTTGTTGTTGCTGCTGCTGCTGGCTGATCTGTGTACTGTACATGTGTAGCCCGTTTATTGTTGTTGTTGTTGCTGTTGCTGCTGTTGCTGCTGTTGCTGTTATTTGCTGCTGCTGCTGCTGCTGCTGTTGAATTTTGTACGCGGCGACCGCTTTGCTGCTTTGACTTTTTGCTCGGTTTTTGAAATATGTACGTACACACTCACACACACATACACATATGTAGGTATATATATGTGTGTGTGTGTGTGTGTGTGCGCAGGCAAAATGGGAACAGTCAACACAGCAAAAGTTCAAGTCAAAGATATTTATTTTATATAATCAGGCGCGACATCGCTGGCTCGTTTGTTGTTGATTGTCGTTGCTGTTGCTGTTGTTGTTGCTGTTGTTGCTATTGTTTGATTATAAATACTTTACGAAACAATCAAAATACTGAATACGAACTGGCAGCACAGTTGTACATGTATGTACATACACCTATAAAGGGTCACACACACACACACGCACACACCCACCCAACTGGGACACTACAGCCGCAATACACTTAAAATATTTACATTATTTGTTGTATTATAGAATTCAATGAAAGATTAGTTAAAATAAAGTGAACATTACGAATCGATAATTCTTAATTGTATTGCAAATCGATAGCTCGATACAATATATATCGATCCATGTCTTAATGCAATTTCGGGCATGTATTTTCCTTTAATTTTGTGTTTTGCATTGTTAATTATCAATCAAATTTATTTGTGCACAAGTTACTTTTATTTAAAAATATTTAATATGTTCATTGAATTTTTCTTTCTTGAATTTATCGTTAAATATATCCATTAAATCGCGTGTTGGCAATTCCCTTAATGCTCTACATTTGTTTCACTATTCCCAGACACACACACATACACGCATTTCGTTGTATTATCAGTTCCAGTGTATATGCTTTTGTTTTTTGTTTTTTTTTTTTTTTTTTTGGGTCCACTCTAACCAGACAATGCTGTCGAGTGGCTGTGCCGCCGCCTCAGCGGCGATAAGTTCGCGTGCAAAGGTTCTGAACTGCTTGAACTTGTTGAATACAAGGCAATGGCAACAGCAACAGCAACAACAACAACAAGGGGTCTATATATTATATATGACTTATATATGACTTCTCTGTCTATATATGGGCCACCTTTTTATATACACATACAAGTCTGATGTGTGTGCTATAGGCAATTATCAAAGAACCTTTGGGTTATTTATAGTTGGTTGTTCTATAGGCTGACTTGCAGCACCATATATATATATATAGGAGTACATATTCCTAGAGTTCAAGATTTAGTTGCGGTTTTTGGTATAACACGTATACGCACCATCGCACAGGTATGCTATCCTGCCATATATAGTATATCAGAAAGGAATAGTTTATATTTAGCAAGTCTAATTGTTTCTTGTTTTGTTTCTTAGCTATATATGTTAGATACATACATCGATAATATAATATAACATAATATAATATAATATACCTATTTTGACTGACTTCGTTTCCACTGATTAGCTATCTCTCTCTCTCTTTCTCTCCTGTATCACAGTGGATTGAAAAGCTCCTGAATGAATGAAAGCTTTAGCTAACAGTACTAATGTTTATATGCACTCGCTGTCTGATTGATGCGAACTGAACTGAACTATTTGGGGTGATATAAGAGTGCTTGCAACTTGTTGCACGAACAGAGAGATTCGGCAGGCCTTTTGCTATTATTCACTCAAATGTTGTTAACAGGACAGAGCACACGCCTCAAAAGAAGAAGAAGAAGAAGAAGATGAAGGGGGCATAAAATATATGTGTATGTTGCTGCCACATTCGCTGCTGCCATAAATTTGTGGCATCAGGCCGCAAGAAGCGCAAGAGCTGAACTCGACTCGCAATTTATGTGCAGCAGAACGCAGCTCGCTGAGCGGAGTTCAGCTTGCAGTGGCATGCTGTA
The DNA here is from genome assembly GCA_035045965.1 of Drosophila aldrichi. NCBI lineage: Eukaryota > Metazoa > Arthropoda > Insecta > Diptera > Drosophilidae > Drosophila > Drosophila aldrichi. The sequence continues at coordinate 4,142 of JAWNOM010000470.1, forward strand.
TGCTGCATGCTGTATGCTGCATGCAGCGGCATTTGCTGCTTTATCGCCCAAATATCAATCAAAGTGTTTGGCAGGCAAGCAAATGCCAATGCCACAGAGACAGTCTATAAAGTTCAGAGTTTGTGGCTTTTATGGGCGCTGATATATGTGGCACGCGGCACGATGTCGACAGGGGGCATGTGAAAGGCGGTGGCAGGTAGCGGGGCACCTGCCTCATTTAATTGCTGACAAATTTATAGAGCGCTGCGCATTAATTCGCTGCGCCCAAATCACAGAAATGCATTAGGCGCCGACGTTGCCGCGCGACGAGGCAGCCTTGTTGTGCAGCCAAGCTGCCAAATGCTTTCCAACTCGCAACAGTTGCCCGTGCAACTGAGCAACTGTGCAACTGTGCAACACGATCTGCGCACTGCGTTCATTTAATTATCGAATTTAATTAATCTGCACTTGATTTTTTACGCCACAAGCCGCAGGCGCAAGACACCAAGCTGTGCAGCCGACTCTTGCCACAGCCTACCGGCCCCTGCCTCCTCTGCCGCTCTGCCGCCTCCTGCCACTCCTGCCCCATGGCACTCCACTAGTTCGATTGCAGCTGGTTTTCCTTTTTTTTTATACCCTGAACCCATTGAAAATGGGAAATCAGGGTATAATGGTTTTGTTAAAATGTATGTAACAGGCAGAAGGAGGCGTGGCAGACCCCACAAAGTATATATATTCTTGATCAGGGCGACGAGATAAGTTGATTTAGCCCTGTCCGTCTGTCTGTCTGTCCGTCTGTCCGTCTGTCCGTCTGTCCGTCTGTCCGTATGTTTGAACGCGTCGATTTCCGAACCTATGATAGCTAGAGACTTGAATTTTTTTTTTAAATGACCGTATATACAGCGCGGATGTCGAGTTTATCACTAGAATTCGATAAATTATCCCGTTATGTTTTTATCGAATACAAACATTCAAGTTCAAATCAGATGCCAGTACAGATGCTAGCGGCGCGTCATTTGATCATGAGGTCTCGGGTTCAAACCTCAGAGCGGTCGGAGTTAATTTATGTTTATTTTCTTTTTTTTTAATTTTTTTCAAAATATTTATACATATATTTATTTAAATGAGCTTACTATTCAGCCACAACAGTTTTTCTATAAGTGTGCACACATCCATTCAAAGAAACAATTAGTTTAGTTTAGATTCGCTAGATGGCGCTGCAGCAGTGAATGTATTACTGTTTTGCCATCAAACTGTAAGTAAGTGAAGTGGCGTAGTGAATAGCAGCGCGCCACTCAATCGAGAGGTCTCGGGTTCGAACCCCCCAGATCGGGCGGAATTATTGTTTAATTTTTTTTTAATTGTTTCAAAAATTGAAATTTTAACCACACTAAATGTGAATATTTATTAGTTTGGTTCAGGGTAGTATCTAGTCGAGCACTCTCGACTAGAGTTTTCTTACTTGTTTTCAGCTAGCATTGACTAAGCTTTTCAGCTTCGTCTGCGACAATTGGCAAATTGTTTTTCGCTCCCTCTCTCTCTCGCTATCTCTCTCTCTCTCTCTCTCTCACACTTTGTCTAGTTTTCTTATCCAAATGTTATTTATTTTGCGCAGTTTATCCGGTTGTTGGCACGTTTCAATCAGCCAAATAAAGTACTATTTTTTAACCTCAGGATAAATATATCTAACATCTAGTCTATTTTTCTACATGACAGTGGAAAGCCCAGTTGAAAGTTATTATAAAATAAATACATGGTAGTTTTTCATCTCTTCTACTTAGCCTACGGTTAAATTCCTTTTAAATTAACTTCAGTTTTCTCGTCTTGAATATGCAGTTGGGTTACTATCTTAAAGAAAAAGTAATTAATAATATCTGTTCCATGTTAGATGAAGGAAAAGTTTGTTTTCATTGAAATTCAGATTCTATATGCTCTATATTTAATTCCTAGCTCATCAAATGGAACTTTCTGTATATTGACTACTCAAAATATGAAATTTCTTTCACAACTCCCTCGATTCGAACCGAGATACCCGCTCGCTCGCCGTGAACGAAATGCAGGCAATTGGCTTTCAGCTGGCTGACTCGACATGGATCGTTGCTCTGATCCACTCCAAATTAATATTTGATAAAAGAAAACGAGAAAACTGTTCCACTCGATGAACGTTGAGCGCAAAGCTAACGGCGGCTGTCAGCCAAATTGAAAATTTCCAAATCGTGGCAAATTTCATAAATGATTAACACCTAAAGCTGGACAAACTGGAACTGGAACTGGAACTGGCACTGGAACTGGCGCTGGAACTGGAACTGTCCAAGTTGACGGACGCTTGGTTAATCAAAAATTCTAATCATGCGCTGCACAAAATGTAAAAGAAGAAAAGTTCACGCCGTTCTCGGTGATTCTCAAGAAGAGTTGTGGCCGTTGTGATTGTAATTGCTTTAATGGAATTTGATTTTGAGCTTGCCAGCAGAAAGAAGTATGCAGACACACACACACGCCCCTTTGAGCCGCGCCTACCTTTAGCCTGCTGGGCTGTGTGTGTGTTTGGCTTTTTCGGTCCATTGCTGATGATGTACAACTGCTATTAGCATTAAAGTTTATTATCGACGACGCTTGCATTCTGAATTCCTGTAAAACAGGTGCAACACACACACGCACACACACACACACACACACATATACTGCTGCAGCTCTTTGGGGCCTTTCAACTTTTGCAGATTTCTCTCTCTCTCTCGCTCTCTCCGCTCGCTCTCTGCGTTTTAGCCATGGCACATTGCATGCAATGCATTTGGCCGCTAAAAGCGCCTTATTTGGTTAAATTGGTGCAGATTGCTGTGTGTGCGGCGGGCAGCTAGGCGAGCGGGAGTCGAGGAGGCGGCTAAGCGGCTCTAGGAGCCTCCGCAACTGTGCAACTCTTGCGGCAAGAGCTGAGCTGTGCCACTCGCTGGCTCGAACTGCACTAAATAATAATTAGCACAGTTTTTTTTTTTTTTTTTGGTCTTCTTTTTTTTTCAGTTTCTTCACTTGCTTGTTGTTGTCTGCTCTGGTTGGCCGCTTGGCTGCCTTAATGCGCCTTGGTCATTCACCATTCAGCCGCCCCCCGCTCTACCGCTCCCTCCACTTGTTGCATGCCACTGCCAACGTATACGGGGTGAAATTTCCTTAGAAATTTGCAACGTTTTTCTTTTCGTTTTGTTTTTTTGTTTTTTTTCGTGCTTGCCTGCTCTGGTTTTTAATTTGATTTTTACTTCGCCTGTTTGTTTGGGCTGTCTTTGGCCCCCAGGTTCAGGTTCATAAATTAACGAGAGATTCGCTGCTGCTGCTGCAACTGCGCCTGCCGCGGCTGCTGCTGCTGCAACTAGTTGCAACGTTGGCAAGTTGCATGTCTAATGTTGCTGCTTGGCTGCCGATTCGCGTGTGCGCTATGCCCACATGGGCAACATACACCAAAACCCCGAACATCGCCCCCCCCCTCTCCACCCTATGAACTCACCCCTGTTGCTCCTTGTTGGCGCGCGCCCATGTTTTGGAGCATTAATTGCACAGCATTTTGGGGGGTTTTTTTTTATCACTCAAACCAACTACACCTAGAGCTATGTATATATCATATATATATGTATGTTTCTATATCGCTCTTGTATCTAGCTGCTAGCAATTAGTTTGTTTATGGCTGTAGCTAAATGTGTGACGCACGCTATGCACAGCACATTATATTAACGTGAATTGTGAACATATCTAGCAAACATACATACAAACACACACATATACATACATATATATCGCATATATAGCATACATATATTATCGTAAGCATAACTGCCAAGTAACGGCTAAAGCCATAGCTCTTTTTTGGGTTAATTGGTCAGAAACTTGGCTAAATTAAACAACTCCATAGACCTTTTCTAATATATGCTGAAGTGCATTGCTTCTGTATTATCATTATTAATACTATAATCATTGTTATTGCAGCGGAAGTTCATTTATTTATTATTATTTTTGTTTTATTGCTCACTCATGAAGTGAGTGCAGTAATATCCTAACTGTGCAGATCTCAGTATGAGATCTCAGGGATCTCAGATCTCAGGAGACTAGAGATCTCGAATATACATTTGTTGGAACCCTCGTCATATTATAATCGTCATAGATTCGAATTTACTATACATAAATTCCAAAGGTTTTATTGATGAGTTCTAAATTTCTCTTCAGATTTATCAAATCTAAATTTGATTTTTTTTTTTTTTGCCCCATACCGATTGTGTTAGATTCATATAACTTAAGCTCAACCATATTTTCTTTTAACTTTTTCTCTAAGGATCATTTTAGTTTTAGTCATTTTTTATTTTAGGTATTTTCTTTTAACTCTAAGAAACTGCACTTTCCCGACATTCTCTATTGTTCACCGATTTGTGGGGCTTTTGTTTATTAGTTTTTCATTTGCAGCTTTTGTAGATAAACATTTTGTGTGGGTTCGAGCGGCGACTGCATCATCAAATGGGTTCTCAGTTTCTGTTGACTGTTTTCGCTCTCAGTTTTCATTAATTTATTGTTGTTGTTGTTGCTGTTGTTGTTGATTTTGGTTTTGGTTTATGCTTTACGTGATTTCTTGTATCTCAAGTGTTCGTCGGGTTATTTCATTGTGGTCTTATCGCGCGCTGTTTGTCCAGCTAGACGAGCGTAAGTAGTTCATATAAGACATAAACCTATTTTGTTACTTAGATATTATTATTATTATTATTATTATTATTATTGGTGTTGTTGTCATTAAATTTTGGTTTATTTTGTTGTTGTTCTTAATTTTCATTTATCCCCGCATTTGTATTATTATTATTATTATTATTTTCTTTTTTATTTTTTATTTTTTTCTGTAAATCATGTCGCATTTATTAGATCATCAAGGTGTTAAAGATTGTGGAGCAAATGCGTGAGTGTTTGTATACGTGTGTGTGATCGTAAGAGTGTATGTGTATGACGCGTTTCACTGATAATATTTTGGTGTGGCCTTTTGTCAACCTTTGTTGCTTCTGCTGTTGTTGTTGTTGTTGTTGTTGTTGTTTGGGTTTTGGACAAGTGCGACACGAACTGCGGTGAAAGTAATTTAAAAGTTCATTAGTGTATATTTGATTTCCTCTATATAACATACATAGATGACACGCCCACAAAATCAACACAAAAATACGCCCCAAATAGTGTTTATTTTCCATGTTGTATCATTTATCAAATGACGAAGATGATGTTTACATGAAAACCCCCCAAAAAAACGTGAAAAAACTAAAGCAATACAAATTCTTTATCTCTACGATGACAGACGAATTGCAGTTGGGAATTTTCATGTAGACATTGAAAAGAGAAATAATATTAATAATACATAAAAGAAGTCAACGATCTAGAACTTGTTTTATTATTGTAGATATATTAAAAATGCTATAAACGATATTTCAATACATTTTGTTTTTTCTCTTTTCTGTTCGTTAAGTATGATAAACTTATCTAACTCAACGCATGTTAGAGTATTCCTATGAATAGCTGTAAAAATAGGCAACAGTTCGTGTGGGATCAGTTCAGTCTACAACCATAAATAGTCAGTGGATTTAGCACATAAATTTCGCAGAGAAAACTAGTTTCTATAATTTATATTTGTATCTCTCTCTCTAGTTCCTTAAGATCTGCTCTCTAAAGTGTTCTAATATGGGTCTCTGTCTATATTTCCTTGTGATTTAAATTTATTATTATATTTATATTTATTATTATATTTAATGAAGTTCGCTTAACTTTTTGTCAAATGATAATGGAAATGAATCTAGATTGAAATTATTATATGAGATAAGACAATATTTTTTTCTTGAATTTTCAATATTTGTATTTAACTCATTATCTAACTCATTGAGCTCCAAAAGTCTATGTATAGAGGGATCTAAATAACGATTTCTCTTTGTGTGCACAAAGCCCAAACCAAAGTTGAACCTATTTTTCCCCCACATCTCGCTTCTCGCTTCTCGTTTCCCCTTGCCCCTTGGCCCATGCCCCCGGCCCCTTTGTGAGGTGATAAGGCGTTGAATTCAGTAAATGTGACGCGTCTCAAAGTTCGCATAAATCGTTGGGGCGCTATTTGCTCTCGAGCGTTGCGTTTTATTTGGTTTTTAAATGAGGTCAAAAGCTGATAAGCTGAGTATATACACATGTTGTTGTTGTTGTTGTTGTTGTTGTTATTGCTGTATGTATGCGTGTGCATGTGTGTGTGTGTGTGTGTGTGTATAATTTTAACGCCCCGACTCGAACTCGTGGCCCGCCTTTGAAAGTCAAATTGCGGCCGAGTCGTACACAATGTTGTTTTCTTTTCTTTCTTCACCTTCAAGGTTAGGCGCGTCTAGGCTTTATAGTTTATTTTTTATTTTTTTTTTTTATTTAGCTGACCCATCAAGGCATCGACGGCAGCTGCTAAGATCTCACTATTTATCAAATCGAAATCAAATTACGGCCCCAACTTACTATTAGTACACAATTATGCGAGGTAGGTCTATGAAAAATGGTCACATGACATCGACAACGACAACGACAACGACAACAACAACGACAACGACAACGACAACTTTTGCTGCGACTGTGGGTCGGCAGCTGTGTTTGCCAACGTCACGTTGCAGAGAGCGGGACGCTTGACAGAGGAGAGCCTAGGCAGGCGGGGCTATAAGGGGGCCAGCGTGACGTGCCCCAAAAGCCAAACAGCCAAATGGCAATGAACTTTACCGTTGTGTTTTCGTTTTTCCAGAAAAAAACGTAGAACGTGCCCAGACACGGCTTCGTCTTCGTCTTCGACTTCGTCTACGGTCTAGCCAATCCAATGAGCCAAAAGCCTAGCCCCAAAGTCGCGTTAGTCTATTAGTACTATTGACACTTGTCGACCCAACATGCGGCCTGTCACTCTGCAGATCACACACACACGCGACACACACACAAATGTACATACGCTAGACACACACACACACACACACCTTATACACAGTCATGCGATTAGTCTGATAAAAGCAGAAAAAAATCTTGAATCGGCATGACGAAACCCAAATACGCTATACTAGAGAGGGAGAGAGAGAAGGAGAGGGAGGGCGATAGAGAGGTAGAGACTAGAACAATATAGGATAAATCAAGTTATATTATGCGATATACAACCAAGGAAATGAAAGATATATAGTTTATAAAGAATGTTGACGAGAGAAAGAGACTAACTAGAAAGAAACCTGAATCAAATCTAATCAGAATTACATTTATATACAAATATATATAAATATTATCTTCTGAGTTCCACTTCTATGTTACCTAGCTCCCACCAGATCTATAATACTCTAAGAGCGTAAGAAAATGAGACAGCACATGCCTCAACTGGAAAAGTCAACAGCGGATCGCATGGCGCATGTCTTGCCTCCGTTGTCCAACCTCTCGAGATGTCGGAGCTCTACGCTCACAATCTGTCTCCACAGATTAGGTTAGACTCGACTCGCAACGTTCTCTATATAGACTCTATGCGGTCGTCGGTTTAAGGTTCCTCTGCTTGCTGCTGTAACCCGACATCATTCGACATTCGACGGACGACACTCTCGACATTCGGCATTCGGCATTCGGCACTTAGCACCATTGGCACCAAGCGCGATGCCAATCAGCTAGCCTCAGCTCAGGTGAGGGGCAGATGGAGACTGAGCAAGGGGTCGTGAGTAGGGTATGGGGGAGATATCCATATACAGTGGGTCGAGCAGCTAATTATGCTCAGTTACAGCTTGTGAAGTGAGTGTAAATGATGCCAATGAAGGGCAACTCTAGTTAGAGCATATAAAAGTAGCAAAATCTGTATAATTTATAAGAGAGTTTTAGTGAATATATATAAGATCTGTATAGATTTCGTATAATAATAGCTTACTTTAAATAAATTGATTTATTTTTGTAAATGCCAAAACTATGTACTTTTGTTAATCTTTCATTGATTCTCTCTTTTATGACTCCTCTATTTTATGTACAATTTATGGCATTGCTTCAATCCAGGTTTTATTCACATTTGCTCCACTGTGACTAGACATTTCTTTGAAGCGAAAATCAACACAACTTAATTTTAGTGCTAACTAATGATAAACTAAATTTTATGATAAGACCCGCAAAACTTTATACCATATAACATATTTACACGCTAAACTCGATGTGTGTGTGTGTGTGTGTTTGTGTTTGTGTGGATATTTGATACACGCACAATCCACAGGGGTGCCCAGAGCTGGATCTAGAAATTCACAACTGGTTTCTGATGTTTGCTTTGGTTACAGCTGCGATTACTAATTTGGAATGGTTCTATGGCCGATCCTAACGATCCTCGGCTACAAATTGTTGTTAATTTTACCAGTAAATATTTCTTTTAATTATTTATACCGCTGCTGTTGGTGCTGCTGCTGCTGCTGCTGTTGCTGGCGTGTGTGTGTTAATTTACACCTGGTCTTCAGTACAGCTCCGACAGCTCAGCTCTCTCAGTCCTTTTGAAAGGTCAACGTTTGATGTTCCTATTTGCTTTTTAATTTCTGCCAGTTAAAATACAATTTTATTATTTATGATAGATATAGGGAAGGAGATAAGCAGACAGAGACGGCGAGAGAGAGAGAGAGAGAGAGTGCGAGAGAAGTACGTAGGGAATGTGAAGAAATGTGTGGACGCTACGTAAATAAACAATTTGTGCGATGGGCGCGACGGAAGCTTCAACCGCACCATAAAGTTCAATGTATGCCACTGCGGTCAGCATTATAAATGTGCGTGTGTGTGAGTTTGTGTATCCCTGTATATGTGTGTGTATGTGTGTGTAATTGCTGTGTACACTTGAGTAAAGAATGGGTATATTGATTGGAGAAAAGCAAATTTTTGATTCAATTTAAAATGCATAAAATTAAGATAAGTCCAAATCTAAATTTAAATATTAGCCAAACATAGATTGTTAGAGCCGTAAAACTCTATTAGTTAAGCCCAACAACTTTAATATCAAATCTCTATCTGAACATCTCTCTCTATAGTCTCTCTCTCTTTCTCTCACTCTCTATCTCTCTCTCTCTGTCTCTCTCTCTCTCAGCAGTAGATTTCTTAAATAAATTTATTAAAAATTAGTTATTCCTTTATTAACTAAACTAAACTTAGTCTTTCACTTAAAACAAAAATCTAATTTAATTGTTAATTAATTGTAAATTGATACGCGATTCGCAACTTTATCGAGCCTATGACAAATGCTGTGTATTTTGTACTTTGCCATTGTTGTGGTTGTCATAGTTGTTGTTGTTGTTGTTGTTAATGCTCTTGCTGTTGTTGTTGTTGTTGTTGTTGTTGTTGTTGTGGCTGTAAGAGTGTATCGGCATTTTCTGGCATTCTGTCCGGCTTTGCACTCGACGCTCACCCCGATAATTAGCTTAGGGGTTCAACATTGCAGGTCAACGGTTTTGTTAACATATTATAAGTTATTTTAACCTTTGGCCGATTTGCATGCGAGCCAAGCCCAAACGAACCGAGCTGAACTGAACTGAACCCCGGCCGACTCTGAAGCGACTCTGACTCGGACTGAGAATCGGAAGCGATATTGCGAATCGACTTTAGTCAATCTCTCTATGAGGCGAAAGTTTTTAGTAAGCTTTTGAGCGCTGTACGCACGGCACAGCACAGCACACAGATCCGTCAGCAACAATCTTTCGCTCACACAAGCTCCACTCTCTCTCTCTCTCTCTCTCTCTCGCACTCGTGCAGGTAACACGCCCACAGACATACTGCAACAGAAGCCCGCAAAGGCAACAACGGCCACGCCAGGCAAACACCAAAACGAGGAGCAGGCGCAGCAATTTAACTCTCTGCCCGCGGCGGCGGCCACCAAGCGCAAGCACCTCGAACGGCTCGCCAGCGATCTGCGACAGCAGCAACAGTTGCTCAGCGGCAGCAGCAGCAGCACTGCAAACATGCTCAGCGAACGCTCGCTACTGCTCAGCGGCTATGGGGCCATCGACAGTTCAAAGCAGCTGCGAGAGGCCAGCAGCCCGACAACAGCAGCAACAGCTGCAGCAGCGACGGCAACAACTGGCAACAGCAATGCTGCCGCCACGCCGGCAACAGCAGCCAATACCTCCGCCAACAGCAACAGCAACAGCGACTGCAGCAGCAGCAGCCGCCGCCGTGGCAACAGCAGCAGCAGCAACGACGGCAGCAACAAATGCTGCTGCTGCTGCTGCCTATGCTGCTCTCTATTTTGATAGAGTGAAACATGAAAAGCTATCGCCATTGCATATGACGAGCGCACAGATTGATTCGCTGAAGGATGTCTTTTTGGAGTCCTCGGTCATGGTCAATATTCACAACAATAACAATAACAATAACAACAACAGCAGTAGCAGCAATAACAACAACAACAACAATAACAGCAGTAGCAATAACAACATTAACAACACCAACAGCAACAGCAACAGCAGTCATCAGCAACAGTTGCTCAGCATTAGCAGCAGCAATGTGAAACGGGAGCGTCTCAGTCCCAGCAGCATCAACAGCAACAACAGCAACAACAACAACAACAACAATGGCGAGCTGTCCGTCTCCGCGGCATTTGCCAGGTGAGTGTTAGGTGGAACTGGCAACATAATAAATGGTTTCTTATGTAAGCCTTTATCAGGGAATTAGTTAAATACAAGAACAAGTCTAAATATTGCGAGTCTCTGGACTGCAGCTGGTCCTGGCTTTAAGTTGTGAAAGCGATTAATATTACATAAATTTCATTTATATTTAGAGTGAATACACATATATATTTAATATATATTTAATAGAAACTGGAAAATTATTCAAGGGTGTGAAGATTTTGGAATCAAAGTAATATTGGAAGAAAAAGCATAGCGCTGGAAGATCTGCGATCTGAGATCATTCCATACAAAATGAATTTATTTAATGATCATACAATAGCTGTATCTGGCCCTTTGTTTTTGTCATGAATTTTAATTAATACTGGACCTTTAAAATGTATAATAAAACTCATCAAAAGAATTTACAATCCATATAGACGACATCTGTAGCGATAGATAGGCACACCAATGGCATAACAAGTTCTTCATTTATACTACCGACTCTACACATTTACAATGTATGCAGGGCATTTAAAAAGTTCGCTAATTGAAATGTTTTACGGCGTGTTTTATTTCTATGTGTGTGTTGAAAGAATCTGGCGCTGAGAAATGCACAATTCCTTACGCTAGGTTTGGTCCTTTTTCTGTGAACTCTCTCGATTATGGCTGAGATCCTTCTCCGCTGTGGATTTCTGCGGCCCTGTAGAGGATGTTCTGCCGCTTGAAGCTTTTGGCACCGTTGTGGACTGCCGCCTCGGTATCCGATCGCCATGCACAGTGGCGAACATGTTGTGATAGTGCTCCCTGCGCAGCTGTTCGAACTCCTCGCGGCGCTGGCGACGCTGCTGCTGAGCCTGAGCGTCGCTGGCATCGCTGCTGGCGTCCAGTCCGGCGGGGGTATCCGTTGGCAAATTGATGGTTATGGATGGATGATTGGTGATTTGATTGGTCCGATAGCTGCCGCTGACACGCAGTATAGAAGCGGGCCTCGAGTGCATCTGGCCCTCCTGCTCCCTATTATCGTCCATGATGGGTTATTAAATGGTTTCTGATCAATTTAAATCGATTTTTTCGAGATGTTATGGAATTACCAAAAAAAAAATGTCAACAGACAATTTTGTAAATGCTTATGTGATGAATTCCACAGTACGCCCCAAAGTATACCCCCTGGCCGAATTGTTGGGATGTCTCTCGCCTGACAAATTAATTATCATTTTAACAAATTAATGCCACAAAAAAATATTGATATTGATATCTGCTTTGTGTATTTCTGTTGTTGTTTCTCTTGTCTTGACTTCTGTTTGTAATGGCCCAAGAGACGGCAAATTAATCAAAATGCTTAAACACAATCCGCACGCTTTTGCTGTCAGCGCAAAGAGAGACAGAGAAAAAAACACAAATACAAACGAGAATAGGCCAACAAAAAAAAATGCCGAAAGCTTCAAATTTAAATATTAAACAAGTTAATAATCTCGACGCCAGCTTCCAAAAAGAGACCAAAACAAATATGTTCATTCAACAAAAACAAAAGCTGAAAAAGATTTCAACAAAAATAAAAGTATGATACGCACCACTTAATTAATGGCGTTACAAATTTAAGCATAGATTAGCATAGGCATTGATACGAACAATTAATCAAAATTTTAAACTAAATTATGCAGTACAAAGAACTACGAGCCCAATTCGGGCAGCTGATAGGGCTTTAAAGAGAGATACAGAGACAAATATAGATACAATTACATTAAATAGGGGGACAACTACAGACAGCTACAGATACAGATACAGATACGCAGTTTCAGATATCTTTACTCATTCTGATCTGTTCGACTTAGGCCGGCCTAGCTTATTGGCTTATTGGCTTATTACCTTATTAATATTGATGAGACACGCTCTTCGTATCTGTTTTGTTTTGTGAATAGGCGAGGTGTTTTTTCAAATCTTTGTAACCAAAGACACGTTGGATGTCATTGCCTTAAGCATATACGATAAATATCTTTTGGATTGATTTGAGCAGCGCTTGGAGTGTGGTCTTTGTGCAGGCTCGAAAACCTTGATTAAGAAGATTGTTTCACCAATTTGATAGCTTTATTTTAATTGAGTTGCTAATAAGGCCAACCAACACAAAGAAAAATGCCAACGGCTGTATACATACTTCTAGTGGCATACGTTATTAGTTATGTGGGAAAAGTCAATTTGCTAAATACTATTTAAATTTATTCATTTTTAATCAGACAAATCGATATTGAGTTCACGCGGACGGACAGTGGACTTTTAACAAGGTGACATTTTGAATTATTAGAATGTTGACATTATTCTTATATCTTATATCTTATATCTTATATCTTATATCTTATATCTTATATCTTATATCTTATATCTTATATCTTATATCTTATATCTTATATCTTATATCTTATATCTTATATCTTATATCTTATATCTTATATCTTATATCTTATATCTTATATCTTATATCTTATATCTTATATCTTATATCTTATATCTTATATCTTATATCTTATATCTTATATCTTATATCTTATATCTTATATCTTATATCTTATATCTTATATCTTATATCTTATATCTTATATCTTATATCTTATATCTTATATCTTATATCTTATATCTTATATCTTATATCTTATATCTTATATCTTATATCTTATATCTTATATCTTATATCTTATATCTTATATCTTATATCTTATATCTTATATCTTATATCTTATATCTTATATCTTATATCTTATATCTTGTATCTTATATCGAGCTATAGCTTCAAGAATAGCTCAATAACGTTTCGTACTTAACTCAACTCTTAACCTTAAGTGTCTGACTACACTTCAGGCCAAAGACAAACGCTTCACATTAAACATAATGCATTCACCCTAGGCCATGCATTTACTCAAGTTCAAGTTGGCTCTTCAACTAGACTTGAAATGTTTATGTTGACTTGTGATACTCTAACCGACTTATAACACTTCTGACGTACTTCTCAGCCGGGCTTAAACCATTGTTTGAATTATTCAAATATTCAGTTATTTGTTGTTGTTGACTTTATTGACTTAATGGTTTCTGTATCGGGTTACGACTTGGGGGTTTTTATGTTTAGTGTCTTAAATTTGTGCGACATTCATTGATAAATATTTGATTTTTTCTTTTGATTTTAGAACTATGCAAATTTCTTCTTCGTGTTGTTTTGCCTTTTTGGTGTATGCTTTTGAGACGCGTAGGCGTAACAATAGACACCATTAGCATATGTCTAACCGATAGGAGTAGCAGCGCCCAGCCCCAGAGCCAATTAGCCATGCCATAGATCAGCACCGTTAGATACACACACACACACACACACACACACACACTCACACACACATAGATCGTAACAGTAGCTGAATACATATGTATATGATGTTTTTGTTTTTCTTTTCGGGGGAGAGGCTTTGTCGATGGGGCCAAACATAATCACATCGAAAACAATTTGAACAATTGCCAAGCTCAACAGCAACAACAGCAAAATCAGACAACAATAACAGCTTAGTAGCTGCTACCAATCGCCAAAGCAATTTGCAATAATCAACATTTTTAGCAAACAAAAAATTTAAAAAAAAAACTAGACAAAACACACTTAACAATAAAAACAAGACAAATGAGCTAACAACGAACTAGCCGAAGTAGAAATACCCTTCATATCAAGAAGTTATATTTACTGTGCTCCCTCAATAAGGTAATTTCCCAAGAAAAGATTCGAGTAATAGTTCTAGTCACAAATTACGAAATAAATTTTGTATTCGAAATCATATTTGTCTAGTCTAAAATAAAATAAAATAATGAAGTTAGGGCATTAGAAAATGTTGCAGTTGTTCATTGTAGAGCAGCAGGCGATAGCAGCAGCAGCAGCAGCAGCAGCAACATAAAATCGACAGCCAAACAGATCACGATAAATCAATGGCTGTAAAAAGCCAGCAGCAGCAGCAGCAATAGCAACAACTACAGCAACTGCCTTTAGCTTTATAAATATGTATAAATATAATATGTATATATGCATACGTATGTATGTCTGTGCATGTATCGGAGCCGGCAGTGGCTGCAGCCAACACGAAATGAGCGACGACGTGCAGCACGAGTTGCAGGCAGCTAGCCAATGCCAATGCCCCAAGCCGCCTGCCCCCGACCCGATCCGTTCCACACACAGCTGAACCTTGTTCACTTGCAGACGCGTCCCGGCCAAGAAGCACTTGCAGCTGCACCCAAAACATGAGCCAGGGCTGTGGGGGCAGATGGGAGTGAGCGTGGGTGTAGCTGACTCAATGCTGATTATTAGCCATGGCTCGTGGTCGCTCTTGCCAACTGCAGCAGCCAATGCGAAATGGGGCTGGAACTGGAGCCATGTTGGTGGCATGTTTGAGTTATGGCCACGTTAAGAGCTTGTAGCCAATATCTATAGATTTGTGTGTGACATACATATATACATATATATTATAAATACATACATAAATATAAAAGGGAATATATCGTATGATGGAATTGAGATAGGCATCAATTGCTTCAAAATACCATGAAAATATTTCAGTCTCATAGAAAGATAATTTATATTTACCGAAAGATTGTCTAAAACTGAAATTAAAGTTTAATAATCAAATTATGCATAACTTAAAATTATCGATTAACAATCAAAGCTGCTCAAGCAATTAAAAACAATCTGGCAACTCTGTCAGTGCAGCAGAGAACTGTCTAATTAACAATTGAAAGATTACTAAAAGTGAATCGTATGCAACTCAATTCGCACGCCATCTAAAGTGAACTCTGTAGGCAGTACTTACTGTAGATTTGCAGGAAAAGCGGCAATTCGCTTCCTCGCCATGGCGTTTCCCATGCCAACTTTGCTGCTTGGCCATAACTCAACGTGAGTCGTAATCGCATTAACTATCTATCATTCGCAAACACGCCTCGACTCTCCTGTTAAGATAACGAGAAATATCAGATGTCAACACGGATCAAATCGGTTTAGTGGGGTCCACTCGATCGCCGTTGCCGTTGCCATTTGCCGTTTGCCGATTCCCGATCTTCTCACGGCTGCTGCTCATTAGCATGTCAAATGGCATGCCGGGCCTATGGCTGGACGGACAAACTGAAAGTGACAGCCTAATTAAATAGTTAATCTCAATTTATGCTTATGCCTCTATTTATAAGTGATGTCTCAGCCTCCGCCTTGAGTTGGCCAACTTCAAGTTGTATTTCAATTTCAATGTCTTTTCTATGTTTTGCAGATCTCGCAGCGCCACGCCCTCATCCGCAACGTATCGCAGTGGCGGCAGCAGCGGCGGCGGCGGTGGCAGCATTTCGCCCATTCAGCAACAGCAGCAGCAACAACAACAACTTCAGCAACAACAGCAACGCTTGAGCCCGCCCAGCTCACAGACCCACATGCCCCTGCACAATTTGTCCACAAATCTGTTGAACAGTTTTCAACAGGCGGCCGCAGCAGCCGCTGCCAGCAGCAGCAACAGCAACAACAACAGTCACAGCAGCAACAGCAGCAGCAGCGTCAACAACAGCAACAACAACGTCGCCATCGGCAGCGGCGCCGGCAGCGCTGTCACCAGCCCAGTGGGGGCAGCAACAAGTGCCCCAGCAACAAATGCCACGGATTTCTCCACGCGCAACTATTCGGATATCATGCGCTGCCTCGCAGCCAAATACAACAATGTCAATCCCAATGAGTAAGTGCAGCTGGATAAGGCTGGATCATAAGTTAAGGGCCATGCAAATGTGTATTCTCCGTAATTTATAGATTATATATTATGAAGAGGATAAGTAATCGATATTGAATTGCAAATATATATTTTGATCCTTCAGATCAACCATCAGCAGAGCAAGAATATTATTTTTCGATAACTTAGTCTATTCGTAATATAACTTGGTTTATCATGCCATAAATCTTCAGCTTTACTGCTTAGCTCTCTGTGAGTCACATACCTCCTCTATTCATCTTCATCGTAAACTCTTTAACTCCAGTTCGTTGATCATAGTTTCAAGATATATGAGTCACAGATTTGACATCCAAAATTATAAATTAATAAATTCAAATTGGCTCACACACAAAATATACAATGGGAGGTTTCTCTGTCTATGAATTGTGTTGAAGAACTTGACAGCTATTTAACATATGTTTAACATAGCCAGTTATTTAAATAGATTTTTAACTAAATCAAAAATAGTTTGTTAAAACTCATTCCGAAGCCAGAAACTCAGGCCTTAGGGAATAGTATAGAGTATATTTATATTATAATTATTGAAATATATGAAATATATTTGATGATTAATTCTTTTGTCTTTCATTAACTAATATCCCTTCTGATCTCCTTCCTTTCGCTAACAGTCATCATGCAACCCGTCGCAATTCCTACTACGACAGCAGCGGCAGCAGCAATGCTGGCGTCGCTGTTGCTGCTACCGCTTCGACTGGCGGCACGGAACGCAGCGGCGCCAAGGCGAGCAATGTCAACAGCGGCAGCACTAGCAGCAGCATCACCAATAGTAACAACAGCAACAACAACAACAACAGCAGCAGCAGCAGCTGCAACATCAGCAACAGCAACACCAGCAATTCGAGCAGCAAAAAACACTCGCCGACCATCGCAGCTAGTTTGAGGGAGGTCAAGGATTGCGCTGCCACGTTGTCGGGCGGCGCTGTGGGCGTGCCAGTTGGCGTGAGCTCCACGGTGGCCGGCAGCAACAGTCTGCCACTGGCTGCGTCCCAGTCACCCACAGAGCAGGCAAAGACCCAAATGGCTGCGGTGGTGGCCGCCGCCAGTGTTTCGCCATTCATGAGCAACTTTTTGCCCTTCTCGGGTGGCATTTTTCCAATGATGGACATGAGCAGCACCCAGGCGCTGTTAACGCTGGTAAGTTGGCCAACTGCAAGCACACACACTCAGACACACCCACACCCACATACACCTTCCTCATCAAATGGCGCCCCCTCCCTCTCACTCACTCTCTTTCTCCTCTCCCTCTGTGCAGGCGCGTGCTGCCAAAGATGCTGAGATACAGCAAATATTGCGCGGCAAGCAGCAGCAGCAACAATTGCAGGTAAAAGGCAGCAGCTCGAATGCCTCGTCGCCCAGTGCCAGCGCATCGAGCACGCCACGTCCCAGTTTAAATGCCGCGCTGCAGCAAGCGGCGCAATTTGTTACACCCGCTTTAATCTACTCGGCGCAACTGCAGCAGCAACAGCAGCAGCAACAGCAACAGCAGCAACAATCGCATCACGCCTCGCGTCAGTCTAGTCCACGTTGCAATGCGGAGGCTGCAAATGTTGCAACTGCAACAGCAGCAGCAGCGGCAGCGGCAACGGCGCCGTTGGACTTGAGTTCTCAGCCGCCAGCTGCCAAACGTTTTAAGGCTGAATCATCCACAGCAGCATCAACAGCAGCAGCAGCAGCAGCAACTGTTGCCACTGCAACAACAACATCGAGCACACCTTCCCCGCCACTTATGGAGCAGAAACCAACACTGAATATAGCCGAGGGCCAAAACAACACCAACGCAACAACAACGGCAGCAGCAACAGTTGCTGCTGCAGCAACAACAACAGCAACAGCAACGGGAGCAGCAGCAACCGGGCAAACGTCGCCAGCGGGCACAGTGCGTCAGTGTCAGGCGCAAAGCGAGGAAGTGAACTCCTGGTCCGTGGACGATGTCTGCACCTTTGTGGGTGGAATTGATATATGCGCCGAATACGTACAGGTAAGCAGCAGCAGCAACATTTCGACCACTCTATACATACTAACATACATACATATATTACATACACACATTGAAACCAGCTCAGCTTGAGCCCAGCTCTTTGGCTGGCACATGCAAATTGCTTTAAATTGCCAGCAACCCCACAACCCTCTCGATCCGATCGACTCCTAATTAATGTTTATGGAGCACAGTTTGTTTGTTATCTAGATACAAGCCCACGCTCGATTAAGATAGCGACTCAGAGGGAGAGGGAACTCGAAAGAGAGAGAGTGTGGGAGGGAGACCTATTACCATGTAGCCAAAGTGTATAACCAATCAGCAAATCTTCAAAGTTTTGGCATGAAAACTAAAGTTAATTCTACATTATTCTTCATATAGACATATTCAAATATATTTTCAATTTTCATCGACCTCGTTGTATTACAATCTGATACTAAGAGACCATAATAACAATAGAATTTTAGAGCATTTAAAGACTGAACTTATCGCTGTAAAGCGTCCAGATAGTAAACTAATATTTAAGGACTGCAGAATGCTCGAAGAGGTTAGATAAGATAATGTTGTCCGAAAAGAAATTAAAAGAATTATCAATAAACGAATTGAGAAACTTAATCAGTTTTTAGCTCGAAATGAACTCAATTGCAGCTGTTTTTATATCATATTGTTAGTTTTCCTGGTAAAGTAGGCCTCTTAATACAATCTCTCACTCTCATTATGATCGATGCCTACTTGTAGTGCTGTAAAATATATTTGTCTACAATATCCACTTATACTCAATTTATGCTAGTTTTCCTATCCCTAGAATCCCAGCAAATCTTACTTGTTTGCCTGGCTAATGCTTCCATCTACTAGCGAGGTATTGAAACTCTCTCTCTCTCTCTCTCTCTCTGTCTCTCTCTCTCTCTCTCGCTCTCCTTAACCTAACTCTTCTCTTAAGTCATTTCTCTACTCATCTCATTAAAGGTGATCCTAAAGATCTTAGACTTGCCATTTTCCTCAACTTCAACTAGACAAACTCTACACCCCTGGCATGTGTTCTTCATTTGTAGTCTCCATTTCAATTGTATCTTATCCTGAATAGACTGTAGATCATCTATCCTATGGCCCCATTACTGTCAAAGTTCATTTACCCAATGGCAATTCGCACTTTACAAAAGTCTTCGGTCTGCGTTCGCTTGGCTTTTGCCCAGCTTCCTGTCAGCCCCATTGGCATGCCGCAAGATTAACTATGCGTTTGAACTTGGCACTGGGACTGAGACAGACTGGAACTGGGACTCGGTCTTTAGATGGGGAGCATGTGCAGCGGGATCTGAACTCCATTGGCGGCCATTAATATTGTGTGTGCCACGCGAGCGTCGCCTCTACTGCTGCTGCTTGTTGCTGTGTTGTTGTAATAAAGCTGCGAATGCGGCCAAGTGACTGTGGCATCTCAGCCAAGAACTCTATCTCGCTCTAGCCTAGTCTGTCTGTCCGTGTGTCCAAGCTAGTTGCTGCTCTGGTTGCTCCACATAGCTGTGGATGTTGCTGTGGCCCAGGTGATCTTTTACGACCAGTTCCGGCAAGTTGAACGACTTTTGATCGGTCAGCCGCTTGCGGTCGACGATCGGTCAACGTCAGGCGTCATTAAAGCCACAGTCAGAGTGCCAGAGCCAGAGCCAGAGCCAGAGCCAGTCTACAGATCCTGCTACACGCGTTAATGGAGGTGAAAACACGGCCACAGCCTCTGCTACGACCAGTCAGCCACGGCCTACCTCAACAACACCGTCCGTCCGTCCGGCCGTCCGGCCGTCCGGCCGTCTGCAAAAAATGAAAAGATAGCGTTAACAATTAACATGAAGCTGGAGCTTTAGGTGTTGACACATTTTGATGCATATTAGCCGCTAACATGGCCACATCTTCAGCCACCTTCCACCATCTGCTGCTCCTCCTGCTCCCCCCTCATCCGCTGCCTCTGTTGATAGTCGCCTAATTAGCGAGGCCCAAAAGCCGCTTACCACCCGGTCCATTGAAATCTGCTTACACACAGTTCAAAAACGACATTTGCTGATATGTTTGCGAACCAGTTTAACTATCACACACACATATATACATACATAGACACACACACACACACTACAAATCCCCTCTTTACTTTTTTTCTGCTTGCTCCGCCCCATTTTTGCGATAGACAAAAAGCCAATTGGCGTAATATTCAATTGAATTTATGGCCACAACGACACTTGGCCAGTTGCCTCAAAGACTTACACCTTTTGTGGCATGCATGCATGCATCCCATGCGCCGATGCACCGATGCATGCATGTTGCATGCAACTTGTCCCTCTATGTTAGAAGCGACTTTGTCGCGGCTGCGGCTCTGTCTGTCTGTCTGTCTCTGCATTTGAGATATTGCGGAGGTTGTAAATATTTAGTGCAGAGGTTGCTGGGCAGTACAATAATATATATATACAGATATATGTATGTATATGTATATGTGTATATATGAAGACATTGAGAACTGGTTCAGTGACATTGGCTGCAGTTGAGTCGAAGCTGTAGCTGGACTCGTCGCTGCTTGTCGCATCATGTTGCACAGAGCGACTGGCAAGTGTTATTGATATTGCTCAGACTTTGCTCACACACACAAACACACACATACACTAGCAGTGCTTAGATACGAGCCACGAGTTGAAAAGATCTCGGACTTCGAGTGGCTGAGCAACCACGCATGGGTGGCTCAATGCGACGGTTTATTATCGCCCCGGTCCAGCATCGGCTTCAAATGCAGATGAAGTTATAAACCAAAGGCAAACTTGGCCAGCAGCTGCTGCACCCCAGCAGGATGCGATATTTTCCTTGCACACACATACATACATATATACATAAATATTTGTAGGTTGATTTTTGCATTTTAAATGCGCTGATTTATGGCTATATTAAGGCACAATAATAATTTCTATGCGTGATCACCAGCAGCTGCAGCTGCCATTGAGTCCAGCTCCCCCCCCCCTCTCTCTCTCTCTCTCTCTCTCTCTCTCTCTTTTAGAATTTGTTTTTGCGCTTAGCCTTGATTAAGTGCACTAAGACAGCAGGTCGCTGCTTTGGATAAGTGGCATAGATCGCAGATAAAAGCGTACATCATTATGGAATGTGCAGTCTGAGAATGTTTACATCAATTATTGAATGTGCATAGGATAAATTAAAAGATATTTATCTTAAGATATACTGCTATGCTTACGTAGTTAGTATGCATTATCTTCTTCTTCAATAGAGCTTGCCGACTAGAAAAGTATATATTACTCTTAATATCTTATAACCATACAAATTATCTATCTGAACTACACTATATATTATTATAGGAAAAGTCATCAAATAATACTCTATAAAATTCGAACTCTGAACTTTTCTCCTTGTGCAAATACTGCTCGATATTCAAGTTGAAGTCTTCAATATTCAGCAATTCACAAAACTTTTGAGTTCAACCTGTTGTTGAACTCGTTTTTGCCATTTCCAGTCGTACTTCTCTCCCGCTAGGCCATTAGTCTCACTTATCTATCATGTGAATTGTAGGGTACTTAATCAAAATGTAATACTGTAATTTCCCAAACTGAATGCTGCTGCCACTTGAAGGCTTAAGCTTTGAACTTGCCTCTGCCCTAAATGGCCCGAATTAGTTTTTTGCAGTTGTGGCTTTGTGTGCGTGTGATGACATTCAGGAATGTTTCCCAAGACACAAGCTCCACAACAAGCTAGCTGCTGAACCTCTGAACAAAGCTGTCAAAAAAAAAAAAGAGTAGGAAAAAAAAACGGCAAGCAACGCGGAACTGTGGGCCGCCCCCTCTCGCTCACGCTCTGTCTCACTCTCTCTCCTCCTCTCTCTCCCTCTCGCTCGTCACAATCTTCAGAGCCATTTGCTGGCTTGTTTGTCTTGGCTTGTAGTATCTCCATCTTCGGTGCTCAGGGTGTTCGGTCGGGCCAAGTACTTACTTGTACTCAGGCCGTCATAGTCGTATAGTCGCGCTCGTACTTATTGTATTTGACATGCCAAATGCCAAAAGTACACGTAGGCGTCATAAGATTCATGACTCGAACTCCAACTCGAACTCAGAAAACCAAAAAACGAAAATAGGAACATTTTTCGACATGGTAGTGCTGAAGCTTGTATGCTCTAGGATTATTGAGTGAAGGATTTCTTTTATAGAAAATGGTTGACTAAGTGAGGCAGAGATCTAAATATCAGCTAGAATATATGTATTTGATAAATATGTTCTCATAATATTCCTTGAAGTAGAAATCGAAACTGAAATGTGTGCGATCATCATCAGCAAACTGAAACATATTTTGTTTCTACCCGTTGTTAGAGTATTCCAAATGGAAGAGAAAAAAATGTTGGTATGGTTGAGCCCACGGTGTCGTGTCGCGGTCGCTGCGAGTCGAACGTTCTGCCCGCGCGGCGCAGACAAGCCGAGCGACAAGAGTCTAAAGCCAGGCACAAGACAACGTGTTATTGTTGCTTGGGTTCACATAAATGTCAAGCAGGCAACAACAAATGCATAACTCGAACACACACACACACACACACACGCACACACACACAACCACACAGATAGTTATATGTATATCTATATAGAGTGCAGATCGCCTTAGCTCTAGATATTGCGGCAAAGTTAACGCCCCCGCTTCAAGCATTGCAGTTGGCCCTCGTCTCGTATGCATTTCAAAGTCGACCCTATTATTAGACGCGCGCAGTTTCATATTTCAGCATTATAAAAGCAAACATCATTATCTTCAAGATCATCATTGGCATTTGCGCACAAATGTCAAAGCTGAGTTAGCTCTGCCTCAGCTGCCCTCCCTCAGTACAGTAGAGCTTCGCACTTGTCACTTGAGCCCAGGCCCAGAGGTCTTCTCTATATCGTTCCCTTAGCCATTTGCTAGCAGCTGCATCTCTTTTGCCTTTGCCTTTGCCTTTGCCTTTTATTTGTCTATCTCGAGTTGTATTAAAGTTTGATTTTTTATAGCCCAGTTTGCTCGTTAGTTACCCTTAGCTTCTTGACCATGCATAAATGTCGCCAAAGCTTTATTTATTTGCACTCTCTGCCCATCTGCTGCCCTTCCTCTCCTTGGCTAGCTCGCTAGTTTTGGCCCATTCAATTGATTTGGAAAGTTGCATTAAAATGCAATTTGAGCCCCAGCAAATTGTTGCATATGAGTTGGGCCTGAGCAGGAAGTGGTTGAGGGAAATGACTCGACTCGGCTGCATTTTCTTTCTCGGCTGGGCTGCCTTTTCGAATAGGTTTTTCACTCTCTCCCCCTCGCTCTTGGTTATTAAGAATTGGTTACAGCACTTGAATAGTATGACTCGTCGCTTTTGTTGCTCACAGCTCAATAGTTAATGACATAATAAAGATCAAATGTTAATACTGACGGCGTCTCAGATCTTACAGGTTTTTTGTTTCCAAACTCGAATCAATTTTAATTTGGATTTCTATTTCGAGCTATTGAGGTTGCATCTTATTATACTGAAAAGAGCTTTTACAGAAATTTTAGATATATAACTATAGATATAGCCCAACTCAATATTATTTACGTAACATACTTCATAGACCCAAAAATATATAGATCCCATTAAATATACATTTGCTTGAGCACGACGTTCTGTCTGTTCACCCGTATGAAAGCATAAAAACTAGAAAAGACAAAAGTCGGAGTATCTCCCAGTCTACCACTCCCAACTAGAACTAATTTCAAAAGCTCTCTTGCCTACGTCTTCTATATAATCACATATATCGGCTAGCGATTGTCAGCAATATCAATAGATTTTTATTAGGTAGAAGGTACATATGGTTCAAGTGCTTCAATTTTAATGATTACAAGATAAAACGGAAGAGAGGAGAGAAGGCAACAGAGTTGTTGTTGTACCCAGAGCAATATTTGCACTTTCCTTTCGCTTGACCGATCTGAGGCGATCAAAACTCGTGTAAGTGTTATGGCTATAGCGCCGCAAGGTTCCGTTCCTAACATGCTGCGACTGACTAACGGTACGATTGTCTGTGCACTGAACTTTCATAGCCCCAAAGGAAATTCGTGGCGAGCAGCTAAACTTTGTGGCCTAATGATTATAAACGTGTAACGATCTATACGAGTTGCTCTGGGTTGTTGAGGTTGTTGTTGTTGTTGCTAGTTGCTGCTAGTAGCTGCGTTGCTGTTGCGGCGTTGGCGGTCAACGCATTATCAGCTACAGCTCAGTCAACAGCAACAAAACTACCGCACACGAGACGACGGCAACAGCAGAAGCAAGAACAACAACAACAACAACAGCCAACAACTATAGCCAACAGCAACAACAAGAGGCCGGTGAGGCACGTGCTAAACATGCAACTCCTACTCTTGCCACGGCCATGGCCAAGGCAACAGCCAGCAGCCAGCAGTTAGCCACACAGACACGACCACCATTCACTCTCCGTCACTCACTAGCTGAGAGATCGAGCAGCAGCAGCGGCAATCGCAGCGGCAGCAATATGCTAGCCATTAATCCATGAATTACTTAAAACCACATTCCGTGTAGGGGCGGGAGGAGCAACATTTAAATTGCCCGCTTACCGCCATATTTCAATATATTGGCAACTCGTCGTCGTCTCGTCGTCGTCGTCGTCGTCCTGGTTGTTGCTGGCAGCCCGCCTACTAAAAATTGCAACGACAAGCAATTTCTTGCTGTTACTTTTTGCCCCCTCTTCGCAGTTGTTATTGTTGTTGTTTTTTCTTCGCTTTGATATTGTTGCACGATAATGATGTCGTCTGTTTGATGATGTTGGCCATGGCCAAGGAGCGCAGTTAGAACAATCACCTACATTGAAGAACTTGAGAACTTTGGGGCAAAAATCACAGCACGAAAGCAAATGATTGCAATCGACGGTGAGTATGTTGCCGCAACATAGCTGCTGCTGCTGCTGCTGCAACTGCAACTGCAACTGTTGCTGTCGCTGCTGCTGCTGCTGCTGCTGCTGCTGCTGTTGCTGCAGGCCATACAAGTTGCAGTTGCCGCATGCTGGTGCAGAGGTTATATGCAGCGAAGGTTAAGAGGTGGCCACACGGCGCAGCGAGCTGCCATCTAACTGACAGGCCAGCAACAGCAATAGCAACTGAAAACCCAAGTCTAGCAGCAATATAATACAGAGAGAGAGAGAGAGAGAGAGAGAGAGAGAGGGAGGGAGAGAGTGAGTGAGCAAGAGTGATACCAGCCGACAGCAGCAGCAGCAGCAGTCCATGACTGGAAGCAAAAACAATAACGAATTAGCTTGCCAAGGAGAACCGACTATTCGATACCCTATGCTATTGAAGTCCCATTTCTAATTAATCCGCATAAATTGGAAAAATCTTTGAAAGAGCAGTTGTATCTCAACTGATAATGATTGATTGATAGTAAGATATAGCGATAACATAATGGGATTTTTATATGTGTTGTTAACTATTAAATATGCATTTAATAGAGTAGTTGTAAATATCTAAATGCGTATATTTATATATATTCTATGTATAACACTTATCAAATGCATAATTTGTAAGAGTTATCGATATTGAGGTTGTTTCTGTTAGACGATAACGAGAACATATCAATTGTATAGCCCTTGGTCCATTGCTATATGCAATGTAAGCGCATACTCCTTTCTACAAGCTACTAAATTTCTAAGGTATTGAAAGCGCAGTCCGAGACCGTAAGTCAAATGCCAAACAGCAGAGATCATGGTTCGAGTTCGACTTCGGGAACCCGCGTTGCCAGATTTGAGAAGAAAAAAAAAAACCAAAGAAAATCAGTGCCGGGCCACAAGTCCAGGCAGGTCGGCGACGGCGTCAGCGTCAGCGTCGACAGCGACGTCGCTCGTGGTGTGTTATCAAAGCTGATGATGATTATACCCACTTGCACGCCTTTTTTTGTGTGCGCCACTGCGTCCCCCCTCTGGAAAAAGCAAACAGGAAGCCAGCCTGAGCTGAGCCTTTGCCAATTGGCTGCTGTTGCTGTTGCTGCTGCTGCTGCTGCCCCTGCAACACGTTGCTGCAGTTCGAAGCTCGCAGCTCGCAGCTCGTTGCATGCATTATTATTATGCGCATGCGCACAGTTGGGGCATATAATCTAAAATTGTATCTCTGGCGTGTAACCCGGGGCACTTTCTGCTGCTGCTGCTGCTCCTGCTGCTGCTACTCCTGCTGCAGCTTCTCTTTTAGCCTCTTCTTTAGGATCAGCAATGAAAAGAGGAAAAGGGAAAAACAAAAGCTAAAATAAACTGATTATGTGCCCCACTCGACTCGAACTCCAGCACCAACGGGTTGCTGCCAATGAAAATTAACAGCGCTCCATAGTCGAGGGTCTTCAAGGGTCTTTAGGGTTCTGCAAGGGTCTCCACTTTACCTACCTCTCCCCTCTCGATGCGGCAGCTGGCCGTCTTTTGTTTGCGGTTGTCTGCTTGGGTCACGTCAAATTTGCTAATATTTTGACCTCAAGTTATAATGCTGTTCGTGATTGCACAGTGGGTCAAATGTGATGAATTCATATTGAAATATCAATTTAAATTACCTTAAATAATAATAAAAAAATTGTATTTTTGCG
Organism: Drosophila aldrichi; assembly: GCA_035045965.1. NCBI lineage: Eukaryota > Metazoa > Arthropoda > Insecta > Diptera > Drosophilidae > Drosophila > Drosophila aldrichi. The sequence goes on from JAWNOM010000470.1 coordinate 31,055, forward strand.
TATTTTGACATGCTTCTTACACCTACTCGATGAAATAATTATAAATCATATTCAGTATTGCTGCATAGCTGTCGATATTATTTGCGAACCACTGTAGCACGACTTCCTTATGCTTGCGGCAGTAGCTGTGAAGAGCAAGCAAGAGGATCAAGAACATTGAAGTAGAGCGATACTGACTGCAGAATACTCATTCACAGTCGATTTTCTCAATTCACAATCCCATTGGTATATATTCTATATATGATTTATGGTTGACCGAAAAATGCATTCTCCAATTTGCCACGCCCCTAGTGGGCGGATTCAAGAGCATACATGACTTCCAAATTTCATAAAAATGATCCCAGTATACCCTAAAACATGCAAAATTGTCATAAAAATGGCTAAAAGTGTATATGATTTGCTTATTATGCGCCGATTCCTTTTATCTCTGCATCGATCAGGGACATCAAGGCAGACCTAGTGCTAAACCAATATACTCATTTCACATTTCGTGAATGAGTATAAAATTCGTATTTATTACCAAAAAAAAAAAAAGAAAACAGACAAAAATTCCGACTCTGACGCCAACGCCGACTCATACAGTCGGCCCGGTAGGAGTAGTAAAGTTTGATGGGCCTTTGGGGCGGTGTTTTGTGTAATTTACCAAACTATCTAATAGAATAAGCGAGCTTTTTGTTTAAGGCAGCGCAAAGCGTTGCCTGATTGTTAGAATCAATCAAGAGTCGAAGCTAAGCTTGGTCTAAATTCCGCAGCTCAAGCAATTTCCAACACCTTTTGGCTAGTGCACGTGCCCAAGCGATTGCTGTTGTTGCTATTGTTGCAACAATATGTTGCTTGTGTTCTCTGTGTGTGTGTATGTGTGTGCATGCGGGAATGGTAAGAGTGGTTGGTGGAAGCCCACCTAGTATTGCCTGAATGCGTAACAAGATCAAACCACAGCCACCGCAGCAGAGGATGTTTGGCATTAAGCGTAATTGTTGGTTGCTCCGGTCAGCCAGTCAGCCAGTCAGCCACTCACCCAGTCAGTAAGACCAACAGCAACAGCAGCAACAGCAACAACAACAAGCAGACAAAAAAATACAAAATCATTAAATACTCGTACTTGGTAGCTACCCAAAATCAAAGCCAAAGTCACAAGTGGAGTGTAGCCAAACAAGTCAACTTTTTAGGTGGGCAGATCGAGCCAACAACCAACTGGACAGCAGCAGCAGCAGCAGCTACAGTAACAGCAACAGTTGCCGTGGCCCATCAACAACCTTTGGCTGGCTGTTGCTGCTGCTGCTGACGGCAATCAGGTCGAACTCGAAGCCGCAGTCGAGTCGCTTTTGGCCAGACATGAAGAATTACAATGAGTAGGTAGTTGGGCGCAATTGCCACAGCAGCAGCAACAACAACAACAGCAACAGCAACAACAACAACAGCAACAGTCGGCTGTCTTGGCAGCAGGTCGGCCCACGTTCCTCGACTGCTGAACTGCTCCCGGGCATAGGTAGCACAAAAAGCTGTTCAATTTAGAATTCAAATTGTTGTCTTCGCTTGTGCCCCTTGTTGCTGATGTTGCTGCTGCTGCTGCTGCCGCTGCTGTTGGTGGTACATTTAAAGTTGTTGCTGTGGCTCTGGCTTTAAGGTTAAGCAGGTCAAAATCCGTACAACTAAATTGAGCGCAGAAATACAATTGAGCCCGGACTGCAGCTTGAAATTCATTTTTGATTGTGTGTGCGTGTCAGTGTATGTGTGTGTGTGTATGTGTGCTGCTCCGCTCAAATTAAAATGTATTTCAACAGCAACAACCACACTTGCCACAGAGCCACAGAGGATAAGAGAAAGACAGCGAGGAAGAGAGAGAGAGAGAGAGAGTGAGTGAATGGGACAGCAATCGATGACCAGAAGCAGCCAGAAGCACTTTTGTAGCCGCTTATTAGTGCGCCCTTGTGTATATTTTAGTATTTTATTATGCTCGCTCACTGAGTGAAAAGAGTCAAGTATATTCGCACTCCATTAATGCACTTGGCGAGATCAAATCAAAGTTACCTCTTGCTAATATTTGTAACACAGTCGCTCAGCCTCGACTGACGCATTGGACTTCTCCAGCTGCAAGCGCGTATTATGCAGTCGCTTATACTCGACTGGATTCACGTTAGCTGCCTCTCTTGCGGCTTGGCTGTATGAAAAGGGTCGCCAATTGTGAAGCGGCACGTTTCACATTTGACGCATGAACAGGATCTGAACTCAACTTTTGACTTGGGCACGGACAGGCTATTCATTCATTCAGTCATTTATAACATATATTATATATATACTCGAGATCTTCTCTCTTCTGAGTATTTTTATGTGATTTTTAGAGGTTGAAAATTAAAATAAGAATGGCTTTTTATGGCCTTTCCGATTCTATGTAAATATTGCGCAACAAAATGTCTTTATTTGGCTATGAAATGCGGCAAAAACTATTTTTTAATAAAAAATCAAACATTTAAAGAGAAAAATAAAAACAAAAACAAAAACAACAACAACAACTTGTCTCATCAATTTTGACGAATACCAACAAATATTTACGACTTCTTTAACAACCGAATCCAATCAAGAGTTCACAAGCTTTTTCAGTTTTCGTGCTGTGTCAGTGTCAAAACTTGAACTATAAACTTGGCCAGATTGAAAAGTTGTAGGCAGCATGATAATCTAATGCAAAGCTGAAGGCATTCACTGTTCGAGGTTTAGGGATTCGCTTGGATTATAAAAACCTGTGTCATAAACCTAATCGAAGTTTCAGTAATTCCAACTCATTTGCCTTTTGTTTAGCATTTTATACACACATCCATCCATTCTATTTTCGGCCCAATATCGATTTCATTTTTGTTTTGTCTCTCACTATTGGAATGAGCATTTTATGTTAAGATTGAAAGCTTTCAGATGCTAAACGTTTTAATTTATTATAAAACACACTAATAGTCGATATTTAATTTTATCTTACCAGACACACAACGAAATTAGAATTTCAGACATATTTACTGGCTTATCTGATAAACCATTTGATCTCAAATTTACATATATTATTATTTACTGTGATATTAAAAGCTAAGAAATATTATTTGTTTGTTTAAAATCAAATAAATTATAATATTTGAAAATGATGCACTTTAATTAATTTGTATTTTAGGATAAGTTCTCTAAAGTTAAAAAAAAATCTATTTCTTTTCAAGTAAACCTTTGCCTATATCGATCATCAATTACTTCTAGAGTATCTATTGGTTGAGTCACTTCATTTCTAACGCTAACAATTGCATTTCGTTGGCCTTTTGTTTGATGCTCCAAAATGATTTGCATATTTCCATATTTTTTGTTGGTTTCTAAATTGCCCCCATTGCCAGAGAAAGAGAGTCCAATTACATTGCGTACAGCTAAGCTGGGCAGCCAACTGCCAACTGCAACTGCAACTTCAACTGCAACTGCAACTGCACACATGGCCTCCAATTGGAATTGTAGTACGTTCGTCGGAGTCGGAATTTGAATTGGAGTTCAAAGTCAAGAGCAAGTCGCACATTCAAATCTGTTTTCGATGGTATTGTTATGGTTAAGTCGGCGGCTAGTTAAAGTTAGCATTTGTTGTTGTTATTCCATTGTTGTTATTGTTGTGGCGCTGCCTTGTCAATTATTGGTAGAACAGAATTTAGAACGCAGAAAATACATATACACATACATAGATATTGTTGTTAACCACAAAGACACCAAATCAATGCCCGATATTATTGTTATTGTTCTTTTTGCTGTTCATATTATGACAGGCAAGAGTCTACATCCAAGTTATAAAAGAAGCCACCAATTTCCGGATTTCTATAGATTGAAGCTTCTTTTATCTAAGTCCATTTCATATAGTTCCACTTAGCAAGTAGTTCAGTTACTCTCGGAACTGTATACCTAATAGCAACTGAGAAATAATTTTCAAGCTCTTCAACATTATAGTCTTTCCTTCATGCGATATTTATTTGTAATGTTGTGCAAACCTTAACGAATACGATAAAATTATGTCTCTTACATTTCTAGAGTGTTCTTAGCAATCTAGCAATTTTATTTTATTTGTATTCATATTTATTCTGAAAGTTAATTTCGTCGCTTAGACAAAAAAAAAAAGTAGTTTTAATATTAGCTTATGAAGCGTGGATGACTTTCGCAATAAATGTAGTTACTATCGAGTTTGATCGAGTATTTGATAGTCCCTCCTAAAATAACTAATTCTAAACTATAGCAATTGGTTTTCCAAAATGTCTCTTTTTTATCATATAAGTTAATCTTAGATTTTATAGCCTATTAATCTAGATTTTGTAATTATACTGAGTCTTGAGATTTTTTTTTTTTTTTTTTGCCTTTTGTCTAAAATAAGATGTTTTTTTTTTTTTTTTTTTTTTTTTTTTTTTTAGCTAAAGCTTTTCCGTCGAATCACCTCTTTTCTAACTGTTTCCTTATTTTTCCAGAACCTATCGCTAATCAGGTGTTCATAAACATATTGGTTGGTCTTAAATGGTTGTTGCTGTTGGAACGGTTCAGTCCCCAGACCTCCATTCTCTGACCCATGGCTTGGTTTGTTTGACAGATTGATCTTGTCGTCGTCGCTGCTCTTCAAATTGCTCGTTGATTCTTTCACGTCGAACCACCTCTTGTCTAACTTTTTTCTTATTTTTCCAGAATTTTTCGTTAAGAAGTTCATCATAAACATCTTTCTTATTGTTTGCTTGTCGCATCAATTCCAAATCTATGGTCGAGGCCCAGGGGCGGCGGGTCGTTATTTGTGTCTGGTAAAAAGCTGTATTGTTGACCTTAAAGGGATTGGGCTTGATAAAAATGGCAACATAGCCGGGCTGCTTCACATCCCGTTCCACAGGAAAAACACTGAACAAATTGAAAATTGTTAGGCAAATAGCAATTTGGTCGTAGGGACTTAAGTCTTACCAATAGCTGTTCACATCCCTTTCTATCTGGTTACCCCACCAGGCGCCCACCACACGAAAGGGACACGAGCGATTCCTGCCCGGATCCAGTTGAATCACTTCACCTACTGAAAGGTACAGCAAATCTGTTGTGTTCGCCTCGACAAGGTGAGCCTTGCGCAGCATGAACAGATCATTGAAGCTCGATACTACAACATCATCGTATAAGTTATAAACCAACTGTTTGTTGTTATTCTGCCCAATGATTAGCATAGCCAAGCGCATCTTATTCATCATATGAGCCAAGGACAAATAATTTATGTTCATGTCCTTGTAGTCATCGGTGAGGTAGCCAAATATCCAATGCCTAAAGTGCACCCGAACTGGCAGCTCTACTCGAAACATCAACAGCCAAGGACCGCCCCAGGTATTGTTGAATTTACACATAACTTTAGCGGGCAGCCCGTGATCTCGAGCAAGTGTAATTCCAAACACATCATGTAGTCGCATATCCTCATTACATATGGCTTCCGGATAATCGAAAAAGTTGGATGGATGCGGCGTTACACGTAACCAATCGATGGTTGTTGTCGTTGGAATGGCTGTTGTTGTTGGAACGGTTTGTGTACTATTAGTGCTTGGTCCTCCAATATCTGTACCATTGCCTGTCCCGATAGTTGTCGTTGGAATGGTTGTTGTTGGAACGGGTTGTGTACTATTAGTGCTTGGTCCTCCAATATCTGTACCATTGCCTGTCCCGATAGTTGTCGTTGGAATGGTTGTTGTTGGAACGGTTTGTGTACTATTAGTGCTTGGTCCTCCAATATCTGTACCATTGCCTGTCCCGATAGTTGTCGTTGGAATGGTTGTTGTTGGAACGGTTTGTGTACTATTAGTGCTTGGTCCTCCAATATCTGTACCATTGCCTGTCCCGATAGTTGTCGTTGGAATGGTTGTTGTTGGAACGGTTTGTGTACTATTAGTGCTTGGTCCTCCAATATCTGTACCATTGCCTGTCCCGATAGTTGTCGTTGGAATGGTTGTTGTTGGAACGGGTTGTGTACTATTAGTGCTTGGTCCTCCAATATCTGTACCATTGCCTGTCCCGATAGTTGTCGTTGGAATGGTTGTTGTTGGAACGGTTTGTGTACTATTAGTGCTTGGTCCTCCAATATCTGTACCATTGCCTGTCCCGATAGTTGTCGTTGGAATGGTTGTTGTTGGAACGGTTTGTGTACTATTAGTGCTTATTTCTCCATTGTCTGTACCATTGCCTGTACCGATGGTTGTTGCCGTTGGAATGGCTGTTGTTGTTGGAACGGTTTGTGTACTATTAGTGCCTATTCCTCCATTAGTAGTACCATTGCCTGTCCCGATAGTTGTTGTCGTTGGAATGGTTGTTGTTGTTGGAACGGTTTGTGTACTATTAGTGCTTATTTCTCCATTGTCTGTACCATTGCCTGTACCGATGGTTGTTGTCGTTGGAATGGTTGTTGTTGTTGGAACGGTTTGTGTACTATTAGTGCTTATTTCTCCATTGTCTGTACCATTGCCTGTACCGATGGTTGTTGCCGTTGGAATGGCTGTTGTTGTTGGAACGGTTTGTGTACTATTATCTGTACCATTTCCTGTCCCACCATTGGTGGTACTATTACCTAACCCACCATTGCTTGTACAATTACCTAACCCACCATTGCCTGTACCATTGCCTGGCCCACCAATGCATGTATCGTTGCCTGTCCCACCAATGCCTGTACCATTACCTGGTCCACCAATGTTAGTACCATTGCCTGGTCCATTAATGTTAGTACCATTTCCTGTTCCTCCATTGTTAGTACCATTGCCTGATCCATCAGTATTTGTGCCATTATTGCCTGTTTAATCAGTTTCTATGCCATTATTGCGTGCTTCATCATGTTCCACTGTTGCATCCGTACCTGTCCCATTATTGCATGTTTCATCAGTTGTCGTGGCTTGGTCGGTACTACTTGTAGTTATTTCGACGGTTTCTATAGATATGCATTGGTATTGGTATTGTTGATATCACCGTTTAGTTATATAATACCTTCACTGGTGTCACCACTACTTTCTGATTCAGGACTGTTTGTTTGGTCAGGTACGTATGGGTTCGAAGCGTTGGCGGGATTCATTAAATTAACTGTATTTTCTTCGCTCGAATGATTGTGATCGTCGTGTGCATTCCGATAGTTGTTAAATACAAAATTTATATAGTACGTTTGACCAAGCACCGCCAGGGGGAGCAAAGCTGTCCACCAGCAACAGATCAGCATTGCTACTACTGATGACCACCAAGTCGATACTGGTGGACACGCCTCAGCCGTGGGTTCTCTTTATAGACTCGGTTCCCGACCGCAACCAATGCTTTTTACCCAGCGCTGATTATGATATCTCCTCATCATTCAGGCCCATTTGCTCACAGCTCATAAAACTTAAATCAATTTGTATTGCTCGACATGGAACTTTAATGGCCATGATGAACCAGAACCTAGGCAGCTATATCCAAGGTCCACTTGTCGAATGTTTCCAAGGCACAGTAGCAACATATTGATTGCAGTTGCTAGTTAAAGTCAATCGATAAACTACTCATGACTCCGGAAAGAAAAGTATTGTTTTTATTCAGTTTAATATTTGTAATAACTATTTATTTGAAGTCAAAATATTGTGACTATCAATTGAATATTTCCTTAGATTGGAGCTTGGAGCCTAACCCTACTCAAATTTAAGCTGAAAAGTCTGCACATACGATTTTCATCATATACATATATCTATCTAGCTACCCAAAAATTCCATTGACCTAGGCTTAACTGAAGGAAGTACAATTGATTTCGGTTTTGATTTTACTGTTAAATGAAAACATAGCAATTTTAAGACAAATCCTTTATTAATTATACAATTTTTAATGTGCAAAAATTCATTAATTGTAAAGTCATTGGGCTGTGGATTCCCATTAGAGGATCTGCATGAAAGAGCAACGTTAGAAAACAAATGTAAGCAACATAATGCAGCAGGGAGGGCGATAGGAAGAGGGAGGCAGAGAGAGAGAGAGAGATAGAGAGAGAGGGAGTGCCAGTGCGAGTGATTACCTAGACCAGTAAACTCTAGTGCTCGATGAATTCCTCGTAGTCGTCGTCATTGTAGTTCCTTGCATTACCTCCTGTTTCCTGGGCACTGCCTCCGGAACCACCCTCCTCATTCTCTTCTGGCTGAGATCCCGAGCGTGGATTACTGCCTGAATGGCCATGACTCTCAGAGCTCTCGTATATGGAGCGAACATATCGACCGCCGAAGCTATCATCGATGCTGATCTCATAGCTGCTGTGATGGCTGTGATCGTTGCCCGGCCTGTTTTTCTCTTCTTCCGCCTGCAGCAATCTGGCGCGTCGATCTGGCATATCGTGGCTATCACTGTCGTCGTCATCAGCATCAATTTGTTGTTGATCATCGGTATCCGTGCTTTTGCCAGAGTTAGTACCGCTGCCTCCACTACCATTCCCACTTTCATTGGATCCACCGGCGGAACCGCTTCCACTGTTGCCACCACCGTTACTGCCAGAATCAGTAACGCCGGAATTGCCGGAATTGCCGGAATTGCCGGAATTGCCGGAATTTCCGGAATTGCCGCTATTACTGTCAATACCCCCACTGTTACTGCTGCCACTGCCCGGTTCAGGAGGGGACGGCGTCAACATGCTGGATCCATCGCCTCCGTCGGGATTGTTGTTGTTGAACGCAAAATTCATGTAATACTTCTGGGCCCGCACCGCCGTTGCCTGCAGTTGCCAGAGCAGCAGGCCTAGGGCCAGTATGCGAATGCTCAGCCGGGTCCTCATGATCCTAAATAGACTCTAAACAGCAGCCGCCCTGTTTTCTCTCTTATATATAGATGACGGCCGTTCAGTGCATCGAATCGCATTGTCGGGCCGCCAATCGATTTCGATTTGAGTCCTCCACAGCGCCAACTCGAAACCACCGTGAAACGCTGCGCCCATAAAACGATCACTGCACAAAAATGAATGCTCTCGCGTGGTTTCACGAGTATTTCATGAATACTTTTATTAATTTCTTATATATGACTGAATTTTGTATGCAATCTATTTAGAATATTCATCTTTGACGTGCGAGAGATGCGAGACTAGTCCACGAAATGCTTCCTAATAGAGAAATATTGCTTAAATAACAATAAAAATAGTTCCCTTATCGGGAGTGCCCCACTGGGAAATAACCGAACTGATCACTAGACGTAGAAGAGTGCAAACTGCATTACCCTAAACACATTTGACTAAGCCTCAGTGAAGTCGCCTCCTCTGGCGCAGTTCATACTCCCCATTATAATTGATTAAGTCTGAAAACTTAAATGAGATTTGGGGCTGAACTTTGTTTAGGGCACGTTGCACATATTTGTTTCAGCATGTAGAGGGAGGAAGGGAGGTTAGCTGTGGCAGGGGCACAACGCTTGTTGCACAGTGGCAGCTCGCAGCTCCCGACGCTGTGGCAGTTGTGTGGCAAACAGGTTGCGGCTGCCACAGCGGCCTCGGCCTCGGCCACGGCCATGGAATTCAATCAGGGCCAATCTATAATAGAAATCTCATGTGTAGGGGCAGGCAGCAGCTTGCTTCCAACTTGCGACTTGCAACTTTGCTGCCCACTTTCGATCGCTGTTGGCGTCGTGCGCTGCAAATATGAAAATGCTACTGCGCTCGATCTCCACCGGGGGCAGCAGCTACATCAGCAGCAGCAGCCGCAGCAGCTAAAAATCGTTTTTCATTAACAATTTTAAAAGCAGCGCATTAATCACACACACACATACACATAGGCATACGCCCTGCATGTTGCATGCATAAATTTTATAAGCTTCCAACTAATTCTTTGCTCTCTCTCTCTCTGTCTCTCTCTGTCTTTCGCTTGCAGCACTTTCGTGAGCAGAGCATCGATGGCACGGGCTTGCCGCTGCTAACCGAAGAACATTTGGTTAGCTCGCTGGGCATGAAGCTGGGTCCAGCGCTGAAGCTGCGCTCCATATTGGCGAAGAAATTGGGCGGGCCCTGTCCGTGTGTTGCGTGCGTTGCGCAGGCGCAACAGATGCTGGCATTGCAAACGGGCGGGGCAGCAGCAGCAGGAGCAACAGGAGCAACGGGAGCAACGGGAGCAGCGACAACAACAGCAACTGCAACAGCTACAACAACAAATGTTGTAACTAGTTGCAGCAGTTTGTCCAACAGTAGCAGCAACAGCAGCAACAGCAACAGCAGCAGCAGCAGCAATAACAACATGCCCGATATCTGCAATGGGCCTAGCACGAGCAACATTGTTGCCGCAACAATGTTGCGCTGCAGCTTTGATGCCGCCGATAGCAACAATGATGCTGCCAGCTAGTTTTCCCCTGTCACAAATCGAAATTAAAAGAAGAATTCAATTAAAAATAACCTAAAGTTTATATAAATTCAAGAATATATATATAAATGCTAAAATAAATAAATTGCATTTCAACTGCAAATGTTGTACCAAATGAGCTTTCAAATGAAAACGGAAAAAACAAACACATAATTAATATTATTTTTATATTATTAACTATAAATATTTCATAAAGAATATTAACTACAAATTTAATTAGACATAGCTAAAGTTGAAAACTTTTTAAGACAACAGCAAGAATCGCAAAAGTCTTCCATTTGCATGAGAGAAAGAGAAGAGTTAAAAGTAAATTATAATATTTAATGTTATGATAAACAATAACTTTCAATTATAATCAATGAAGCAATTTAGTCAATTTTAATGAGTTTTTCTATTAAACAATATTCAATGTACTTAATGTTGCACGACATTTTTTATATTTGTAACTTATTTGATTTTTATTTTTTATACATACATAATTATACTTTTATTTTCTTCATTAACTGCTAGTCAGTAATTATTATAAAATTATTTAATAACATTCAGCAGAGAACTTAATCTAAATGAAATTTCAAATTAAAATTTTCCCAATTTCCTTAAACATTTGTTTAGCAAAGAAAAGGCTATTTATTTTATATATATATATTATACAATATTTTAAATATTTGTTGTTTACATTTTTCTTTTTTTTATTGATTTTTTTGCGGCCATTGCACATTGGAATTCAAAATTCGACATTAATTTAAGAGCTCCAAGACTTGAAGACAACAAACAAAAAAACAACAACAAGAAATGCATTGTATATATTGTTTATTTAATTATACTATATTAGATATACATATCTTATAAATGAATATACATACATATATACATATATAGGCAACTGACTAAACGTCGGTCTACTTAAAGTTTATGTTTACATTTAGGCAAGCAAACAATTGATTTATTTTTATTAAATTTATACATCTAAATATATACATGCATATATATTTGAGTATATATTGTATATTAAAACAAATACTTAGCTATTTTTCACACGGCAAATAAATTATAAACAATCAAAAAAAATACAAAGCAAAACAACCGCATTTTCTATATCCCTCTCCCTCTATCTCCGTCTCTCTCTCTCTCCCTCACACTGACCTCCAGCTTGGGGGTCAAGCGTAACCGTTGCGCCAAAAGCCAACCAAGGATGCACTGCCCAAGCAATTAAAAGCACGCAGCTGGAGAGCTCTAGCTGCGGCTCAAGCTCCGACTGCGGCTTCAACTGCAATTCGAGCCTCACTTCAACGTCTAATTACAAATTGGAGTCATTGAATTTAATCGCTGCAAGAAATCCGCATATGCACCTCGAATGCACTCGTGGCACGCACGCCAACTGTGTCTGCAGTCGGTCATAACTCGCTGCCTCTGGCCGAACTGGCACAGGGCATTGCTCGCCCCTGCTGCTTGACCCAAGCGCAACGGCGAATCGAGCCGGCATATTCGCACTTGGATACCACATGATTTAGCTAACTGTATAATTACAATGCTCTATAGTTTCCACTTCAGATCAGACAGTTAAGTACTCTGCTAAACTTAGCTATGGAGTAGGCTCATCACCTCCATCAAATGTTCTCTTGTGCTCTGTTCATATCTATAGATAATGAATTGATGAATATAAAATGTCCAAGATGAATTAATTGGCCATCCAAAGCCTTACTTAACTCTGTTCAATTTTGATAAGGGTCCATCTGGCGCCAATATCCAATTAACCCGCCTGAGCTATGTACATACATACAAACATACATACTTATGTATGTATGTACATAGAACCAACAAAAACATTCGATTAATAATGCAAGGAAAATATATACATATTCATATCAAAACATAAATCTATCTGACGCTTATACATATATTCTTTTATTATACAGAAATTGGGTTTTGTTTAAACATATTTTTGCTGGATGATAGTGAACAATGATTAATAATATTTAGATATTAGCTGAATGTATATGACTCCTATTGTAACTCTATTTTGGCTGGCTTATGTATATCGTGTTGCCTCTATGTGGCAATGGGCGTAGCTTCGTTTTCACCCAGTGGCGCTTTCTCGTTTCCATTCTTCTGCTTAGCTGCAGGCAGTTCCTTAACGCCTGTGGAGCCAAAGCCTGCCTCTCCACGTTCAGTGTCCTCCAGTTTGTCCACTTCCTCCAATTCCGGATAGAAGATGCGTTCACAAATGAACTGGGCAATGCGATCGCCATGCTTCACCTCGAAGTCCGTGTCCGAGTGATTGAAGAGAACAACACCTAAATTTCCGCGATAATCCTCGTCCACAACGCCGGCGCCCACATCGATGAAGTTCTTTACGGCTAGCCCGGAGCGCGGTGCTACGCGACCGTAAGAGCCTTCCGGCACCTGCACCTGCAGATCCGTTTTAACCACAGCTTTGCCACGCGCTGGCACCACAACATCGTAAGCGCTGCGTAAATCATAGCCGGCAGCTCGTTCCGATCCACGCTGAGGCGCCAATGCATGCTCTGTGAGCTTGGCAAAACGCAAAATGCACTTATTGTCGATCTTCATTTTCTTGGCTGCTGGAATATCAACTTGTGCGTCTGGTGAGGACATCTATGAACGACTTTAATTCTGTATTGGAATCAACGCGCAGCTGTGCGAGCTTCAAACAATAAAAACGCGGGAATAATTGCTCAAAATGGTCGACAAACAGCCCATAGCTTTAACAGTGCTGCGTAGTGGAAAAAATCTGAAACCAGGGCTGCAACTATTCGTTAAGTTGCGCATTTGTGCGTTAGAGTCCATTGCATGCATTAATAAAATTGAACTAAGTCTAAAAAACGAATACAATATTTCTGAAAAAAAAAAAAAAAAATATTTAGCCAGAATAATGTGCACATTTGTGCATATACATTTGCTTAAATTATTTGTCAAAAAAACGACTTAGCGCGCTGAGTTGAGTTAGATACTTATCGCTGAGCCGCCACAATTTGCCGTCAGCTGTCTGCGAAATCGCAACTACAAGGCCAAATGACCGGTTCAATGGTACACAAATATTGATTTGCAATAATTGCAACTTAGTTTAGTAATTTAGCACGTAGATATGGATTTCACAGACTTTGAGGTGCGCAAGGTAGGAAAGATTTGCCTTAAAGCACCGCTACCCTTTAACTACTAGTAAAATATTAATTGCAGTGCCCGCCAACCGTCATGTACATTCCGAATTTCATTACCTCCGATCAGGAGAGCTCCATACTAAGTCACATCGAGAGAACACCGAAGCCTCGGTGGACGCAGCTGCTCAATCGACGGCTCGTCAACTATGGCGGCATTCCTCATCCAAACGGCATGATAGCCGAGGAGATACCTGAATGGCTGCAGAGCTATGTGGACAAAGTCAACAATTTGGGAATCTTTGAGTCCCAGAAGGCCAACCACGTACTAGTCAATGAGTATCTGCCTGGTCAGGGCATTCTGCCACACACTGACGGACCACTCTTCTACCCAATCATATCGACCATTTCATGTGGGGCACACACCGTTCTGGAGTTCACCAAGCGCGAGACTACGGGCGAGGCCAACGACGGCGTGGTGCTCTTCAAGCTGTTGCTGGAGCCGCGCAGCTTGCTGATCTTAAAGGACACGCTCTATAGCGATTATATGCATGCCATTAGTGAGATTAACGAGGACACGCTATGCGATCGCATTTGCAATTATAACCTCTGCGAAAACACCTATAAGATCGGGGATCATCTAGTGCGCCGAGCTCCACGCATTTCCTTAACTATCAGAAATGTTCCAAAGACAAGCAAAATGAAGCTGAAGTTTTGCTAGACTGTTAAAGCATTGTTACCACAAAGGAGTTGTTGTTAACCACCACCCACTGAAGTCAGCCCACAAGTTGCCGAGGCGCAAAAGTAAACCTAACTCAATGTTATATATACGATAATCTTTAAATCTTCCGCTAGACATATAAGAAAGAGCACAGAGCAATGTTTCATAATAGTTTCTTATAGCCCACCAAGTGCTTTCATTTTGATTTTATACCAATTATTGATGTAGATATGTATGTATATTTATATCGTATCGGTTTAGCAAAGTTTCATAATGTAAAAGTTTCCACAGTGCTTTATTTTTCGATATTATACCAATTATGTATATAAAGATGTATATCTAAATGATTTGTAGGTTTAGTTACACCAAGCAATATGCAAGCACTTGTTAATGCCAGATCCTGTATTAAGGCTCGTATTATATATATGTATGTATAAATATGTACTCCTTATATGCTTGCGTGTATTTTTGTAACATTTTTTGCACCCAGAAGCAGCAAAAGTTGAAATTGAAAATTTTGAATAAATTGTTAATCAATTGAAGACACACCCAGCATTCTGTAGATCCTCTAAACTAGACCTCGTCCTGCCATTCCAGTCGAAACTCCCGCTCGAATACCAACCTATCGTACAGTCGTACCTCGCTAATGCGCGCCGATATGTCCAGACGCAGCTCGCTGACCGCCAGGTGAAAGTTCTGACGCACCGTTCGCTGCTTGTCCGGCGTCAGCTGATTGAGGGGCTTCCGGAAGACGCTGATGATGCGCTGCAAATGATATTCCACACTCGCGCAGCGACCAATGCAGACCCACAGGTTCTCCGGATCGTGAATGTTGCCCGGGAAGCGAGTGCGCTGATCGAACGGCGCCTTGCCAGAGAGCAGGGCACGCACCTCCGCTACAATCTCCTGATGGGTCTTCAGGTCCCGTGTACTCAGAGTCTTGAACTCGTATTTGTCACAGAAGTACATAAGATCACTGATCGCGCACCAAGGCTGCGAGCTGAGTGTTGTGTGGTTGTTGTTCCAGTTGCTGTAGCCAGCAGCCGTTTTGCTCGACTGCTGGGCCGTGGCTGTGGTCGTGGAGGAGGCGCTGGTCTTGGTTGAGGTGGATGTGGATGTGGAGGAGGTGGCTGTACTGGTGCTCGTGGTGGTGGTGCTGGTGCCGGTGGTGTTGGTGGTGCTGCTGTTGGCATTGCTGGCTCTGGCTATGTCCTGCCTGCTGGCTTTTTCGGCCGCCTTCAGCAGCTGCTCCATTTCCCGCTCATGCTCGCGCTGTCGCATGTATGCCTCCTTCTTCTGTTGCAGCTCCTGCAGCTTGGTCAGCTTAGGTGGCGACTGGGGCTTGAAGAGCGAGGGAGGAGGCGAGACCGTGCGCGCAGCTGTAGCCGTGCCCATGTCAGAGATCTGCGCCGGGTGCGATTCCAGCTGTGTTCCATTGCCATTTGTGTCCGATGAGGCACTGCGTCCATATTTGGCGCGATATCGCTCCAGGGTGTCCAGCGAGAAGCTGAGCTCCTTTTTTAACGTTTTCTGCATTTTCTACCTTATGTAATCGAGTTGGGAGCGTTGTGACTGCGTGTTCGCCAAGAATTTACAAGCAAATGCGATCGAGATCGAGAAACGGAAAATTCTTGCCGATGCGCGCTCTTTATTTTTATCTTTTATCAATTGGCGGCACCGACGCGCGGACGTCGACGTCGACGTCGCCGCCGGCGTCGAGCACTTGGGCGCACTTTATTTTGGTCGGATCATACACACACACACACACACACACATGCACACATATATATAGAAGTACACTATATTAAGATTGCCAAGAGAAACTCAGTTTTAATAATGATCCGACTTGGTTGCACAAAATTTGAATTAAAAGCTAATATAGACACATTGCGGTGGACACCAGGCGGGTCCTTTCGCCTCTAAAGCATTGACTGTGGGCCTTTGGGGGACGACATCAAGCGACGATTGCGAGCGGCGCGTATCTTCTTCACCAGGCGCTTGGTTTGCTTTTCCTTCATCAGCATAGTAAAGCAGCGCTTGCAGAGCTCGCGACGCTTACGGTGACGCACTGTACCTAGCATCGTCGTGATTTTCTTCTTGAAGTGCTTGGGCCCGCGTCCAACTGCATTGCCACGTCCAACTCCGTGTCCATGTCGCAGCCTGCGTTGCTGAAAGCGCATCAGGGCAGACCGCGGTGCCGTCGATTTGCTAGAGACTTGCGGCAGAGCCTCGACCATCGCTTGCCAATTGTCAAAGGATTTCGAATTTTCTGCCATTTTGCTCGCTCGCCGAACAAGTCACAAGGATTGGGAAACAAAAATAAAAAAGGTAAAAAATCTAAAATCCTAAATTCCAGAATTCAAAAGTATTTTAGAAGTGTTCACTGACGTACTTGAGGCGTAACTGTGCGAGTTGATTTACTCCTAAATATATCTCCAGTTGTTCGAATCGTAGCCTACTTGATGATGTGTTTGAACATGTATTCAAAAGGCAAAAGTGAAGGATTAGACAAAAAAGAAACTTACTCATATATACACATAAAGAAAATAAATACATACATATAATAATACAATTTACAATCTATATAACATGTTCTCTTCGTATAACTTAAGATTAACATTGTGAAGACCTATTTATTTTATATACGTTTTTATTTATAATATATAAATAGTTTACAATAATTATATTGTAGAGTTAAGTTTAGGTCTAAGAAATAAATGTAAATGGCACACATACAAAATTGAATTTGTTTTGTTAAGTACAAAAAAATATTCTTTGTGGTTTCTCGTTTTGTGTGCTCTTTGATTAAATATATGTATATAGAAATTTAAGTTATTTGTTTAACGAATTACAATCATTTATATCGTTTAAGAATTGGTTAAAAGCTAAAGTTGACAAATGCACAAAGTACATTTAATACTTTTCATCGGAAGCCGGCTCAACCAGCTCTACAAGTTTGCACTTTTTATGTTTAAGGACCTGACCTAGTACCAGCGCCCCTCTCGGTGACTCTCACTTAGCACAAAAACATGCAGCACATAGAGAATAGAGCTCCAGAGCCACATATGTACGTATTGCTTGGCAGAAGGCACAGCATGCACAGGTTGGTAGAGTGTTTCAAAGGTAACAGACTCTTAAGCTAACGCTTACGAATAAATTTACATCGGATGCTCGACGGCGCGCGTCAGAGCCGCTCACTAGTAGCAGTACGAGGCGGGCACCTCGAAGATGATATTGCCAGCGGAATGTCGGAAATTGGGCACCTCCACATTGGACGCCGCCTCGACAACAATTGTGCGCGCCTTCTCGCCCAGCCGGCAGGCAATGTTGCTGCCCACATTCACGCGCAGCTCCGTGCCGGTGATGCTGTAATTGAAATGGAACTATAAGATCTGTTTGCAATGGGCAATTGGAGAGGGAACCTACTCATGGTACTTCTTGCACACAACGCCCACTAGTTCACCTACGCGATCCTCCTTGAGGGGCGTGCACATTTCGCTTTGCAGGGCGAAGACCAAATCGTTGTTCTTCGGTGAGTGGAAGACGATTAGCTGATCCCGACCAGGCGTTATGCTAATGGAGGTCAGCTAAAAGAAAGAGAGCGAGACTTTTGGTATAGCACGCGCTCCACTTGACACTGGCAAGCTTCCCTTACCTCTCTGATGGCCATGGAGCGCTGCATGTCTCTGAACTTCTTCTTGATGCCATCCAATTTGTAGATGTTCGTATCCGTCACAATGAACGCCCGATCCGCCTGCTTGTTGCGCCTGTTGAACTTCTTGGCGAAGCTGGAGAAGAGCACCTGCCGGAAGTTATCTCCTCCGCTGTTCTTCATGTTCCGCACGTTGGCCGTGTAGGCGTCGTAGCCGCTATTGTCCTGCGAGTTGGCCAGATAGTCGCCCAGCCACTTGCGCTGCTGTCCCCAGTAGGGGCGTCGGCCCGCGATGGCCGTGGCCGCAATGATTTGCAGTCGCAGCTGCGGCCACTCGCTGCGCGGATATCTGCGGAGTATCATGTAGGCACGCCACTGGTCAAACATCCTGCGCAGCTTGGCCTCGGCCTTGCGCCCTGCGAGGGGCGGCTGGGGCCACTGAATGCTGCGCCCGTAGTCGCGCTGCTGCTTCGCATTGCGGAAGCGATTGGCCAGCTCCTGGACGTAGCTGCGCAGCTTGTAGGTCTTGTAGGCGTGCATTATGGTGCGTGCCGCCTTCATCTTCTTGTAGTTCTTGCGGGCTATCCAGCCACGCACCTGCTTCTGCAGCAAGGTCACGATATGCGGAATCATCTCGTTGCGCTGCTGCTCCAGGGCGAAGAGAGTGCGTGGCGAGCGAATGAAGATCTTTGTGTGCCCGTACTTCACGTCCTGGGCGAAGCCCTTCTCCTCGATCAGCACGCGGACTCCGTCGCGCTCGCTGCCCGCATGGAAGTTGGGCCACGTGTACTGCGAGATCATTTTGTAGCGCAGCAGGAACTTGTCGTAGCGCTGGCGATGCACGAAGCCGGCGCGGCGCACTCGCACGTTCTCCAGCAGGCCCAAGTAGCGCACCTGGTGCTGCACGCGCTCCTCGTCAAACACCGTGGAGCTCTTAATATCGTTTGGCTTGATGCAGCGCACGTAGAAGGGCTCCTTCTTCAGCAGCGTGGCCACCAGATCCGCCATCGAGCGCTGGAAGAGCGTGCCGGCAGTCAGAGGGCGCTTCGTGGTCTTCTTTATGTCCTGCGCTCCCTCGGGCCACATTTCGCTGAGGTTGGCGTCCTTGGAGTTGTGCAGCAGGCGCTTGAAGTCCTGGTACAGCGTGTCCTTGTTCTTCTCGATGAAGCCAATTATGTTGTAGATCACGTCGCCAGCATAGTGGGTGATGCGGAAGTCCTCGCGATGCTTCAACTCCTTGTCCGTCGGCTTCAGCTGGCGACTCGTGTAATGCGGATGCTTGCTCAAATTCTTGTCCATGGCGCCCAGGAGGGTGTCATCGGTGACGTTGCCGACGCTCAAGCAGGCCTCGTCCATGATGGCTATGATGCCCTTGTGCGGCTGCTCAACCAAATCGCAAATGATCTAGCAAAATATTGAGAGTGGAGTGGGGAGAGAGTTAGATATAATCCAGATGAGGATCAGCTATTCGTGCTTACCTTATTGTTGAAGTACTCAATGTTGGTCCACTCGATGCCCTCGCGCTGGTACTCCTCCTGCTCCTGCTTCAGCACCAGCTCTGCAATGAAAGAAACGCGATTAGGCTCCATTTCTCCTACAGTGGAAGTCGATCCTTCCACGATTTATGCTCACCTATAAAGAGCTGCTGTAGCTTCTCGTTGCAGTAGTTGATGCAGAACTGCTCGAAGCTATTCGAATCGAAGATCTCAAAGCCGTAGATGTCCAGCACGCCGATCACCGAGTTGAATCTCGCCTGGCTTTTGCTGCCACGGAAGAGTATGGCGCGGTTGATGCGCGAGATGATCCACGTGAAGAGGCGGTCATAGATGGCCTTGGCCAGCGCGTCCTTGCCATACTCCGCCTGCGTGGCATCGTGGTCCTTCTTCATCACATTGCCTCCGGCTGCAATCGTGCGCTTGGTCAGCGCCGTCGACAGCTCCGCCTCGGTCACCTGCAGCATCTTCGCAGCTGACTGCAAATGCGACTTGTTGCTGATCACCAGCTCGTCCTCGATGGCTATGGGGAGAATAAGGCAGGCATTAGTATGCTTCCTCATTATTATTGGAGGTTTTCTCTTTGCTAACTCACTCTGGAACTCCACATTGCCCAAATGCAAAACTGATGCAATTGTGCGCCAAATGGTCTGCACCTCATCCGCCTGGAAGCCGAGCGTCTTGAACGCATTGCACGTGCCCTTGTAGTCCGACTTCTCGGTGAGTATGTCCATGCTGCCCTGGTTAAGGTAGTGGTACTTGGACGTCTCCTTGAGTAGATCATACTGACGCAACTCATGGTCGTTGGCTCCGCGCAGCAGCTGTTAAAAGAGGAAGAGAGTAATTATCAGATGTGAATATATCACTCAATATTGATATTAATAGAATTGCTAGCTGTGAATATACCCTTTAGAATAGACAGAGACAGAGAGAGAGACAGAGTTGCTAGTTGAGAGTGCATACCCCTCAGTTTAGAGGCAGTCCATGCTTCGCATCCAAAAAGAGAATATATAACGATTTAGTACAACAGACAATTAGCAACAAAATGTTGTCCATAATTGAACTTCCGCTTTAATTGTCGCCATTCGCGAGCTGCTCAAATGGGCCATGGCATTTTACTGTTTAGTTTAGAACGAAGTCACATTCTCAGACAGAAAGAAGCTCATGTAGGGCCAATGCTACAAAATTTCTATTCCAAGGAAATATTAATCAATAACCGGGCCGGCGAAGCTATGTGGACAACAGGTGCGCAAGGTAACTACAGATATCGCATAAGTTACAAATAAATAAATAAATACACTTGATATCTACCAGCTTGTATACACTACTTAAAGATATATACAATACATACATACATATATATATATGTACATATGTACAAAACCCACATATCTAGTTTAATGAAGAGCCCAGTTTTAGAGAACTCAAAGCTGAAACTCGCTTAATTAAGAAATTCTATTTAGTTTAGGTGTTAAATGGAGAAGTAAAGCTGGAAATTCTTTCGTCCCCATAGATGGTCTGAGACAATTAACGCCTTCAAGCTAAATTTAACAGCTAGAAGTCAACAAAGAGCAATCTCTCATTTTCTTTTCAGGTCTCAAAATACAAATAGGAAGTGAGTAGATAAAATTCTACAAAAGTCGAGAATTTATACATATATATGACTAAATAAAAGTTATATTTGGCGAATGAACTGATAAAGTTTCATACATGTAAGACATCTTCAAGTGCTAAACACCCAATTTCGATATATACGAGTATACATATGTACAGTTCTATTTGGCTAGTCAAATATTTTTATTTAATATATACCCTCGGCTCAGTTAGACGGAATTTGATGAATAAATGGCTGAGCGCTGACGAATTTCCAGTTGCTATGAATGACTTGGACTTATCTGAACTTTCATATATTTCACATGATATCATGCGCATATATTTATTCCGAATTATACGGAATGGATGGATTGTGAGCTCAAGGCAACGACAAATTGTTTTAATTTAATTTGAATGTCTGAGTGTTTATTGAGCCATAACCTTTGACATGTACAGGTTAAGATTTCGCTAAGTGTATCCATCAGTTTTAATGGGTCCACAGCATCTTGGCCTTATCTCGCAGTTTATTATAATGTAGGCTATTAATACGCTATTATTGGAATTTTATGGCTCTGCAATCGCTGATTCATAAATATTTATGGCTGGGCATATCGGCAATTGGATACCCTTCTAAATAGAAAGAACTATTTTTCTAATATTTATTGTCTATACATATGTACATACATATATATATTGTTTACACAGAGCCGCGCCTCGTTACTCGCACCTCACACCTCACACCGTTCACACCTCTCACACTAGGCTTTCGAATGTGACCCGCCCACCTGCCTAAGCCACCCCGCTGACTCAGCTGGGCAAACAGCTACACAGCTACACACCCACACACTAGCACACACACACAAGCGTGGGCCCTTACCTGGTAGAAACTGTGGAAGTTTCGCTCCCCTGGCTGCTGCTGCACCACACGCGACTTCTCCAGCAAATAGTTGGTTATGATGCCGCCCACCGGATCGGCCTTGTAGTCGAACTCAATGTCCATGTATTTGCCGAATCGGCTGGAGTTGTCGTTGCGATTCGTCTTCGCATTGCCGAACGTCTCCAGTATCGCGTTGCTCTGGATCAGCACGTTCTTCACTCTGCAGGCGAGAGAATCATTTATCATAATTGCATTTTTAATAGGCTGGACTTGGGGGACCCATACCAAAAAAGTAATTAGCTAAATGGCACCAATCCCCCACCTGAGCCACTAAATACAATAAATGCCAGTTTAAATTGTTTTAACTTTGAGACACTAAAAATTGGCAAAGTGGCAATTAACTTCGGCTTTGTCTAGGGTTTGGCAAAACCCAACCTCTGCTCCTCCGCTGCTTTGCTCTCTTCCACTGTTTTTTTATGGCTCGTAGTTCGCCCTTAAATTGCCACGGAGCGATTACGAGCAAATGCCTTTGTATAGCTGAAAGCGTGAGCAATTAGCGTCTCACTTAATTTCGTACAGTTTATTGAAGACTCGTATTCGCTGAGTGATGTCATTCGTGGTTCACAGTTCGCCCCGCCCAGCGCACTCCTGTATACCCTCTTTGCGCCTCGATCTGGGGAATGCTCTAATGAGAGCTCCATTTCCCATTTACATGCCACACAATGGGGAATCTTGTAATGCCCTCGCCCCATTCAAATGCTGGTTCCCAGTCTCAAGCTTGAAGATTTGCATACTAATGTGGATTTTGTGTGCACTTGATGGTACAGTTAAGTGAACCTGAACTTGGCTGGAACTAGTTCTAATTATAATGCATATGCAATCAACCACTCAAGCATCTTTCTATAATTTGTGATAAGTGCATAAGTTCATAATTAGTTCATTAATTGAACAACTTGTCGTAGAAAAGGTTTTTAGTTCTGATATAAAATCAAGTGAGAATCTAATTCGGAAATTTAGTTCATGTCCTTACCTTTCGATTTCGTTTTGTCCCTGCGCATTCGTCACGGCCGCAATATACTTCATGATGATCTTGGAGGCTTCCGTCTTGCCCGCACCCGACTCGCCAGAGATGAGGATGCATGTGTCCTGGTGGCGCTGCTTGAGCACCCTGTACGCGGCGTCCGCGATCGCAAACACGTGCGGCGCATTCTCGAACAGCTCCCGTCCCTTGTACTTGCGTATGGTCTCCGGGCCGTAGATATTCATCTGTCTGTAGGGATTCATCGAGACGCACACCTCGCCGATGTATGTGTAGATGGAGCCAACCTGGTAGCTGCAATCAAAAGTCTTAGATTAGTGTTTGTTGGAGCCCAATCAAATCAAATTCATTGAAATATCTGGAGTGAATCTACAGAGAGGGAATGAGATGTGGACTGCCCGCTGTGCACCTGTCTGATTCAATTCCCAATTTGTTTTTCAACAAACCAAACCGACCTTTTTCTATTGTTCCTGTTCTTCGGAGCTGTATTAGCCACAGGCGTTGCTCAGTTGGTTTGAATTAATTTGCCCCGTGCCTTTGTTGTTGTTGTTGTTATTGTTCAAATCAATTGAATTTCTGTTGCATTTATGTTTGATAGAGTGTAAAGCGCGTGGCTGCATTGTTTGTTTATTTTATGCACAGTTCAGTGTTCAGTAGGCGCCAAAAGATTTAAATCGACGGTTCCCAAATGCAACAGGTTCGAATCTAGGCCAAATGGAAGGCAACAGATATCTATCTATATATGTATATCAGAATGAGTTAACTCATATCTGGGATGCTTAACAATTTATGTAAATAAACAAAATGTGAAAATTAATTCCATTGGAAAATCTCGCATCGTGCTTCTTCTTCTTTTAACTAAATGTACATTAGCCAAGTAAGCATTTCGAATTCAATTATAACTTGGTCAACAAAGCCTTGCTTAATGGTAATTTACGAAAATACACTGTAACAAAAAGTGCATCACTTGTAGGTGTTGGGAAATCGTAAGCATGTTACACTGTTACAAATACAGCACCGAAACATAAGAAAAGGGAAATGGCAACATGAGGCACGGTGTGCAACAGGTGAGCGCAGTTACAAAACTGTGGGTTGCCCGTTAGCCACGCCCCCAACACAGCTGAGTGCCGAAACAAAACGCAAGATATTAACAAACAGTAGAAAAAGAGAATGGATTAAGCGTGATAGACTCTGAAATACCCATTAATGGGGACTTGATATTAGTTGATATATAATCATTAAATCATTTAGATTTATAGATAGCCAAGTCTATCAAACCCCATCTAAACACTCTTGGTACGTGGTGAAAAAGCGAAAATTAGAAAACCTCTAAGTCAAACCCGTCAAAATTAGAGAAATTGTTAACAGCACAAAGTATTGCTTTGGCCCGCAGTTTGAACTCATGTATACAAATATATACACACATATACATACATATATAGATGTAAATATATGTATATAGCTATAAAAACAATAGGACTTAATATTAGTATTTATTGTTGTTTCTGTTGTTGCCTTTGTCTTCGCTGTTTGCTGGGGCCAAACGGCAGTCAACACATGTTTTTACTTAAGTTTTCTTCGCTGTTTATTTATAGAGGTGTCTAGATTTGGGTCACAATGTGACAAACCAGGCGGAGAGACAGAGAGCGCAGACAAAGAGGCGGACAGAGCTGCTCAGAGATGATTATGTTGCCCCACCGCTGAACTACTGAACTCCAATGAAAGGGGCGAGAGCAGCGTTTAGCACGCTTGTTGACTTTTTAGCACAACGGGTCACATTTCAAATCGGAATTGGAATCGGAATCGGAATTGGAAATGGTATTGGAATCTCAACAAAGGGCAGTCAGCAAGCCGCTTAGCAAACTGTTTACGCGATTTCTACGATTTCTTGCTCGTCTGCCCCTCTCTCCCTGTCTTGCCATGCCCCACCACCACCTGTGGCACTTGGCTGTGGCTGTGGGTGCCGCCCACGCAGCGTATGATTGACAGACAGCCAAAATACAAATATGCCGGCTGCCTAATGAGGTTATAGAAATTGCTTGAGGCACACACAGCAACATACATATGTGAAATACATTGGGTCCCCATATCTCTCTCTCTCATGTCTAAGATCTGCTCGGGAGACATTTAGAATGCTGACAGTCCGATCAAGTTGTCATAACTTGAGTGAGCTTCTAGGGATCAATGAACCTCATAATTCATACATTTAATACTCGTTTCAAATTGTTTTCCCAAATGTTCAACTACTATTTCCATGAACATAGAAAAATATGCCTTTGCTTCTTGGCACTTTAAGTTTTATTATCACATACATATTTAAAAGTCCATTATAGACTCGCTTAGAGGGTGCCAAGTGGACTTGAAATCTATAATAAAACTCTTTCATTTCGTATTTCAGTGACTCGCTCAGTCCCTGGTCTAATCCCCTTTTTCATACCGAATATCAGCTTTGTGTTGAGTCTCTACTAAATGTTATTTAGAGAAATGATTCAGTATTTGCTTGCAAATCTGTTATTCACTTCTAGACCTGCAAAATTTGTTAGCACAAAGCAAGGGTATATAGTTTTAATTTGATCGGACTCTACGCGAGGCACGCCCACGGTTCTCAACAAGTTTTACGGAATTCGGAACTAGTCTGCGCCATGAATATCTATATAACAAATGAATGAATTTAAATGCTCATCGCTCATCGTTCGTCGCCTTCACGCATTCACACATTCGCACTGCGAGAGGTCGTTATTCATTGTGATTGTCGAAGCTTTTTGATTTTTGTCTTTATTAGTATTTCGAATATTATGCCAAATGGCGTCATCAATATATAATATACAAAAAGTTCCATGGGAAAAGACGCCAAAAAAGATAAAGATTCTCAAGTTTTATTTGTTGTTTACACAATTTGTTTGTCCTACGATTATTATTACTTCTACAACTACTGTGAATCATTCAGAATCAAATACTGAGTAGAGCATTAGCTCGTAACACGTTGGCTGACTAAGCCTTTGTTTAATTGCTCAATGTCTATTCACATGCAAATTGCATTGCCTATAAAAAACACTTACTTTACCTCGCGATGATTCATCGCCTAAGCATTCGCTCATTCATTAAGTCATTCAAGATTTGAGGGTTGATCTAGTAAGAATTGAGAAAATCAATAGCTTCGCTCATTTTCCGCTGCACTTTTCACTAGCCAAGGCGGCAACTGGCGCTGGCGCTGACGTCATTAAATGGCCAACAGACTTGGCTCTAAGTAGGTCAATGTTTCGTTTGCTTTTTGTGGATGTAATTGAATTCAAGCGATTTATCGATGTGCCAAACGTAGAGCCAATAGCGGTGATGACAACTGACATTGCGTGAGAAGTGCAAAGAGAGGCGCTGAAACAGCTTAGGTGACTGTGAGAAGCGCAAAGAGGGGACTTGCTGAAGCTATCCCCATTTATATACGACTATGATAAGTGCAGGGCGAGGTCTTGCTGAGCAGGCAAGCACGATTATCAGAATCCCAGAGACGACGTCATTTAATTCTAAGAATCTTTGACAGATGTACGGCTACGAGTGTGTAACATTTACTTATGAGAAGCACCGAGAGAGGCGCTAGCTAATAAATACATTATTCAGTGTATTTGAATGCCTGCCAGAGACACATGACACACATAACAGTCGGGAATCCATTCCAAATAATGCCAACATCTGCTTCGAATCAAATGCAGATTCGGAATTGACCAGTTTCAATTTCTCAGCGCTAAACACTTTCAATTTCCAATGGAGGAGGGACTGGAGAGCGCGTTGATTTCTGGTTTTGCGCAATGCAATTGCATCTTTCAAATTAACTTCAATTTACACCCAGAATTGTCTGCGTTGCGGCCCAGACGCATATCAATTAGCTGGCAAGACTAAACAGGCGCTAAATTCTCGGACTCGACATGGGCATACATTTTTATGTAAACGTTGCCTTATAGTTTATGGGCTGCGCGGGCAGCTGGCAACGCCGAGTTGCAGATGCCCCCAAGTAGAGTTATTGCAACGCGAATGACAAACATGAACGGTTCAGCGCTCAACTAAATAAACACAATAATGCAGACAGCGCTGATGTCTAGCTGGGCGTTACAGTCTGGGAAAGGGAACGGAGATGTGGTACAGGGCCCAGATACCTGGATACCTGTCTCTGGGACTGGGTGTCGGAAAGCTGTTTGCTGGCCATTCTTGTGATTTGTATACCCTGTATGTAGACCCTCTTTGTTACATTCACTACTCCGTTTCTCTAAAGTGTCATACTATCTCATACATATTATTGATTGCAGGGTATTCACAAGTTTAGCACACTCTGGTTTGTTTTGCTGGCATTCATCACTCAGGTACGACTTGAATTGTATTGCTCATTGATCATTAAGCCGTCTCGGCCGGAGCGGCGCACATTAGTGCAAAGAACGTGGCTCAATTAGTCGAGCGATTGCCATTCGAATTGGCCGTTATGCAAAAGATTTGATTTCCGCTTTGGGACTTTATCAGAACGGGCTTATCAGAGTGCCAGAGGGCCGACAATTGATAAGAGCTTATCAGAGAGCGCGTACTCGCGCAGTCAGGCATATGGAATGTATCGACTAGCATTGCCTGCTAGACACCTATAGACTGCCGTATCTGCAGATGAAAGCGAGCCTAGGTGCGCTTTGAACTCTACGTTCGATGTAATGTCTTGCATCTGGCCGATCATGCACAATCTTGAATTGGGTAAAGTTGCACTGGTCTTTTGTACAAACAACAAACAGACGTGTTCTTTGATTGCAATCGGAAATTGAAAAGGGAATCCGTAAAGCTTCTTTAATGGCCAATAGCAGACACACTGCATAAACATCAGGTTCTTTCTCTCTGTGTTTTTCTTTTCTCATTATGCTTCTTCTTTCTTGTTGGCCCTTTAATAATTTTCCGAGACGCCTTCTTTGTAATCAAGTCTTGGCGAATGCTATAAAAATTGAATTTATAAACAGTTCGAGTGGAAAGTCATGACCCCACCAGGAAAACCAAAAGATGAAAATGGGAATTCTAAGCGAGTTCTAGGGCGTTGTGAGAAACTTGTAAGAAAATGCATAAATTCTGATTAAAGTTTAGTAAATAGCAAATATTCCACAGGCCGACTTATTGGATCTGAAAATGAACTGAAATTATATGAACTACAACTGATTGAGATATTTTCGAATAGAGTTCCTAAAAGTTGTGCTATCCAATAAATTTTAGTCAATTTCTTATTTCAATACCTTAGAAGGTCATAAAAGTGGTCGGAAAAGATAATCCCCAGTAAATGTTATGAGGGGCGTTCATTGCATAACAAATCGAAGAGTGCCGGTTATCGGGTCTACGGCTATACCTGTGGCAGTCACTACTTGTACCCATTATATGCATAAGTCGCACTCAAGGTTATATATATCTATATATGTGACTGTGTATGTATGTATTTAGACTTGTGCCTCGCTAACTTTAACACTTCTTCGGGGGCATGCAATCTTATCAACAGTGTGCCATTATTATACAAGTTGAGTCGCGGCGGCTATTTACACAATTTTAAAATGAAAAGGCAGAAAAAGAACCCAACCAAACGCACTTAATATACCCTATAAATGTTTGTTCGACTAAGAACAATAGCAAAAAAATGTAGCG
Source organism: Drosophila aldrichi (assembly GCA_035045965.1). Taxonomy (NCBI): domain Eukaryota; kingdom Metazoa; phylum Arthropoda; class Insecta; order Diptera; family Drosophilidae; genus Drosophila; species Drosophila aldrichi. The sequence continues at coordinate 59,526 of JAWNOM010000470.1, forward strand.
ATAAAAGGCGATTTCTTATAAACTCGACTCGAACGCCAGATAAGATTATGAAAGCACCCAGACGTGCCAAGGGTTAAGTTGCTCCGATCGTAAATTCATGTCGAGGGTTAAGCCATAAAAGCATTTGATGGAAATATTGACAAAGTTTATTTAATTGGAATCGAATACATAAAGCAAGCCTTGACAGTCCCAATTGAATAGAAGTAAAATAAAATGAAATAAAATATTAAATGAAAACTGATTTTTAAATTATTTGTCGAGCAGCTTTAAAATATTACGTGACTCACTGGTGGGATGATATGGCGCTAAAAATATGACAATTGTGGGACTTTTTGGTTTTTTGGCAGCTGATAAGACTGTAAAGTCGGCTGATAATTATAGATAGAGTTCTGAATAAATTTATAGTGCTGATGCATGCACTCACTGTGGCAACCACCTGTAACTCTTCAGAGTTCAACGACAGTTCTAAATAATAAACTAAATAAACAGGCTAGCCACATATACATCGATAGTTAGCTAGATGCTGATGCGGGCTCTATAGATGTTCTGCAGGCTGCCGAACAAACAGCAACTACAACAAAGCACACGAAATGTAGGCCAATTTAGATTCAAGAGAGGGAGGAGAGAGAGGGGAGATAGAGTCGGGGGCACATAAACAAAAGTCAGTTCGAAAACTAAATGTAAACTTATCAGCGATACGTAAAATACACAATACACAATGCACTCGCTACTCTCAGTATAGATAGGCAGCTAGATAGATAGACATATACATGCATATGTACATATATGTAGTTGTTGTTGTTATTGGAAATAGTGCAATCAATCAGTGCATGTAGATTTATAGGTACTGCCACACAATGGGGGGCGGAGGCTGTCTGTGGTGTGCCTCCGTGCAGGACACTTGGTTTAATGGCTCGTTTATTTGCTTCTTGCTTCGGGAGTTCGTGGAAGAAAAAACTTTAGAGAACCCCTTAAGAAAGCAACAAATGCTCTGAACTTGAGGAAACAACAAACAGATCGGGTTTACGGAGGAAGAAACTTGTTTTGCTTTTGTTTTCGTTTTTACGAATCGATTGAAAGTGAATAATCTGGCTATGAACTATTTGGGGAAGGGTATGTAACAGATGGACAGATGGACAAATGGTGTTTGTCTTAAAGTAAGTGTAGAATATGTTTATCGGGTAACTTCTAGTGTGACTATTTTCTATTAATTATCTTCGTCTTTTTCTAGACTTTTACTGATTGGATATATTCTTCTATAATATATTGAGTATTAACTAGGGCGCTCTATTTATACTTCTTCTCTACATTCACACATTTCTCTTAGTTAGCAGCAGAGTATCTCCCAGTCTATTATGCCCTTTCCTTCTTTATTTTCATTAGTTTGGGGTTTGCAAACTGACGCCATCAACCGGTTTGAGTACGGCTGCCTTTTTCGACATTTGTGCACGTATTTGTTTGTTGTTTTGCGAGCGCCAAAAAGTATCTTCAAGTTATACAGCGTGACTCACAAGGTTCGCATGTGCGTAGAGTGCAGCGGCAGCGGCAGCGGCAGCGGCAGCGGCAGAGAAGGCACAGGCTTTCCATTTCATTTTCGAGATACATTTTTCGAAAACATATTTCAAGCAAGCGCATGCATATATCCATAAAGATATATATGTATGTATATATATATAGCAGATATATAAATTTTGTGCGCGTCGAGCAGCTATTTCTGGATCACTTTTATATATGTATGTCTGTCTGTGTGGGTTGTATGGGCAGGGGCAGAGCACTCTCACATATACACTACATACATACAGACGTATATATATTTACTTATGACAGTGCCAAAAAAGCAGTTGCTATACAAATATATATGTATATATGTATATATATTTAAATGTGTTTGTATTGCCAGCACTTGCTGGGGCATTGGAGCTTCGTGCGAAGGTTAGCCAAGTATTGTTGAAATTATTTTACGTGTTTGTTGACAAATTGTCTAAGCAACATGTTTTAATATGCATTTCAAGCAGATCAATAAACTAAATTTTACAACCGTTTTCAGATTAAGTACACAAATATTAACATATGTATCTATAAAGATTTTACCTAATTTATAATATAATACTACAAATACTACTTAAGTCTATAGAAACTAGATACTTTAGATGTATCAAGACTGTACTGAACATATAGATTATGCAAATTACAAATAAGAAGTTCTGGTCGGCATGCAGAGTACCTCCAAGTCGGACACTCCCTGCTAAGCAAGGGCAAGATTGAGATTCAATAGATTTTAGCAGGATTTAAGCTCTGCTCTGTACTGAGCCAAGTTCCCGAGTTGCCAACACAAGTGTGATTACACTTCGGCTTGCTCAACCACTCTAGGAATTCTTTATTATTGTTTTATTTCCATTATGTTTTGTGCTTCGTCTGTCGCCTCGTTACATGATGTCATAGCACACATACTTAGGATTGAAAAGCGCGCGAATGGAAACAAATTGAATAAACTCATGTCTGCTGGCCATACAAAATGCAGTTTTTGCCATAGCTCACTTGTTTATTACATTTCATTTCGTTTCGTTTTGTTTTCGTTAATCTTGTGTTATAAAAAAAAGAAAACAAAAACGAAAGTAAGTTATTTATTTCTCTCGGTGTGTCTTTTGGCTTTGTCTTGCATCACTTTCCATTACACTGCACATTTTTTGGCTTTTTGGCTCGCGCTTCTGACCCTCAACTGATTTGCTCAATGGGTTTTTCCTCAAAAATTGATATGTGTGCGATATACATACATACATATGTATGTGTCTATGATATATCCATTTATTTGCTTTGTTTTTCCGGGTTGTAATTTTGTAATTTACAAATTGATTCGTGTAACGTTACGAGTCCACTATAACTGCATATGTGAGTACGCATACGTGTTGTTATCGCTCTCTTTGGCCAAGTTGTGCAATCGAAAGTTTATGGAGCGCTACTCCAGATGTGAGTGCGACTGTATTGACAAGTCTTCAAATGCCAACGAAATGAGAGCACTTCAATATTTCAGTCAAATTATAGGGTATTAATAGGCTACTTAGCCACGTTTACTCTTAATCAGCATTTCACACTCGACTAGTTTCTAGTAAATCTAATACAAGTCTAATTAGATTATTTTTCACATTTCATTTCAAGACCTTTATCTCTATACACTGCCTTGCCTTATTGGATTTATTGGGTCTGTTAAAATAAACCTACTGGGAATTCTGAATTCATGTAACAGACAGCTTGAGACAGTGAACACATATTCAACCATGTGCATCTATCCACCATCTGGCACCTGCTAGTCGAGCACTCTCTGTCAGAACACTCTCAATTGCTTGTCCCTATTTGCTTTCTGTCTGGTCCCTATTTAACTGGCTCGCATTGTTACTCCTGATTCTAGTCACAATTCTAGCCCACGTTTGGTTGGTAACGTATTCCGTTTCATGCAACAAGAGCGTGTGTCAACAACTTGTTGCTGGTCGCCCGGCATCCATTGTCAACGTTTGCGGTAGGCCGACTTCAGACGCCAGACGTCAGACGGCAGCATGCTGCATGCAACACGGGTCGTTGCATTCGCTGCAACGCCTCGCTAGGCTGAGTGTTTGTGGTTCGTTGCGTTGACAATGTTCATTATCAACAGCATTATCATAGTCGTAGTCATCGTGATCGTCATTATCATTAGCATAAGCATTGTCACTGCTGGACAAACAGCGAGTCGTATTTATTTGTTTAGTTTGTTATCAGTGCGTCACGAAATGGGCTTCGTTTGGTGCCACATTATGCGGCACTTTAAGCAGACTCGCTTTTGAACGATGAACGATTAATGATTAACGATGACAATGATAATGATAATAGTCGCATTACTTAGCATAATGTAAATTGATTAATCTAGTTTAGATTTTCTTGTTGGCTAGAATTGAATCATTTATTCCATTTTAAGTGACTTCAGAAGGGAATCTACATCTAAGAACTGATTCACTTTCACGATGGCAACAATTACTCAATAAACTTTAATTAAATAATCAACAAATATAGGTATAGGTATGTTACGATATGATATACGATAAGGTGAGGAATTTGTAGAAGCCACTGCGAGTCGTAATCGAATTGCATCATTGCTACAATTAGAGAATCGTGCGATAGGAAATTAGAAGAAGAGCAAGCATTTAATCTGAAACACGTTTAATTGCATTAGCATAATTTAATGGCAATATATTGTGAACGAGACAGAAAGACATTCATTCCACTTCTATGAAAAATTTGAAAATACTTTTTAATTAATCGCCTGTTTAGCTGAGATTGGTCAGTGAAAGTAGGGGCTCTGTATAGGGAACTAAGAACTTAATTAAGTTTTTCAACAGCTTAACCAACACTTCATTAAGTCACTTTGCTAACACACCACAATGGGAGCATTTCGTTACGGTTCATGGAATGGACACAATGGGAAACGGTAGCCAAATGACAGTGGGTCAACAGCTTGAAGTTAGCTCCATTGAGCACGCTCTCAACTAGAACTGATGCAGCAGAAGCTGTTGTCTGATTGGACTGCCAATCAGAGTAACCTTGACGGCAGACGAAAGGCCACACAGAAGCAACACGCAGCAACAACAAACTACAATTCGTACTCACCGTTTGCGCAAGTTGTCCATGAACTTCTCCATGGTGACTTGGTCCAACAGGACAAAGTCCTGCACACCCGCCTCTCTTTGCATGGCCATTTTTTGCGTTTTTGTTTTGCTCAGCAAGCGTAGAGAGCGGGAGAGAGAGAGAGAATTGCGGAAATAACGTAAGGCTGTCGGGTAATTGCCGGCTCAATGCGACTCGCGCAACTCAGGTAACGAAGCAGTGGCCAAAGCGGAGGTTGAAGATCACGTTGAGCAGACTCGCACACACTCACAGGCACACACACGCACAAAGAAGTACACAAATACGTATAGGTATTCAAGAAGCCCTTTTTTTTGGTGTTTTTTTTTTTTTTTCTTTTTGTGTTTGCGTTTTGCGTTTGTTTTGCTTACGGGTGCGTCACGTTACCAAAAATTTTGTGTTTGCTTTTGCTTTTATGTTTCAATGCGCGCTTTATGCTTTACGATTCTTTTCAGCTGACATTGCCAAAAAAAATATATGAGGAATATAACAAATACCGCTTTTGTTTATTTGCATTAATCAAATCAATAAATAAATTAATGTGCCAATCGGAGGAGTTGCCGAAATGTTTATTGGAATTTCGCCGAAACTACGAAAGGAAAAATACTAGAGACGCGCGACAGAGGCGAACACAATAGATAAACCGCAAAAGCGCGCCGTCGCCTTTGGTTAACATTTAATAACTGATTCGATTTGACGATCGTAAGAACTTGTTCCAGAGCTAGTAAATAATATTGCCCCTGGCCAAAGCCACAGTCACAGCTGGTTTCTTACTTATTCGCTCACAAAACACACGAAGCAATACACGACACGACATACACTGGGGAACAACCAACCAACCACTCGTCTGCGCGTTCGAAGAGCGACTGTTCACACTGAAGCGCCTTAACACAGCGCGTAGTCGACTGGCAGCGGCGCTCTCAACAACCGCTGCTTGCAAGTGGTTGCACTGGGAGAAACAAAAAACAGAGAGAGGGAGAATGAGCGAATGTGCAATCAATAAATGCGATGCACGCGAGCGAGAATATAGAGCAGCAATGCTGAGTTTTTTTGTTTTTTTTTTTTGCATGTATCAAAATTTAGGTCTGATGATGCTATAAATATATTAAATTTAAAATGATAACTAAATAGCAATACGATAATTGTTAATTATTCTTAATTTTGCCAAGTGCTGAGTATAATTTGTTGAGTGCACTCGTTTCAGATAAAAGCTATATTTATTTAATTTAACTGTTTCTTTTCCCTCAGTGTATTTCTTTTGGTTATCCAATACACACAGAGCTGTTTTACTCGCATGCCATAAAACTGAACGAAGGAAGGTTTGTGTCTGTGGTAGGGTATGGGCATGGGGACGCGACTGTTACGTAGACACAATTTTGATTAAGTCATATGAATTCTATTAATCTACAAATAAATGTTACTAAATATATGTACATATGTATTTTAAAATGGAAAAAGTTAATGAAAAAACTACTAACAGAAAATAATATAAAATGTGATTTGCATACTCTTAGGCGAAAATTAAATGTTTAACATAATTATAATAAATTTTTTACATACATTTCCATATATAATACAAATTGTATGCAACATGTAAATATTCCGAAATACATAATTTTATTTTAATTTTATTATTGTTTTCCGAATCGCCCAAAAATAAATCCGCATCGAATTTTAATGCTAACAATTAATTTTAATTGTGAAATTTTTTATGTGAGTCAAACAATTAATCAAATTGTTATTTTATAATTTTTCTGTTTTCTTTTTTTCTGCTTGTCGGTCAGGTGGGTGTCCGGGCACTGGCACTCTGGGCGTGGCCCGCACCAGATACCTGATCATACTTCGTCTTTTCTTTAACATAATTTAAATATATTATTTGTTTTTTTTTTGTGGATTTTCTATTGTTTTTGGGTTTGTTGTGTTATTGGGGAATGCTGAAACTTGGTGAAATATAGGCGGACGACTAGGCCCAGCCCGTGTTCCGCTTGGAGAGCACCACCTTCTGCATGTGCTCGTCGGCGGTGTGGATGGTGTGCATCCCGCCGGCGTGGCGTGGCACGCACTTATTGACCGGCACCGAGTTCGTCCAGGCGTTGGTGGCATGCGGGAACTCGTCCTTGCGGTAGTAGCCCATGATGCCGGACTTGCGGATCTGGCCCAGCTCGTAGGTGACGATGGGGCCAATGCTGTTGGTGGCCTTGGCCGAGGCGGGCCGCGGCAGCTTGGAGCGCTCCACGGTGCGCATCACGCAGGGCGTGTCGCAGGAGAGGCAGGCGAGCTCCTGCATCACCTTGACCCGGCCGGCCGCAGCAGCGCACTCGTCGTTGGTCATCTCCATGTACTTGTGCAGCGCCTCGGCGATGAGGGCGACCCGCTTCTCGATGAGCTCGCGGAAGTCCTTGAGACTGAGCTCCAGCGCGTCCACGCCCAGGGTCATGCGCAACCCGTCGATGATCTGCAGCACATTCTTCTCGTTCACGTTGATGACGTAGCGCACCTCGCAGAACTGCTTCTCCAGTCGCTCCTTGTACTCCTCCAGTTGCTCCAGCGAGACCTTTGTGGCCAGCTGCGGGAAGTCGACCTTCTCGGCCAGCAGCAGCTCCACGTCGGCCTTGTCGATCTTGATCTCATCCAGGTGAGCCACCGAGTTCTTCAGCGTTTGTATCTGGTTCGTGGCCGCAGTGAGCTTGGTGAGCATGGCTTGATTGGCCTCCTGGTTGCTGCTCGCCGACAGCTTGATCTCTCGCACAGTCACCTGCATCTCCTGCATCATTTCCATTAGCCGCTTGGCGTCCTGCTTCATCAGCTCGGCGGCCAGTTCGTTCACCTTGTTGGTGAGGGAGCAGAACTCGGACTTGAGCTCGAGCAGCTCGTTGAGCATTCGTTCGGGTGCATAGCAGAGGTGCTGGTCGAGCTCCAGTTCCTCCTCCATTTTGGCCAGCTCGGTGGGGGCGCTGGACTCCTCCATGGCTGCCTCCTCCTCCTCCTCAGCCATTTCCTCCTCGACCTCGACCCCCGCCTCGTCGCTGCTCCAGCTGATGGACACCTCATCGTCATTCGCGCGCATCAGGACGCGCAGCTGGCGCGCTATGTTCCGCAGCAGCTTCATCCGATTCGGATTGGGTTTGCGATCGAGCATCAGATGGGTCATGTTGTTCAGCTGCTCCATGGTTAGCTTCAGCTGGCCCGACAGGACACCCGCGAAGTTCTGGAACTCAATGTCGTTCTGCTCCTTCTGCAGCTCCATCTTGGAGAGGCGGCGCTCCAGCTTGGCCAGCGAGCCGATTACCGAGCCCTCGGCACGTGGCTGCGTCCTTTCCGCCCTCGAAGTGCGCGACGAGTTGCGCGACGCCAAGCCCGGGGACGGAGCTGTAACCGGTTCCAGATCCTGCGTTGCCGCCTCCTCTGGCGCAGGGGGTGCAGGCTCTGGTGCAGGCGTGGGTGCGGCCACCGGCTCCTCTGCCGGCTGTGAAGGTTCCGGAGCGGCTTCCTCGGCAGGTGCCTCTGCGGGCGCAGGTGCCTCCGCTGCTGGCGCCTCTGCCGGCGCAGGCGCGGCCTCTGCTGGCGCCTCCTCTGGCGGCGCAGCTGCTTCAGCTGGAGCAGGCTCCGACGGCGCCTCAGTGGCGGGCTCTTCATCTTCGCCAGCGTGCAGCCGATACCTGGACGATTTGCCGACTGTAAGGGAGGACAAGCCAGAGCTATAGAGACCGAGAGATTAGCTGCATGCAGCACGCGGATGCACTCACTCAGGCTGCTCTGAAATCGCATATTGGCCAGCAGGTAGTCGTCCTGCTCCACCGTCTCGTCCAGCAGCTCCAGCTTCTGTGCGAAGTTGGAGAGCAGCACGTGCAGCGCATAGAAGTTGACATGGCCCGACTCCGGCGAGCCGATGGCCACGTCTATGAGGTCCTTGTAGGTGAAGCTCATCATCTGATTTGCCTATGTCTACCAAATTTTTGTATATATATTTATTTATATATATTTGTGTCGAACTGATTCATATATATTTTGTTTATAGAACGATTATTTTTTTTGCTGTACCAAAATGTAGAATGAAATGAGAACTGAAATCAATATAGCCAAGTGACGCAAACAGTAACGAACGTATCTGAGGCTTATAGCCTGGCTTGCTTCACTTCACCGATCCATCGAACCGTAAGACAAAGATGAAAGTCTAATGGAACCCATTATGGATGATGACTGGAGTAGGATTGGCTAAAGAGCAAAGCAAATACTATAGTACAATATATAATAGTAGTTAGTTAGTTAGGCATTACTGTACCGAAGTTAATAAGCATTTGAATGTGCCACTCTCTAGTTAGGTTTGCCTGTATATCGATTCAAATTTACCTATAATATAGCTTAGCTTGTGTGTGCCCATTTAGTTAGGCCTCACTGTACTGCACAACAATTTGCAGAGTTGCGAAACTTCATTTGACTAGCCTTATCACTTAGGCGAGCTTCACTGTACCCACTCAACGGAGTCGCTGCCTTATCAGAACGCATCGACGCACAATCGAGAGCTTTCGCAGAAAAGCTTTCGCCGCTACCGAGAAGCAGCTGAGGCAACAAACTTCACAGTTAACAAACTTTTATCATTGCGGCACAAACGCTTGTTGCTTCCACGTCTCTGCTCCGGTTCGCAAGAAAACAAATATTAAAAAAAAACAACAACACACAGATACCGTTATCAAATTAAAGTTAATGCTGCGAAAATTGGCGCGCAAGACAGCGAAATTTTGAAAAGTGAAAGCAACAAAAAGTGATTCAAGAGTTTTAAAGAGAAAAATTTGATAATTGAAATGGAAATGTAAATGGAAATGTAAATGGCAATGGAAAAAGTGTGGAAAATTGTGTGAAGTCAACTATGAAATAATATATTATTTGCATAGCAAGTGTGTGTGTGTGTGTGTGTGTGTGTGTGTGTGTGTGTGTGTGTGTGTGCGTGCGCTTGACACATTTGCATAAGCAGTTTTTGGAAAAATCATGAATTTTAATCGAAATACCAAAAACTATTTCGTGTGAAATTTACAATATTAAATGGAAATCTATCAATTATAAATAAATAATTCAAATGCAAATACAAATTTAAATAAAATACCAAAATATTTATGTAAATCATTCAAGTGATTTGAACTGAAAGCAAAAGTTTCTATTCTAATTGCTATTCAAACTAGTCAAATGGATAAGTGCTGTAAAACGGTAAACAAATACAAATACAAATAGATACGTACGTACGTGTGTGTGTGTGTGTGTGTTAGCCTAGTGCCAACAAACCCTAATGCACAAATACTTTGCCAACTCCCAAGAGAGTTCAGTTCAAATACAACAAATTGAAATTCACAAATACCAAAAATAAAATAAGAAAAAACTAATTTAAAGGCAAATTTACACAGCTCTAGAGTGGACACCAGCTGGCAGCATTAGAGTGGACCTAAACTGGCAACATCAAATGTGGTAAGTGCACAAATTCCACTTTAATTTTCATTTCTGTCAGCGATTGCTTTACATATGACTGATTTACATATGTATGTATGTATGTATGTATGTATTTAGTTTAGAAATACATATATTTCACAAAGTTGTTGCCACTTGAGTGCACCAATTCGTTTGGCTTTGAATGTGTTTAAATGGAATCATGGCAGGCCTCAGACGTTTCGGCCTTGATTAGATAGCAATACTAATAGAAAATAAGAAATGTCGAGCTAGAAATAATGTTTGGCCTCGGCTAGACGAACTTCTTAAAACTCTACAGCTAGAGCAAAGAGTGATGTCTGGGCATAAATGTTCGATTATAAGTACTTATAGTACTTAAATAATACAGTTCTATTATTTCAATTGAAAGAGTAATAACAAATAGGAACTGATCTTTAATATGATCATGGTTCATTGGCAGAGATTATTCTCTTTAATCACGAGATTTCGATGCTATTCTAATCGCGCTCTATTAAAACTCAAATGCCCTTGCCCACATTCAATTTGTATGCCATAAATCAAAGCAATATTTAATCTTGACTAACTACAGCTTAACATATATAAATATATGTATGTATGTATGTGTATGTGTATGTGTATTACCTAGGATTTTCAGATGGGGATAAGTTCTTCTGATCGCTCATTGTGAACTGAACTGAACCGAGCTGAACCGAGCTGAACAGGTCGTGTAGGTCTTTCATCAATCTTCGAAATTGTGATTCAATTTCTCTCGACAGCGCAATAAATTTTGACTTGACTCTCGAACTCGAGTCAAACGACATAATGTGACTGTATGCAAGTGTGCGTGTTGTGTGTGTGTGCGTGTGTGTGTGTGTGTACGGGTTGTTCTAGTTGGTTTTTGATTTGATTGTCGTATCTCTGTGGCCAGGTACAACTGATTGGCATTTTCTTTGTGGACTCACCTTTGAACTGTCTCCCCGACCCACCCCCCTCTACCACCTACCACCTGGTCGCCCCCCTGTCCCCCTCGAGCTGCTTTATTATTGCTATTGTCTCTGACTACTGTGCGCGTTCGTCATTTTCTTTATATTTGATTCGATTTGTTTTTGTTGCTCTATTTAGTTCTTTTTGTGTGTGGACAAATTAAGCAATGAGCACTTCAAGTGATAAGCAATGCGACGCCATTTTTGTGTGTGTGCGTGTGTGTCTGTTCGATTAATTATCGCTTTTGGCAGCTACCTTAAATACAACAATTGTGCTCGAACTAAAAAGTCTGTCTATGTCTCTGTGTGTGTGTGTGTGTGTGGAGAGCTGCTTAAAAGCATATTATTTATTAATATTAAGCGTTGGCAATAATAATTTATTTACAACTCAACACATGTGCACACACACACACACACACACACACATACACAGACACATTTAATCTAAATAAACACGCGCTACAATTGATAAATATCGCTCGCATTTTTCGTTTTTGAAGACAACCCGAAGAGCACACTCTTCCTTAGTTTCTCTATACATACATATATACACTAGTCTATTTTCAGGGTATTTATTATTCTACTGATTAGCGGCAAAATACCCCACAGTGGCATTTGTAAGAAAAACGTTCTTCCTTCCTTTTTAATCAAAACACATAATTTCCCATGCAGGCCATATAAACAAACAGCTAAATAAATGAAAATCAAAAGCGAGGTGAAATAGAATAGTTACGTATTCGTTGGATCGCTATCATTCCCTATTATTAAGTTAATAAATATAACAAATGCAAATTTGAATGAAAGAAAATTTGCCCGCAAGTTGAAATTCACGAATAGTAAACAAACTTTTTATGAAAATGTTTTTCTACCCTGAACCCATTGAAAATGGGAAATCAGGGTATAATGGTTTTTGTTGAAATGCATGTAACAGGCAAAATGAGGCGTGGCAGACCCCACAAAGTGTATACATATATTCTTGATCAGGGTGACGAGCTGAGTCGTCTGTCTATTTCTATTTCTAAGTATTCTCTCTACGTATTTCGAAATATGTATTTATTCCAAGTAAATCCTCTACGTAATTCGCTTACGTAGTTCCTCTACGTATTTAATGCATAGCTGATCGATCACACACTCTAATTCACTTTATTACGCTGACCCCCACCAGGCCTGGACGAAGACTGAAGACTGACTGAAGAAATGCTGCAGCTGCTGCCCTTTATATAGGGCCACTTTTACTCAAGCACTGTCTCTCTCAAGTGTTGAGCCCGACGGCAGGTAGAGCTCGTTACAGTCGAGCTTCAAGTGGCGCTCTCTGCTGCTGTGAGCATTCTAGCTTTGTTTTACCTAAATACAAATACCAAATGAGAACTGCTGCATACACATAGACAACTTTTATGATCTTCTGCACTTGTTCTCTCCTTGCTTTTACTTTTACTCAAGTACTTTAGGTTCCCATGGTAAGCCTACACTGCAGCCCATGCGTGTTTACGCGTGCGTAGCTATGTGTGCCTATGTATGTGTGTCCACAGCCAAAGGCTTTATTCACTTCGATGTGTTGTCAGTCACTTGAATCGAATTGTGCATAACTTTCTGTGCATTCAAACTCAGATTAATATACAAAAATATGCCAAATTCCATTTAGGCAATTTTCTTTGGCTGTGAATAATATCACGAAACATAAATCTTATTTATTTTATATAAATTTGATGAATGCAATTAACTTGACATTTTTTCTCGTGGTATTCGCTCATGGTACAAAGGAAAAGTAGAGTGGCCGGGTATGCTCGACTACAATACAATCATCATGATCAATCAGCATTATCAGCAACAATCAGCAGTAATAGACTTTGCTATATACTAAAGCTCTGATTATGACAATCCGTGCTATGATTCTCTTCTAATTCCTATAATCATCGCTATCGTTATTGTAGACCTTATCACCAATGAGTAAACTGAATGAGGTAGGTCTTTCGTTTGTCCGATTCGTGTTTACTCATTTCATCTGAGGTGCACAGCAAATATTCGTGCGTTCTGGCAGGGTATGCCCAACTGGCTGATAATCCTAATCACCATTACAATTAATTATCATATATCTATGTATATGTACTCGGCATCTGTGGAATATGGAATTGAGAAATGCAATTATGTGCATGATGTTGTTATGGTGCGAATAGTCATCATATCATCCTCATCAGCATTGAGTACATTGAATAAGATGCTCCACGTGAACATATTTGCATTTATTTGTATTTGCTCATGTGGACTAAGAGTGGTTCGTCTATTGACTGCTGCACGCATTCGTACACAAAACCATATTTCCATTTAGAATGGCAAGTGGTTTTATTGTATGGCTATCAAAATGTACATCGCGTATACGCAATGTGTGTACAATCGAATGTGTGTATCGAATTGCGTATACGCAAGGTCAGCCTTCAATGTAGCTAAGTAGTAGCTGCATTTCCAATAGTATTCTTTAAGGGATCCGCTTGTTTATAAAAGTGGTTCCCGCAACGTAGGTTTAAAGTTCGATAGTCCAAGCGGCGGGCACAGAACAATGCCAAATTATTCGCTTATTAATACATGTCATACCCGAAGAGCCTTATCGCCAGCCATGAAGCGTGTCTGTGTCTGTGTCTGTGTCTGTGTGTCCAACAGGTTAATTCCCCGTCGCGTGACAATGCCCTGACACACACATACACACACACACAAAGAGCTAAAAGCCCACTCAATTAAATGCTGTGCGCTAGTAGCTCTCGAAATGGCCAAAATGGTAAGGAAGCATACGTAAATGGCCAACGTGCGTAACCAGAATAAATCCAATTGGCAGCACAACACGCCACACGATTGTGCACATCTGTAGCCTTCGGTTTTTGTTAGTTTGTTAGTTTGTTTTTCTTTTTTTTTATGTTGTTTATTTCTAGTTTACCCTACACAAAATCCAAAAGACAACAAAACCAACAACAAGCACAAAGTCAATAACAAATTTCTGTTCAACTTGGCATAAAATAGAATACGAATTGAACTTATCAAAAGGCATCGAATGCGGCCACGATAACGATTAAACGTAAAAAAGAATAAATATCTATATATACATATACATATATATGTATATATATGAAACTTATCACTAAAACAGAATTCAATACATATCATAAAATTTGCGACGTCGAATTCGCTGCTAAAGGGCGATAAGAGTTTAAAATAAAATGATTTGTTCTGTCTCTTCGCGCAAGGGGTAAACTGCGTAAGCTACGCCAACAATTCGAAATGCTAATACTCTACCAGAAAACAGTTCATCATTGCAAGATAGTGGAGTAGAGAGTAGTAGTAGAGTAGTAGGAGATAAGAAATAGTAGATAAGATAGTAAAATAAGTGAGCCAAGATAGATAGATCATAGATAACAGATCAAAGAGAAGGGTATACGTCCGTACTTTGAAAACAATTTTGAAATGAAAAATCCCCCATGATCAGACAATACAAGCACTGTTATTATGTATATGTATGTATATATGTATATTGATAATATTTATTACTGCGAACAATCCAAATCATGGTGCTTGAAAAACTTGAACAATCTTCCAAATATGTATAAAATATTATCAGATGATTAAAGAAGTTCAAATTCAATAAAAATTTTACAATATATTCTACAAATATATACAGGGAGTATTGTATTTGTTTGTCGAAGCGACTTGCTGGGATTCACAGTCATCAATGGCCGGTGTTTATTGTGGAAGCCAAAGGCATTTGAAGCAAATCCAATTGAACTTTTATAATGCATTTCGATGGTATGAACAGAAGTACCCATTGAAATTGATTGCAAAGGGTATGCTGATAAATAAAGCTGCCTATGCCCTCAGCTGTCCGCTGAGCTAAGGGGAAAGGGCATCTTCTAGTCGAGCACTGCCAACCAGAGCAGGAATGCTAGACAAAAAGCAACTAAATCGATTTCACTGATTTGGCAAGTCGATGCTCTGGGCTCTATGCCTTATCGGGCGGTGGGCGATGAGAACGAGCTGCAGTTGTTGCCTCATCAATGTCAGAATATGACAGAAGACGTCATCGAAGTTTGCCTTTGGACGACGGGTTTACGCATGTCATGAAAAAGCACAATTTAAGTTTGCATTTGCTGAAGAGGAATTTCGATTAGTTGCATTCAAATATGAATGGAATGAAGCAATCGGGTATTGATGTATTGATGCCAAAAACAGAAGCGATTGAATCCTTGTCCTGGATGCATGATACTCCAACTTTCTTGACTCAATAGCTGGCGTCTTTAACCAACTAGGTATATCTATGGTACTTATATATATGTATATGTGTGTATATAACTCACTAGCACTTGGAATAGAACAAATTCAACACGTTGTGAAAGTTTTTCTTCTTTTTGTGAATTGAAGTTGAGTTTGCGAAAGTTTTTGCTATTTAATAACATTTCTCATTTTGTTGTAGGTCAGGTTTTCTTTTTTTTTGAAATTGTTCGAGCAAACTTATTTTATGGCTCGAGAAGAGAAAAACTTTATAAAAGCATCGTCTGTACGGTGAGCAGGTTGAGAAGCACAATTATGATATATTCATCTTTGAAGATTACGAGAGAGCCGGAGGAGGTGCCAGAGCTTTGAGCACATATTCTTTAATTTGTTTGCGCAAAGACTTAATGCTAGATACGTCTTGAGATATCGCATTTTACGCTGCAGATAAAAATGCGACCACAATACGAATTATACAAGTTATTCGAGAGTAAAACTCAGACAGAGAAACAAGCGCGTTCTCCAGTGAATAGCATGAAAAAAATCCACTTTAGCAACGGATAAAATAAGGAATCTAACAGAATGTTGTCCGAAATGTTCAGATCGGGCATGTTTAAGAAAGAATTTCGTCGTCAGCTGCTGGTTACATTGAGTGGTATGTTGATCGTGACTGAAAGAGCTGTTCTATCTATCGAAAGAGGAAAAGAGAATTGCAAGGCTAAAAATTCTGCTCCAATGAGAGTATTGTTAACGTATAACTCACGTAATTCATTTGGAAAGGTATTCAAACACAGAAATATTTCCAATCCGCTTTCAAAGCGTTAAAGCATCATCTACAGAGAGAGGTTGAGGGAGTTAGAGATAAAGAGAGAAAACAATTTTAATTAGTTTTCATTAAGCGTATTCCTTTTGCGCATCCTGCTGATTAGCACTCAACAGGAGCTTGACTTACCACAGAATTCCAATCAAAGCCGATGCTCGATTGATGAGTGGTTTAGTTTGGTGGGGAAATTAGCACCAACTTCAGGTTTACTAAACAGCATTATCCACGCAGCAATACTTATCACACTCTGCCATGGCATCGGACTGGGCTGGCTGTCTCCGATGCTGCCGCAGCTGCAGTCGTCGATGGAGACGCCCGTCGACTTTGTGATTGATGTGCACGAGTCCTCCTGGCTGGGCGCCCTGCTCAGTTTGGGTGCTCTCACGGGCAATTTCCTCTTCTCCTGCATAATGAATCGGTTTGGACGGAAAGCGGCGCTCTATGGCCTCGCCCTGCCGAACACGGTTAGTTAGTTAGTCTATGGACTGCGCCGCAAAGCTAATGTTGTTAAATCACACGCTGATTCCGCAGTGTATTTGGTTTCTCTTCTATTTCGCGGACTCCATTGAAATGCTCTACGTGGCCAGGGTGTGCGCCGGCTTAACGGGCGGCGGCATGTCCTTGGTGCTGCCCATTTTCATTGGCGAAATCGCGGACAGGAGGTGAGTGAATTGTGAGCTTTGAACGAATTTTTGACTGGCCTTTGACACTTTGAGTGACATCCAATTTCGCAGCATTCGCGGCCGACTGTGCTCCTTCTTCAACTTGGCCATCAATCTAGGCATATTGCTGGGCTTCATTATATCCTCGCATGTGCCCTACCATGTGATTCCATGCGCCGTAGTGGCCCTCCCGCTTAGCTATCTCTTGCTAGCCACACGATATCCGGAGACTCCGCAGCAGCTGCTGCGATGGGGTCGGGAGGAGGATGCAAAGCGCTCCTTGAAGTTCTACTGCAACTGCGATGGGCCGTCGCCCAGCCGGGAGTCGCTTTACGCCTATCAAAAGCAGTTCGAAGAAATGCGCGAGAGCCTTCAGCAGCAAGCCAAGAGCAGCTGCACGGTGGGCCTAAGCATGGCCGATTTCTGTAAGCATCAATTTAAGGCCGAATCAGTGATTACCTTCACCCCCAACCTCAACCTCACCCTTATGCTTACCGCACAGGCAACAAGCGCGCACTGAAGGCCATCGTCACTGGAGTTGCCTTAATGATATGCTACATATTCACCGGCACATTCTCCTTCATCAACTACATGTCGAACATCTTCGAGCGGGTGCACACGCAGCTGGATCCCAACACTAATACGATTATCATTGGAGCAGTGCAGATTGTGGGCACTCTTGCCTCCATATATCTGGTGGATCGTTACGGACGCAAAATACTTCTAATTATCTCGTGCGTGGGCAGTGCACTGGGCACGGGTGCATTCGGGCTTTACGCCTTCTATGGAGAGGAGACGGACGCCGACTTGAGCGCATTCTCCGCCTGGCTGCCCGTCACGATAATGGCCTTTATCATATTCCTGGCCAATGTGGGCATCATCTCCGTGGCTATGGTGGTGCTGGTGGAGGTCCTTCCACAGAGGATTCGCGCTGTTGCCACTAGCGCGTGCCTGGCCTGCCTTAGCTGCTTTTCGTTTGTGGCGCTCAAAAGTTTCCCTCTAATGATGGAATTCCTGGGTCTGGCGGCCACCATGTGGGGCTGTTCAGCGGTCAGCACGTTGTGCCTCTTCTATGTGGTGGTCTTTGTCGAGGAGACAAAAGGCAAATCCATGAACTATTAATATGGGGATATTTAATTAAGTAATTCACGTAACGAAACAATAAAGAACGAAGCAGTAATACTCTATCTAGATTCTGGATTGCCCGACACGGAGTTACTCTTTATGCTCACTTTTGCGGTTCTACACATAAAAGAAGATTTTATCAACACATTGTTTACATTTTGTTATTGGCGCGTTTCCCGCTCTTTACTAGCAATTCTGCTAAGAGCAACTCTGTTCTATAGCTTTTACGGTAGCCCTGGCACTGTTAACGCTATCGCTTACACACTGTTAAAAGACACTCAATCGTGTCGCTTACATTTCTATTGTCACTAGCAGACATTGAATACATATGCATGTATGTATGATATGAATGAATGTAAATAATATAAACGCATACGATTCACAAATGTTTTCAAGAGATATTATCCATTTTTTGTTTGTTTTTGCTCTCACAGAAGATCATTTAAGTTGTCTACATGCATGCATCAGTATTCGTTTGGCATTTATATTTAAGTAAAACGAAGCTAGAATGCTTGCAGCAGCAGAGAGCGTTCCCATTGGTCACTTAAAGCTCGACTACCTGGCAGCGGGCCCAACAGTTGAGCGCGACCTAGGCTCTGAGTGAAAGGCGCCCTATATAAAGGGCTGCAGCTGCAGCATTTCTTCAGTCGCCCAGGCAGGGGTCAGCCGTGCAGTGCAGTGCAGTGAAGTAAAGTGAAGTGGGTGATCGTTCAGCTAAGCATTAATACTTCGAGGAAACATTTGGAGGAAATACTGAGAGCAGTTACTAAAGGGATTACTAAGAGGAATTACTAAGAGCAGTTATTAAGAGGGATTACTAAGTGAAATTACTAAGAGGTATTACTAAGAGGAGTTACTAAGAGGAATTAATAAGAGCGGTTACAAAGCACTATGCAGCAGTATTCATTTGGTATTTTTATTGAAGTCAAACGAAGCTAGAGAGAGCAGAGAGAACTCCCATAGCTCACTTAAAGCTCGACTACCTGGCAGCGGGCCCAACAGTTGAGCGCGACCTAGGCTCTGAGTGAAAGACGCCCTATATAAAGGGCTGCAGCTGCAGCATTTCTTCAGTCGTCAAGGTATGGGTCAGTCGTGCAGTGCAGTGAAGTAAAGTGAACTACCGAGAGAAAACAGTTAGAGGATCGTTCTAATAAGCTTTTCAATTTGAGTTTTAGTCTAATTAGATTTTTGTTTCCACGAAATGAACTGTGCTCAGTGAAATTAATTAAGAGGGAGATTAATTGCTTTCGTTACCTTCTTATTTATTCACTGTCAGCTAATTTAATTTGGCACTAATCCAATCATGTTTGACAGCTTTTATACCTGTAATTAGTTCAAGCAGACAATTGAAATAAGAAGTATTTCAGATGCTTCGCATGCCGCTCGCAAACGTCATGAGTTTGCTGCAGACTGAGATAGCTTCATTACACGCTGATGATTTACCCATCTATAAAGATTACCGACAGCTTGGGGCGCCAGACGGGGCCACAAGCCGGACACATGTCACTCTCTCCCAGCTGCGAATTCGTATTTGAACAGAGATTAAGATTGGACTATGTCTAGAGATATCACAATATCCGCCGCTCGTATATAAGGGGGACTACGAATCGTCTTTCACAAGTATTTTTCGTACAGAGCAGGCGCGCTATTAACTCGCTATCCAAAATTTCAATAACTAGCATGGAAAAACCATATCAGAGGAATTATATTCATACGCAACAATTAAATAAGGAACTATTGGAAACGTAAACTGTGCAAAAAAAAAAAAAAAAAAACTAAAAACAATTCCAATAACTATTGAATTATTTTGCATAAAAATTATAAAAATACATCATAATGTTTCTGAAAATGTTCAACTCGGGAATATTTAAGCAGGAGTTTCGTCGCCAACTTCAGGTCACTTTAAGTGGTACGTGTTCTCAAATGTTCCGGACATGTGATAGTAATATATATGAGAGGGAACTATAAATTATTTTATGTCAAGTATTCAAGAGACGTGCGAAAATTTGTATTTTCATTTTGTGATAAAAAAAAGGAACAAGAAATAATTTGTTGTTGAAATTATTTACAGATTCTTGTTATATCGGAAAATTTTGATACTTTCCTTGCATTAGCATTTTTAGTTCTCTTAATTCCTATAAATATAAACACAAAGTTGTTTCGTGAGCTAATGGTACTAAAGATAAAAAGCTACATAAATAAATTAAATTTTTAATGCTTTTAAAACAAGCAAAGCAAAGATATACAGAGCATCATCTACTCACTTTTTTATGGGGGTACAATACGTCAAGTTAATGCCTTGAGTGCCATTCGGGCATATGGTTGCTCTGATGGATGGCCAGGGAAGACTGAGAGCGGGGTGGGTGCAAACGAAACGGACGTAATCGACCAACTGTTGCTTGTTCACAGTCATAGTGATAACACTCTCCCATGGCATTGGACTGGGCTGGCTCTCCCCCATGCTGCCCAAGCTGCAGTCAGAGTCAAAGACGCCGCTGGACTTCGTGGTCGACGTGCACGAGGGCTCCTGGGTGGGCTCCATAGTTTGTTTGGGCGGCGTGACGGGGAACTTCCTGTTCGCCTACATCATGAGTTTCTTCGGACGCAAGGTGGCGATTTATGGCCTGGCTGTGCCCAACACGGTTAGTTTTGCAAGTACCGAGCTGAATCCTACGAATTGAACATGCTAAAGTCGAGTGTTGATCCCTCAGCTCATTTGGTTCCTCTTCTATTTCGCCAATTCCGTTGAAATGCTCTATGTGGCCAGGTACTGTGCCGGCATAACAGGCGGAGGCATGTACGTGGTGCTGCCCATTTTCATTGGGGAGATCGCGGATCAGAGGTGAGTGCACCCACTGCCAGGCAATCGAGACTTCTTCTGACACACCCTTCGCAGCATTCGCGGCAGACTGTGCTCCTTCTTCACCCTGGCCCTCAATATGGGCATTTTGCTGGGCTTCATCATAGCCTCCCATGTGCCCTACCACGTGATACCCTTTGTAGTCATCGCCCTGCCCCTCTGCTACCTCCTGCTGACCACACGGCTGCCAGAGAGCCCTCAGCAGCTGCTGCGATGGGGTCGAGAGGAGGATGCGAAGCGTGCCCTCAAATACTACTGTAACTGCGATGGTCCCACGCCCAGCAAGGAGTCGGAGCGTGCTTACCAGAAACAGTTTGAGGAAATGCGTGATGCCCTGCAGCAACAGACCAAGGACAGCGGCAACGAGGGCCTGACCATGTCTGACTTCTGTAAGCTTCGCTTGATCGGATTACAGCCTCTTATAACAAACAGTTTTGTTTCTGGGCAGGCAACAAGCGCGCTATAAAGGCCATTGTGACGGGACTTATATTGATGACAGGCAACATATTCACTGGCACCTTCGCCTTCCTCAACTACATGTCGAACATCTTCGAGCGGGTGCACACGCAGCTGGAGCCCAACACTAATACGATTATCATTGGAGCGGTGCAGATTGTGGGCACTCTCGCCTCCATCTATCTGGTGGATCGGCATGGACGCAAAATACTCCTGATTGTCTCGTGTGTGGGCTGCGCCTTGGGCACCAGTGCATTCGGCGTGTATGCCTTCTATGCCGAGGAGACGGACGCCGACCTGAGCGCCTACTCCGCCTGGCTGCCCGTCACAATAATGGCCTTGAACATATTCATCGCCAATGTGGGAATTATCTCGGTCACAATGGTAGTTCTGGTTGAAGTGCTGCCTCAGAAGATACGGTCCGTGGCGTCAAGCTTCTGCTTTGGCGGTCTTAGCTTCTTGGCCTTCGCATCGGTGAAGACTTTTCCGCTGATGATGGAATACCTTGGACTGGCCGCCAGCATGTGGTTCTGCACTGCAGTTAGCATCCTCTGCCTCTTCTATGCGGTTGTCTTCCTCGAGGAGACAAAGAACAAGTCCATTTACGAGTGAACGGAAGAACAAGCTCTCGCTATGCTATGTCAGTTATAAGATTAAGATTGTGTAAGCACAATCATCATGTCAAGCAGTTATTTTATAGAATAAGAATAAAAAAAGTACTTATAACATGTACATTGGTTGCCGTACTCTTACCTATCTTAGCTTCTGGGGTACATTTTCAGATATCCGTCGGACTGAACTGAAATTTCATTCATAACTGTAATTAGATAAATAAACTTGTCAAGTATCATTGTATCAAAGTCATGGCCCTTGATAAGGAGTACTTTTATTGGATCTGTGTTAGTTCCGGTGAGCGTATGGCAAACAGATTACGTACATATGAGCTTCACACTCAGATGATTTACCTCTCAATAAAGATTGCGGAATAGCAGGAGTTTTGGGAAACCGACCACCCGGGGCTATAAGCCAAGTGCATGGCATTGTCTCAGTAAAATTAAGGCTTTGTCCCTCAGTCTGTTCTACCCCCTCTCTATCTGGGTAATTTTGTGTTTATACAAAGATTTAGATTTGGTTTCGTCTCAAGATATCCAAATCTTCGTTGGAGATATAAACGATGAGACGCTTCTAAATTCATTAGTTATTGCACACATTTCAAAGGGAGCATTTGGCATCATCTTACTGCTGGGATCTTTGTTCTACTGCAAGGAATACTACATCCGAATAGCATGGGCAGCATATACCAGAGTACTCAGCAAAACAGTTTAGCTGATAGTCGAGACCAGTAAGAAAATCTGTGCTGAAACTAGTTCCGAAATCCAAATTGAAGAACAAACTTAACAAAATGTTTACCGAAACATTTAAGTCGGGCATATTCAATAAGGATTTTCGTCGCCAATTGCTGGTAACATTGAGTGGTAGGTTTATCGCGAATTTACGAGAGAGAAAGAGTGAGAGAGAGAGAGAGAGACAGAAATTGGAATAGGAATGGGCAATTCCCATCAAGATTGGGATGAGAACGAATCGGAGTTCACTATTACAAAGGAAATACTTGTTTATTTGTAGTTATCGTAATTACATTTTGCCATGGCATCGGCTTGGGCTGGCTGTCTCCCATGCTGCCCCAGCTGCAATCAGCTTCGGAGACTCCTCTGGACTTTGTGATTGATGTGAGTGAGGCGTCCTGGGTGGGCTCGATGATCAGCTTTGGTGGTTTTTCGGGCAATTTCCTATTTTCATTCGTCATGAATCGGTTTGGACGCAAGGTGGCGCTCTACGGCCTTGCCCTGCCCCACACGGTTAGTTCAGCCTGCCCAAATCATGCAAATTGCAGCAATAGTAAAATTACGTGAAATGTTCTCGCATTCAGTGCATTTGGATTCTGTTCTATTTCGCGGACTCCGTTGTATGGCTGTACGCTGCCAGAGTGTGTGCCGGCCTTTCAGGGGGCGGAATGTTTATAGTGCTGCCCCTCTTCATTGGCGAAATCGCGGACAAAAGGTGAGTACTCGTAATTCGTTTGTTGGCCAATGAAGAGTTCAGCCAGCGTATCATTTGCATTTATGCATTTGCAGCATACGCGGCAGGCTGTGCTCATTCTTTAACCTTGCCATCAACATAGGAATAATGGTGGGCTTCATTGTCTCCTCCCATGTGCCCTACCATGTGATTCCATGTGCTGTAGTGGCTCTGCCCATTTGCTACGTCCTGCTGACCACACGCTTCCCGGAAACCCCGCAGCAGCTGCTGCGATGGGGTCGAGAGGAGGATGCGAAGCGTGCCCTCAAATACTACTGTAACTGCGATGGTCCCACGCCCAGCACGGAGTCGGAGCGTGCTTACCAGAAACAGTTTGAGGAAATGCGTGATGCCCTGCAGCAGCAGACCAAGGACAGCGGCAACGAGGGCCTGACCTTGTCTGACTTCTGTAAGCTTTGATGGATATGATTCTAGTCGAGTCTTTGGCATCTGCTTTCTCTTTTCCGATTTGTGGACAGGCAACAAGCGCGCTTTAAAGGCTATTGCGACGGGTCTCGTGCTGATGGTGGGCAACATATTCACTGGCACCTTCGCCTTCATCAACTACATGTCGAACATCTTCGAGCGGGTGCACACGCAGCTGGAGCCCAACACTAATACGATTATCATTGGAGCGGTGCAGATTGTGGGCACTCTCGCCTCCATCTATCTGGTGGATCGTTACGGACGCAAGATACTTCTAATTATCTCGTGTGCAGGTAGTGCACTAGGCACCGGCGCCTTTGGCCTGTATGCCTTTTTTGGCAACGAAGCTGGGGCGGACCTAAGCGCAGTATCCAGTTGGCTGCCCGTCACACTAATGGCCTTTAACATATTCTTGGCTAATGTGGGAATCATCTCGGTGACAATGGTGGCTCTCATTGAGGTGCTTCCCCCGAGGATACGCGCAGTGGGCACGAGCGCTTGCCTGGGCTGTCTCAGCTGCTTCGCGTTCACCTCTCTGAAAGCCTTTCCGCTGATGATGGAGTATTGGGGGCTGGCTGCCACCATGTGGGGCTGTGCCGCGGTCAGTGTTCTGTGCTTCTTCTATGTTATTGTGTTCATGGAGGAGACCAAAGGAAAATCCATTTACGATTAGTAGGTGATAATGATGATGATGATAATGATGTTTGAAGTAAGATAAGAAATCAAACATTTCGATCCATATTTACTTACTAAAATTCATTGTAATAGTTGGCTATAGTTGTTGTTGGTAAATTCCAATTGGAATGCATTCCAATTGTAAAACTGTAATTGTTGGATTTCATTCCAATTGGAATTTCAAAATTATATGAATAACAATCTGTTCGCTGCATCAAAATAGAATGAATGCGAAAATGATTAGGATACTAATTCAATAACGATGCTATCTCTGGCCAGATAATAATTAGACCCGGCTGCCGCTGGCAACGGGGAAAATTATCGCACTTTTGGCATTGTATGTATAAAGCTGTTTTCATTTATGGCCCACTCGATGGGGGCGGGGCCGGGGGCTCCAGTGGCAGTGGGGGAGGGCGTCAAACCAAAACAAACAAACAGCAAGCGGGCCATAAAATAAAAAACGTTGTGACATGGCTTAATTTATGACCTGGCTACTGGCTGCTGGCTGTTGGCTGTTGGCCTCACTAACCCAGACCCGTAGCTGTTAATGTCTTGTCAACAATTAGCTTTGTTAGCACTGTATAAATACGCGCATTAATCCTGCCCAACGAAGGCGACCCCTGGCTGGCTGGTGTGTTTAGCGAGTGCCCGAACGTTGACACACACACACACATTGAACACAAACACATAGTGTTTAGCCAATGGCAAATGGCGAATTGCGGGAAACCTCAAATGTCAACAAAAAAGCGAAAATGAGAAAATGTGAAAGTGCGAAAACGCTTAAAACGTTTATCGAATGAAATTGAATAATGCAAATTCAATGGGAATACGTTTAAATGTATTTGGCATTCTTATCGCAAAGGTGACTTGAAGAATTATGACTATCAAAGCCGAAATGAGGCGAAGAGGAAAAAAGCATAGACCTATGTATGTACGCATGTGCGTATGTATACATATATACTATGTATGCTATGTATGCTGAATCATCACGATTACGCAGACCGATAAGCGCAGTACATTGAATATAACGGAGCTTTATTAAGTAGTACTTCACACGTAACACTGTCACAAGTCGCTCGGATGTTCACAAAGGACATGCACATTGTGGTCACTGCGGATTCCATGCACATGCGGATGAACAAGCATTATGCATTTAACCATGAATCAACAAGGCGAAGTGCAGGAGCTGCAGGGCGAAGCAAAGAGCTTTCCAGCAAGCTTATATTTTAATTGTACTTTGGCCGAAATTACGCCATGACATCATTCTAGCTGCTTCGGTTGCCATCGCTCAAATACATAATCAACTTCTTAAGTAATCATGTGTTATGCGGCCCTAATCCCCCTCATAAGCCGCATTCATAAGTGTATTCAGTTTAGTGTGCACACTCACACACACACACACATATACAGACAGATGCACCTGTTAAGTGCATTGCATTCCGTTGCTTTCTGCTGGCTCGTGTCTTGGTTCGCCTCACTAACAATTCAATCTAAGTGCTAGCTCTCGTAATTGTTTGTGTCTAATTGTCTGTCAAATGGGTAAAAAAGTCAATGCGTGCGTGGAAATACCCTACTAAAGCTTTGGTAGTCAATGATCATGAACAGAATCGATCGATTAATCAATGCAATAATCGCTAAATCGATCATTATAGCAATCGACCAATTATTGATAGTCAATAATATTCTCATGCTTATACTCTACTGAGTACTCTCAATTACAGGGATATCTGCTGCTTAATCGTTTCATTAAACCTGTCAAAAACTGATTCGTCAACATATTAATACTTATTTTATTTATTCCTTTTTGCGATTTCATTTGGAGCCTTGTTGGGCTCTGGTTGGCCACGCAATCACCCGACAGAGATATTATATGCATACGTTAACAAGCGCTTTGTGGCTTTCAGCTGCATGCGAGTCGTGTGCTGTCATAACCCTCAACAGAGCGCCCAGTGCAAAATATTCAGTGTGGTGATACAGGGCGTATACTCAATTTCAGTTTGTGGCTTTTATGATATGCAGCTAATTAGTTTGCTATTGTTTGTTTGCTCTGCTGTTTATTTTACATAGAACCTATCGGTTTCACTTTGTCAGCAGCCAGATCAAATTTCCCTGGCAATCAATTTCAAATAAATATTCCTCAAGGACCTGAGTTGTAAAGGACTTTAAATTTTTCTCTAATTTCTCTATTATCGATCGAAATCGATATAAAATCGTGTTTCTAATGGACATGATTGGGAGACTGGGGGACTGTGGGACTGGGGGACTAGGAGAAGAAAGAACTGTTTTGTTATGATGAGAGAAATTGCATTTAGAGTATCCAACAATTATTCAGTAACGAATGTCTCTTTTTTAATTTCGACAGTCCAAACAATTTTTCGAAATTATCATTCCAAATCCGATATGAATCGAATTTGTTGGCATTTAACTGAAATTAATTTGATTTATTCCTCATTATTTACTCCCGTTGGCTCACTAATTCCATGCTAATAATAGATCTGTATTAAATGTCTGCTCCTTTTAAATTCTGACATTCGCTTCGCCTTATTATGTTGCAGCACTCGGAGCCATTCCCATGTCAACTATGAGCAGTGGAATTTCGAAGAATGCTGCGGTTAATATTCTATAATCTGCTCATAGCGCACATTGCGCTGCTGTTGCCAACCAGCAATGTGGCTGAAATGTTGGCTCGGCGCAACGGGAGCGAGAACTTGCCAACGCCTCCGATGCAAATTCTGTTCACAGCCAAGCCAAGCCAGGCACTGTTCACCATTCGGCCGGAAGACCCAACTATGCAAGCAATTTTCCTCAATACAACAACAGCCAGCAACAACATCAACAACAACAACAACAACAACAGCACCATCAATGGCAACAATATTTACAACAATGGAACAAGGCTCGGATCGAGCCCAGACAAAAGCAGAAACAAACTAATCGTAAGTAATTCTCAGAAATTTTCGGTGCAATAAGAAACAGCTTAAGGACATTTTCATGTCGTAACAATTTTCATTGACGTAATCATTTTCTGTGATTGGAAATTGCTCTTGAAAATGTATCCAGAAAAATAAACAAGTTATTGATTTGAGGATAATTGGACGAGCTTTGATATACTCTCGGCTATATCAATTTACAAATATAGAGTAGATCTAGTTTTAAGTTTTCTCAGAATCACAGAAACGCAGAAATTACATACAGTCTGTGAAACAGATTGTAGCACTCGCTCGCAAATGTAATGCTGGGCATATTGATGAATTGTGGAACGATTTCGACTTTTCCGTTCGCCATTTTGTTTATTGTTTCCGTTTTGTTTGCCTGTCGCAGTTAAATTCGGGCAAAGGCGAAATCACGGAGCTGTCCGCGAATGTGACGCTGTTCCAGCACAAAATCCTGCAGCTGCAGGTGCACTGGCAGGACAATCTGCCCAATGGTGAGTGACCATCGAATAATGATGGGCCTGCTGCTTAAGCGCCTTACTCTCATCTCCCGCATCTCCACATCCACAGGCACCATATACAATGTACTGGTCAGTGCCGTGAACAGCACGCTCTGCCCGGACGCGCCCTGCAGCGAGTACACCATCAAGCAGAAGCCCAGCAAGTACATCTATCTGCCCCAGAGTCCCAATCCGCACGTTGAGGTACCCGACTGCAAATACATGTTCGACTGCCAGTACAATGTGACCGTGGAGACATCAAATCTGCACGTGCGCCGCTCCATAGAGGTAACCATACCACGTACGTGTTGAAGCTCTTCCCCTTTGCTTTTAATGGGTTATTAATTCACCTGGATATCCCGCGCAGACTGCGTAGCCGACAAATGCTCCTGCCCGCAGTCGTCCCTGCTTCCAAAAGTTCTGGCCATGGCCAACATGCAGGCCAACGATATCATCAACATCGCCTTCGTCATACAAGCCAGCGAGCAGATGCGCAAGGAGCACGAGAATCGTCTGCACGAGGCGCTGCAGTCCTACAAAATGCAGCTCAGGTGAGTTCTTTCCGGATCGTTGAAAATTGAAATTTTGGGTGTAATGAGTAACAGTTAGAAGTAGGTAGATGCAAGATCCGATTTCTTTACTGACAATCGATACGCCTTCCACACTCCTTCTTCCTCCAACACCCATTAGACACATTTGTCACCTTCTAGATGAACCGAATGGATTCTGTATTAGATTGATTTTCCATTTCTTAGAATTATTCGAGCCAACACTTCATTCATTCATTCATTTCCCAGAATTAGCAAGGAGAGCAACCCATCGCTGTACTGGGGCGGTGATCTGCAGAATCTGTTCTATCGGGTTTACAACCTAAGTGAATTGCACTTCCGTCGCACTGCGATGGGCTTCGATGGCAACATGATGCTCAAGCTGGGCACGCAGCTGAAGGAGAAGACTTCCCTCAACTTGCAGGCCAAGATGATAGATTCCGCTGGCTGCGAGGGTGCCCAAGGCGTAACCAAAGTGCCAGGTGAGCCTTTTGCTCTTACGAGTCTCTGAATTATTTATGATTTCTATCGAACTCAGTGCCCGCCAATCCACTCAAGCTGAACAGCGATGTCCATCTGGTGAGTGAAAAGAAACAACTACTACTACTACTGCTGTTACTCACTCCTGACCCATTACGCATTCCGGCATTCCAGAGTAGCCCGCTCATTGTGATGTCCACCTTGGCCCTTGTCACCTTGTGCGCGGGCCTGCTGACGTTTCTCCTGTACCGTCGCCGAGCTCGGGCCAAGGATCAGCTGCACAAGAATCAGATATATATGGAATCGCTTGCAATTTCCCCCGTCGAGTGAGTTAAGGCCAATTAACTGTTTTTATTGTTTTCTTATTATCTGCTCTCTGATTTACAATTCCATTTCACTCTGCATCCCAGAATGGAGGACAACATCAACTACGTGGACAAATACATTGAGGTAAGCAGGCGGAGGGCCGAACCGATTAAAGGCTCAACTTGCAAACGATTCAAGTTAATCAGGCATATTAATGAGAGTAAAAAGAAAACACTTTAAGACTCAAAGAGTAGACAACTATTTTGGGCAAATCTCAGGAGTGTAGCAAAGGAACTCTAGAGAGGCACAAGTTATTTGACTTGTTGAACGTGCTTACACTAGGGGAGTCCCAACTTGGGTCTATTTGTATTTGAGTTTGCAGAGATTTCAGTAAATATGTGACTCTTATTGTGTAGTTTCACAAGCATCTCCTCTTTGTTCTATTCTCGCACAGGAATCGCAGGCGTTGGGCCTCGCCGACATATTCGAGGTGCCCCACTCAGCCATTCACATTGGCCGAGTCCTGGGCGAAGGCGCCTTTGGACGCGTGCACGCGGCGGAAGCCTACAATTTGCGGCGCATGCGGGGCAAGACGTTAGTTGCCGTCAAGCAGCTGAAGGGTATGTAGTCGGGAATTGAATTAACAATCGAACTGCATTTAATTGAAATCGCAACCTGCACACAGCCAATCCCTCGCCAGAGGAAGAAGCCGAATTCATTGCCGAAATTAATATGCTCAAGGGCGTCGGCACACACCACAACGTGGTTAGCTTCCTGGGCTGCTGCACCATACGGCCGCCCTACCTGATGATCATGGAGTTTGTGGGACGCGGCAACCTGGTGAGTCAAGAGTAGAGCCCGGATTCCTTAGCAACGGCTTCAGTCGATCTCTTTTTTGTCTTTTGTCTGGCTTAGCTGAACTACTTGCGTATGGCTCGCCAGGAGCTGGGCCAGCCAAGGGTGCGCAATGCGAACCACTCAAGTGGCAGACAGTCCAAAGGCAGCTCAGCAGGCGCCTCGGTGGCGCAGCTGCCGAGTGTTAATTACATTGAGCTCAAAGCCAGCAATCAGTGCACCGAATTGGAATCCTCCACCAGCTCGCCCTACTCCAACTCCCAGCCAGCGACGTCAAACGGAGTCGGACACAGACAGCCAAAGCCCTCCTTTGCGGAAAGTAAGTCTACAAGCATCTCTAAATGCAACAATAAATAAAGAAAAGGAAATTCTGTCTATAAAACATTCTAGTTGAACAAATTCTGAATATTTCAGATTCTACATATAATAATCCGTAATATCTTATTATAGAAATCTTCAGAATTGCAACAATCATGATTCAGATTTGCCATAAATTGTTTTTCCATGTAATTTATAAAACATTCTAGTTGAACAAATTCTGAATAATTTAGATTCTACATATAATAATCCGTAATATCTTATTATGCATTTAATGTTAGTTTTTGTCCATAAAGTGTTTAAATTGCTCTAGAAATCTTCAGAATTGCAACAATCACGATTCAGATTCAGATTTCTTATTATAGAAATCTTCAGAATTGCAACAATCATGATTCAGATTTGCCATAAATTGTTTTTCCATGTAATTTATAAAACATTCTAGTTGAACAAATTCTGAATAATTCAGATTCTACATATAATAATCCGTAATATCTTATTATGCATTTAATGTTAGTTTTTGTCCATAAAGTGTTTAAATTGCTCTAGAAATCTTCAGAATTGCAACAATCACGATTCAGATTTGCCATAAATTGTTTTTCCATGTAATTTCAGCTACATATACCATCGTGGAGGAGGAGGACTCTTTCGAGTACATACTCGACCACAGGGAGTTGCACAATTTTGCACTGCAAATTGCAAATGGCATGCGATTCCTGGAACAGCAAGAGATAACACATCGGTATGCGCCAAAACAGTATAAATCTAAATTTAAATTTCCACGAATGCGAACTTATCAAATACATGCATGAAATTATTATTCAGTTACATGTGCACTTGGCCTGACGAAAAATATTTCTCTTGCTGTGTTTGGCTTTCATGGAAAATATACAAAACTTTTCTGTTTACCAATCAATCAGAAAAACGAAATTGTCTATCGAAGCTGAAAGCGACACAATAACTTCGCGTCATTCTCTCTCTCTCTCGCTCTCTCTCGCTCTCTGTCTCTTCAGTGTGCAGTTGCACACATACAAATCGAAGCAAAAATTTTAATATTTTCCCCTATTCATTATTATCTCTTCGTTATCAAACAGTTTATCAGTGCGCTCAGCAGCTGTAAAAGTCCTTGTAAGCTTTTAAAATAAACAACAAACACACACACACACACGCACGCACGCAGTTTGCTTGCTGCGCTGCTAAGAGCTGCTGCGCTTCACCGGAATTGTGAACTTTATTAGGGGAACTTAGTTCCTGACTAACTTTTCTCACTTCCGTTAAGTGCAGAATTTACAATCAATGTCTGTCCGTAAGGTGTGCACGAAGCGGAGCATTGAATGCATAGCGCCTTGGGTAGGGTATACATTAGTCAGTCACTTCCGTTTGAGTAGACATGACTCTATTTTCGATTCGTTGGAAATTTTCAAGCCACTCTCGTCCATCACAGATACGCCTCAAAATAACCTATAAGCAATTCATGTAGATTGTAGGGTATACGAGATTATTTGAAATAAGTAAATACATTTGCAATATGCTCGACATCATACAGTTTACTTGGTCAACTAATATCCAATTTCAAACTATTACAAATTTCTACTCTACAGCGACCTGGCAGCACGCAACGTGCTCATCGACAACAACAAGACACTGAAGATTTCAGATTTTGGCCTCTCCAGGCATGGCATCTACACTAATACGAAAACACGAAAGGTGAGTGTCGAGGAAAATAATCGAAAGTTTCAAATATCAATTAATTTTATAATTGAATTGCTCGCATTGCCTGGCCGCAGCTGCCTTTGCGCTGGCTCTCGATTGAGGCCATCAGAGACAACGTATACTCTAGCAAGAGCGACATTTGGGCGTACGGCGTGGTCCTCTGGGAGATTGGCACCTTGGGCGCCTCGCCGTATCCGACGATCAGCAACAGCGAGCTGATACCCTTTCTCCTGGCGGGCAAGCGGCTGGAGCGCCCCGAGATCTGTACGCCGCAGGTGTACACGATAATGCTGCAGTGCTGGCTGGAAGACCCAGATGAACGACCCACCTTCGACGCCCTGTACAAGGTATTAAGCCCGAAGACCACCTACGAGGACATAAACAGCCTGAGTGATGATTACGTCTTTCCACCGATTAGGGAGTAAATTAATAGATATGCAATTCTTGTTAGTATAATTGTCGTTTAAGCTACATCTAAATGTTATTTTTTTTAACTGTCCCCTTCCCCATGCTGTTTTAAAGCATTCTTTTGGGGCAACTTGATCAAAAAAAAAAAAAAAAAAAAAAAAAAAAAAAAAAATGAAGCCAATTGGAACCTAGTCGATGTCTAAATGTTATTCAACTCTGATGTATACGAAGTCAACTTTTGATGTGCTGTGAGCTAATTAGCATAGCCGATCATGAATACCCTGTCTGTAAGTAGATTATAATTAAGTGTTTAGCATTCCAAGACCTAGAGTATAAGCACGACATTAATCCATGTGATAAGTCTCTGAGTAAGTGTGAGGATAGTACAAGTAAACTGTAGAGGATGTCCAACTGCAAATAAAGCATTAAAAAAAAAAACCATGAAGTTCGTGTTGTATTATTTAACGCTCAATCCCATAAGTTAGATTCCAGGTCACGTAACGTTCCACATCATCCGGCGAGACGCTCTTCGAGATATGCTGCAGGGCGTTCGTAAAATCCGTCATCGTAACAGCGGGCAACTGTGCAAAACATGGACAAAATATACCAGTTATTACATGGATGAGAAGTCAGCTGGATGCTTGTTAGATAGTGGACTACTAGTATGGAGGATGTATTCAATGGCTTATCAAATTACAAATCTTGGGGTGTGTAAGTACAATAGCCACATACTTGATTAACGTGGACAAATTCCAATGACGGAGAGCCATAAGGGAACAGAGAAGCGGCATCTTACATATTTCAAGGAAATGAGTATTCGGTGCGGGAATTTGCTTACCTCCTTTGCATCAATGACGTCAATCTGAGCAGTTGTTAAAGCTCTCAGTGGCTCCATAGCTGCATAACGGCAAAGACTGTCCATATCGGCGCCCGAATAACCTTCGGTTAATTGGGCGAGTTCTTCTATTTGTGCCTCAGTAAGATTGTGGTGTATTTGCTGTATAAGTTTCTGAATTATCAGTTTACGTGCCTTCGCCACGGGCAGCGAAACATAGATGCGACGCACAAAGCGACGGCGCACAGCCTCATCCAGCTCCTGAGGACGATTGGTCGCTCCAATGACCACAACGTGGTCATCCTCGTTGGTTGCCGCCCCATCTAATTGTATAAAAAACTCGTTTTTTATACGTCTGGAGCACTCGTGCTCGTTATCCGAGCGTTGCGATAGCAAGGAGTCGACCTCATCCATAAATATGATCTGAAAGGCAGTAAAAACTAAAATCATTTGCTTCTTTTGAAGGAAACACTTGAGATTCACTTACAGCCGGTTGATGTGCAGAAGCTACCGCAAAGAGAGTTTTGACCAACTTCTCGCCTTCGCCCACCCACTTGGAAGTCAATGAGGAGGGATTTATGCTAAAGAAAGTTGCTTTCGACTGCGAGGCAATGCACTTGGCAATCAAGGTTTTGCCCGTGCCGGGTGGTCCGAATAGCAAAACACCCCGTGGGGGTCGACGAATGCCCTTGAACAAATCTGGGCGTTGTAATGGGTGTATGATGGTCTCCATGAACGTGGACTTGGCATAGTCCAGCCCAGCTATATCATCCCATGTTACCGGCTTGTATTTGTGCATACTCTCCCGCATTATTTTCTGAACCATATGGGAATCCAAGTCTGCCAACGCTAACGGAACAGGTTGCACAACTGCAACAGGTGCTGCCGGCTCGGGTTTCATTTTTAGTGCAGCTAAAGCATTCCTAACCAAGCAAATGAAAGTCATATTTGACGAGCTATTAATGTCTTCAGACTAGGTCTTACGAGTCCTTTGTTCCAACGGGTTCCACAAAGTTAGCATTTAGACTGCGTGCACGTCCGCCAAAAGTTTTTTTTCTGTAGTCCAGCATAAACGAGGCAACAG
Organism: Drosophila aldrichi; assembly: GCA_035045965.1. Taxonomy (NCBI): domain Eukaryota; kingdom Metazoa; phylum Arthropoda; class Insecta; order Diptera; family Drosophilidae; genus Drosophila; species Drosophila aldrichi. Next base: position 93,926 of record JAWNOM010000470.1, read on the forward strand.
TGTCATCTTTTTGTTTATTCTGAAATATCAATTGTTTACTCGTATGCACATTTATATAAAATATAAATATAAAAAACCACTGGTTAGCATATATGTATATGTATTTCTGTGACCAAAACACATATCATTCAGATGTTATATGCACATATATAAAGCTAAGCCCTAAGCTCTCTTTTTTCTGTATTTACCAGCATATCATGCAACAGCTGTTCATGTGCTGTACGAATGTTTCCATTGTCAGCTGCCCCTGGTTCAGGCACAAGACTTGATGTGCTCGACACTGGCGCTGCTACTCCTTCTGGCGGTGTCGGTTTCGGTTTCGGTTTCGGGGGCCCTTTCAATTCTATAGACTCATCACGTTTGCAGCTCTCATATTTTCCACGGCACAGAGGCTCAAATGAATATGCATGTGGCTGCTGCCATTCCACTTGCAGTCCAGCAGCGGGTCTTTGACGTCGACTCAACGTCAACAGTCTTCGGCATCCAGGTAAACGGTTTTTCATAAAGACTTCAGCACTGCTGGCATTTAACAATTTCTGCTGATGTTCCTTGAGCACTTCGAAGCGGATAGTTTCACTTAGATTGCTTTATAATTGGAAGATTTTTATTTCAGGCTAAGAGTGTCTCATCTTGTATATTCTTCACTTACATTGTAGCATGTGCCAATAGCAATTTTTGTTTACGCCAAGCATTCTGATAATGTTCAGCACTAACATCCTTGTTAAGCCGAATAGTTTCATTGACAGCAAATGCTCTAGACCAACGCTTATCTGTCATGGTGTTAATCTTCCTTAAAATTTGCTAAACACAATCAAAAGTCGCCCGGCACTTTGACTGATCTAAATGTCAGAGTGGCGGCTGGTCGATAGCTAGTTATGCTGTGCATGACAATCGAGTGTCGTATCAGGCAGCTTCTGTCCTGCATAGCCGATTTACTTATTATATTTGATATCGAACGATCATTGTATAGGCGGTAATTTAAATAAACGCAAATATTCGAATATTCATTTTGTTTCAGCCTAACCAATGTGAACTATTATTCTGCTCCTATAAAATAAAACCGAATAAAGTATATAGCATATCTAATAAATGTTATCGGCAATACAAATATTTCTGCACTTTGTCTACAATTGATTTTAATTGAAATTAATTGCTGTTCCATCAGTCAAGAATAAGTTTGCGTCCAGTATTAATTAAGTTGCGCCTCAGTGCCTGAATAACCCTAACGTAGACGTATTTGGGCTTGGGTAAGGTTATCTGCTGTAGGTTAAAAACAGATTTCTCCAACGGCAGCCAAAACATTTAGTCAGACACAGGCATTTTGTCGCGGCATCATTGTGGACTCACGTTGAGCAAATATATTTAAATGTATATACAAATCTGCCACATCTAAAAAGCTAGCCCCGGAGACTGGGTATCCAACAGCGGTCCACGGCAAAATGTTGCGCACAGCAGCAGACTACCTTGCAGTCGCTTATCTCATTCTAGATAACGAAACTTTACAGATAAATCTACCATAAAAGGGGCAGTCCAGACAATAAATCCCTCTCAGTTTACATGCAGCTCCATCTACAACTACTTTGAGGAAATCGAAATTCTGAAATCTGAATAAGAGAGGACTTCATCATGTGCTTGCCCAAGCGAGTCAGCGGAGGCGCCATCCAGAGCGTGGCCACAGCCGTTGGTGGGTAAATCTATATATCTGCGGTTTATATCAATTAAAATGGTGTTTTTTTTTTTTTTTAACTTTCCAGGTAATTTGCTTTGCTTTAACTTTGGCGTCCTCTTTGGCATTACACCCGCTCACATGGATCTCTATGAATCAGAGCAGCGAACGCCACTTAACAAAGTCACAGACCCCACGGGCACTGCCCTATTAACGGGCTACCTCTTTCTGAGCGCCGCCGTTGGAGCCGCAGTGTCCGGCTGCTTGGCTATTCGTATCGGCCCCAAGTCCGTGCTGCTCTGCAGCGGATTGCTCCAAATTGTAAGTCGTGACTTTCTTTTGCCCTTAATCCCAATATACATATACAGAATAATAAATCGTTATCCAATCATTCACCAACCATTCTTTCATAATTCAATTGAATCGCCTTTGAAGCTATGAAGGGCTATCGTACTAAATGAACTAATTAGACCTATAATGAAGGGAGCGATTTGCTATCGATAGCTAATCGAATTAAAACTCTCATCTTTTTTCTAGTTCAGCTGGTTCACCATACACTTTGGCTTCGACATCGTTCACATCTATGCCTCACGCATGTTTGGGGGCGTGGCAGCTGGCGCCGCTCTCGTCGTGCTGCCCATTTTCATCAATGAAATTGCCGAGAGCAGGGAGAAGGCCGCCCTCTTGACATTCACAATCGAACTGTGGCGCACGCTGGGCATACTCCTTGGCTTTGTGCTAGGCTTCTATTTGCCCTACCATTATGTAAATATTGTGGGCTGCATGATGTCCTGTGTGTTCTCCCTGTGCTTCCCCTTCGTGCAGGAGAGTCCGCATTACTTCATGCGCAAGGGCAATCTGGCGGCCCTGGAGAAGTCCCTTCGCTGGTATCGAGGCATACGCGACATAGATGACCGCGAGAAGCCCGACTATCTGCAGGAGCTATCCGAGTTCAAGGCCGAGATGAAAGGTGAGGGCAAGGGCATTGGCTCAGAGCACTACCCGCGCAGCTACGTCATCCGCCTGATCGGCGTCAGCTTTCTGCTGACCATCTGCGCCAAGCTGAGCGGCGTCTTCGTGGAGCTGAACTATGCCGCCGACTTTCTGGGTCGCACTGGCTATACGATGGAGCTGAACTATGTTCTGCTCTCCATATCACAGTGTGTTGGCGCCGTTTTTGCACGCCTCGTTGGCCCCAAGATGCCTCGCAAGGTAGAGAATCCGCTGTCGTTCTCTTTTCAGCTTCAGTCTCATTGAATCTGAGGTCTCTCTCCCTTCCTCCAGGTGCTGCTCTGTCTCTCCTCGCTGCTGGCTGCTGTGCCAGTCATCCTGCTGGCCCTTTTCAAGCACTTCCAGGAGAGCTGGTCTCTGGGCCCGTGGTGTGAGCGCTCTCTGCCCATCATCCTGCTCGCCATTCAGCTATTCTTCGTCAGCTTTGGGCTCTATCCCCTGGCCGCTGTCGTCAGCAGCGAAGTGCTGCCCACAAAGGTAAGCAATAATATAAATTCGATGAATATAAAAAGATTAATCAGATATGTATATTGCGAGAATTGAATCCGTCTGATTATCCTGACGCTTAAGTGACTAAAATATTGTTTGCCTGATTGACTGAGCCAGGGCTAACGCTAGGCTTGGGTAAATAATCCAGCACCAGAGAGTCATGGCCAACGACTGTAGCCGTCGTTTATTAAATTCTGAACAGTTGCGAATTTCATAGTGCGCAAATTCCGCTGCTGTGCATTCCCGCATTGCTATTCATATTTTTTGTTTAATTGGCTGCCATTCAATCTTTGCAATTCGTGTTGTTTGATGCGATGAAATTCTGTTTAATGGTGAGGGCTGAACACTTTTCACTGAAAGATAAACTAAATACGTTGCATACTTTTCATGGCATCACGTCCACTAATTTAGGTCAGTTTACATTGATTCCATTTTAATTTGAGCTTAAATTCCATCACATTATTTGATCTGTTTTGTTTGCTTAAATTAACAAATAATTCGAATTAATGTTGATTTTAGTGAATCTAATGGCATATTGAATGTGAACTAAATTTAATTGAATGTGCCATTAAACAGAAATTAAATTAAGTTGTCTGAGCTTTAAAATGGCATTCAAAATGCCAATGAATTATTTAACTCTCTAATTGTTAAGCTTCCAATTGTGTTGTTTGGGTTCTTAAGTGCTGTTCTGTTGCTTCTTACTTCTTACTTCTTACTACTTACTACTTACTGTTTGCTGTCTTTAATCACACATTTATAATAAGTTCTCCGAAATGGATTTTCACAGCTGCACGACTTGCTCTATTCAGTGGCCTCCGGTGTTGCCTGGCTGCTGCTCTTCGGCATGATTGAGGTGAGTGAAGCGCTGCATTGAGGATTCTGAGAAAATTCCATAAATACATTTTCGCATTTTCCATTGAAACAGGGCTTCAATGCGGTTAAGTCGCCGATTGGACCTGGGCTGGTGCTCTACCTGTGGGTGTTTGCTGCCGCCTCCATACTCGTGGGACTCATTTCGATGCCGCTGCTGCCGGAGACGCGCAATCGCCGGCCCTCGGCCGTGCAAAGGGAACTGGGCTATGTGGGCCAGGAGGGCGTGGCCAAGGCGGGCAGTGCCACCAACGGGCACATTTCCTCGCACATCTGAACAATTAAATTACAATAAGGCCTAATATAAGTAAAGCACAAGTTATTTAATCCTCTGATGGAGTTCATTATGCTCTGGTAGGCATTCGCGCTTCACGGCCTGTCTACGTGAACAGTGATCCGAAGTAGCGTCAGCGCTGATGAAATTCACATCATCATAAGCCCACGATCTTAGCTTATCTAATCTAGCATCAAATTTCTTTATTGCATAGAACATTCTGGGCACACTAGATGTGAAATTGGTCAGAATTTGAGTACTCAGGAGTACTGGACACCCAAACACTGGCAATACAGTTTAGCTAATTCTTCTACATAAACTTGGCTCTCTCTCTCTCTCTCTCTCTCTCTTAAGAGTCGAGCATCACTCAGAGGCAGCACTTTCTCTTTTCGCGACACATGGCAAATAAGGAAGACATATAAAGCGTGTCACATACACACTAATCCATATTTGCTTTGTGCTCTTAACGATTGTTTCGCCCTGTTTACCTGATTAAAATTTAGAATAGTCATAGCACACGCTCAGAGTGTCTAATCTCTGGGCTACTGATACGAGAGCGCCATGAAAACGTGATTCAAGCACAGCAACTGCTCGGCAACTAATGCAACTCGACTGCACTGCACGGCGATTCAGCTCTCTTCTGACAATGACGCTCCTCTGTGCAGCTCATTTGCTATTTCAGGCACATATCACAACAGGAAAAATAGTAAACATATAATATGAAGAGAAAAGCAAATATAAATGTATAAAATAAAGCGCACTTATGTCTGCTATAAACGCAGTTTTTTGATTCCCTCGCTGATTTACTATCTGTGTGTCTATATGTGACTCTATATTAAATCTGTCGATGCAATTCTAGTCTCTTGCAATTCTCTTTATGAGGAATACTTGGAATATCAAATAATCCTATTTTACATACAAAAGTGAATATCCTGAATAGATCCATCACATTTTCCTGACTCTAGGAAGTATGATGACAGTAGCTGAGAAAACAAAGCGTATCGACAGTCTAGACTGGATGCAATTGGAATATCAGTCTGATGTTGTTTCTGTTGTTGTTCGTAGTTTCAACTGAGAGATGAGAGCTGAGAGCTGAGAGCATAATATTTGAGTGATAAGAACAATACGTTCAGTTTGTTTTCACAGCTTTGTGGCCCTGTATCTCCGGTTGAGGGCACAATCTCTATGCGTTATGCATGGGATTTAAATGTCATATATAAAAGTTATCATGCAGCCACTGTGCCCGGTTAGTTCGCCATGAGCGTTACCCCGGGCAGCAGATCCCAACTGCAAAAACCACCTGCTAAGAGGATAATGAAAAAATAGCAACATGGACGCTAAAGGCAGTGTGAAATATCAATATGTGGCTGCAATATTTGGTTTGTAAAAAGGATAAAAAGCGACAGTGAAAATACCTTTAAAGTGCTTATGTGAGCGTAAAAAATATAAATGGATATTCCTCAAAACACAAAAAAAAAAAAAAAAAAACCAGCTGAATCCTATTAAAGGAAAATTATTAAATTGCGAATAATTTTTTTTTTCATTTACTTTTTTATATATAATGCGGGATAATACAATTTTTAAAGCAATTCGAAAATTATTTATGGAAAAGCAGTTGGAATTAAATTTACGCAAAAAGTATTAACTGAATAATCAACAAAATTCTTTATTTAACACATAGTGAATAATATGTGATTTACATATTAAATAGAGCCATATCAGAGAGTAAAAAGCCATAAAATAAAATAATTAAGCTGCTACATAAATAAAAAATTAATAAATAAAAAATAAAATGAATACTTTTGCGTAAAACAATACGTATATATTAGAGATTCTAATATATAATAAATAATAAAAAACAATTCACATATTTCGTATCATGTTTTATGAATTCTAGTAAATATTGTGTCCATTTCCTTTGGCGCTTACTGCGGCTGGCCTTCGTCCAGTTTTCTGGATCTAAACAGCAGCCCAAGTCCCTTGGAGACGGGTCCACTTACAGAGCAGGATCAGGGCAATGTGGCATCGGTTCTCTGCCTCGGCGGTCTGGTTGGCAATATATTCTTCCTCTGGCTGGCCGACAAAATCGGACGCAGGAGCTCAATGCTGTGGGTGGCTGTGCCCTCGCTGGTAAGAAATGAGTTGATCAGAGTTCAGGACCTAGCTGCAACATGTGTTTTCCTCACAGCTGGGCTGGATTGGCATTCCTTATGCACGGAATCCCACTCATCTGATAGCTGCTCGCTTTTTGGGAGGATTGGCAGGAGGCGGCTGCTTTGGAGTGATACCCCTCTACACGGCGGAGCTGGCAGAAGACAGGTGAGTCATAGAGAAGCCCTCGACTGCCACCATCACTAATCTGTATTGCCGTTCAGCGTGAGGGGCATCCTAGGCACGCTGCTGGTGCTCACCTGCAACTTTGGCGTGCTGCTCTCCTTCATCCTCGGCTACTACTTCAACTATGCGACAGTTGCCTGGATTGCCTCCACACTGCCCATTGTCTACGTGGGCTGCTTCTGGTTCATGCCCGAGACTCCGCAGTATTTGGCACAGCGCCACAAGCTGTCTGAGGCAGAGGACGCCCTGCGCTACTATCGCAATATACGCACTCGCCCCTCCAAAGACCTGAGCGAGCAGCTGCAGCTGGAGCTGCACAAGCTGCGCGCACCCGAGAAGGCAGACGATGTGGATATCGACGACAGTGCCGTGACCTGGGCGGACTTTGGTAAGCATATCCTCAACATATCATGGCTACGCTGTAATTTAGCGTAGGTCAAATCCAGCTTAGCTTTGGAATGAGGGCTTTTCACTCACTGAACTCTTTCTCTTTCTCTAATTCTCTCTCATTCCCAGCTGAGGGAAAGACGCGTAAGGCCTTAGTCATTGGGCTGGGCGTGGTGCTGTGTAATCAGGCCTGCGGCTGCTTTGCCTTACTCAACTATACGGCAATGATATTCGAGAAATCTGGCTCCAGTCTGCCGCCCACTGTCTCCGCCATCATTGTGGGCGTCATTCAGCTGGTGGGCTCCTATGTGTCCACACTGCTGGTGGAGCGAGCAGGTCGCAAGGTCCTGCTGCTCATTTCCGCGGTGGGCATTTGCCTGAGTCAGCTGATCTTGGCCAGCCACAGCTACCTGAAGGTGCTCCAGTACGACACGTCCGGCTTCGACTGGGTGCCCATTGCTGCGTTCTCATTCATGCTGTTCATCGCCTCGTGGGGCCTGTTGACGCTGCCTTTTCTGGTCATCTCGGAGATATTGCCCCCGAAGATACGCAGCATCGCCATTATGGTGCTCATGTCCATTCTCTGGCTGATCTCCATGATGGCCATTAAGGTAGATCCCTAGTATATAACCATATCCCAAACGATGTTAAGGCATTTATTCTATTCCTATAGCTCATTCCTCTGCTCACCGCCGCGTGGGGCATGCATGGGACGGTGCTCTTCTTCGCCAGCTGCACCCTCGCCGCGGCTTTGTTCATTGCCATCTTTGTGCCCGAGACGAAGGGCAAGACAATTGGAGCCATTTTGGCGAATTTATAATTAGTTGTGAATTGTTTTATTTATACTTGTCTTACATTATTAAATATTATAGGCCTGTTACAAGATCAAGTGCACTTGTTATAGAATACCTTCCATTGATGCCAGACAAGTTACGTCTTTGTCGCAAGTCTAGTCGGCCGTAACAATCTGGCTAACTGTCTGCCCGTTGGCCAACAGCTTAACCTTGATCTTACCTTCTGCATTTGTGTCTGTCTGCGACTTATAAACGCTCTCTTTGATTAGATTAGAATGTTCATTCTGGAGATCCTATCTGTACAATCAGAACACAGCCTCACGTGTGCTATACAGTGTAGGTGCAACTGAGATGAATGAACTTGCTCGCCGGAGAGAAAGAGAAATAGACAGATAAGGATAGAGTGAGACTTAATTAAATCGGTGGAGTAAAAGAGATAGAGACTAAGGGAGTATACAGAGAAACTATAAGAGAGAGATAGAGGTAGAGATAGAGCTGAGATAGAGAGAAGTAGATATGTATATCGAATGCTGGAAAGAGAAGAAGTGAGGAAGAGAGGAATATACCCATATAAAGAATGAGAGAGAGAGTGAGAGTGAGAGATATGCAGAAAAATTGATGCCCTTGTCGATTATACTCTATGTTACCAAGGGATCATGCGAGGCTTATATCTCTTTAGATACCCACACCAATGAATTACTTTGCCTTATCGCAGCAGACAAACCCGCCTTCTTCTGTTATAAGTAGTTGCACATGGTATGGAACTTTTGGACTTGGACCCAGATAATGATTATCATTTCTTGCTAAATTAACGATCATTACACATAACATAATCATCAGGCATTCGTTCGTGAGCTCGAATGAGTTCACTGGTTTGAATAATTTACGTCCTGATATCAGACTAGCATATGAAATATTTCCTACCAACTCTTGACAACAATCATGGCTAAGTCATGGTAGATTTGCGATCTTAGGCATGGGATTAGCTGTTAAGTAAAATATGTTAGTCGTATTATAAAATTTCGACTTTTCATTGGGCATCGATATTGAACTGCTCGGGAACTAATACAGTCGACTGGGCTATGACAATGACGCTGCTCTATGTAAGTTATTTACTATTTCAAGCACTTATCACAAGAGGAATAATAAACCAACAAATAATACGAAGAGAAAAACAAATATAGATATAAATAAGTTCAGTTATGTTTGCTGAAAACAAAATTATAATTCTCTTGCTGATTTATTGTCACTGTGACTCCATAATAAACCTGTCAAATTTTCTTTTTGTCCAGTGAAAACACATGTATACATGGAATATCGAGAAATTAATATATGTATTTGATATTTTATGACTCTACTCGCATTTGTTGAGCAGCTCCTCCTCCTTTGCTCTATTTGATTTTTTGTGTATAAACAACAACTTTTTTCTTATAATATAAATACAACTATATTGACTTCTTCATAATTATAATATTGTTAAAAATAAGAATGTATATGCCATATATAAACAATTTTGAGTGGTAGGTGAGGGGTGAGAACGAGAGAGAGACATATATAGACAACGATTGAAGAAAGGAGATGGAGATTGACAGAGAGGAAAAGGGAAAGAGATAAGATAGATACTTGTTTTCTTCATATATACGAGATGCTTATATACGATCTACTTATATGCGTTTTGCAACGGATCATTTATAGTTTACCTCGTTAGACACCCACACCAATAAATTACTTTGCCCCAACAGCCTTATTGCACTGACAGCCACGCCTCCTTCTGGTACTACTTATCATTCCTCGCTAAATTATTGAGCATTAGCCATAACTGAGTTATCAGCGACTGTGTGTGTGTCTATTCCTACTGGGACATGGCCCACCTTCGAAGTTGATCGAGTTTGACATGGAGAGACAAGCCTCCTTTTTAAGCACGACTGTAACACCTGGAAAATAGACCCAGGTAATGTAATCGTTATCATTCACGACTTTCGTGACTTTCCTTATACAATCGACGCTAGCTCAGCCATCTTATCTTTATTAGTTCGTCATCTAATCCATTAAGTATTGTCTGACTCGCCTAAGTACATATATTTCTAATATGATCTACCGCCTGTGGATGAAGACTCTGACAGCTGGCACTGTGCATGCAATAGACTGTGTCCACACGATAAAAGCTTAATAATCAAATAATAATAAAGGCTTAACAGTCGGCGAAATATCAATAAAGCTCTTCTACATCTCGGAGGCTACAAATGCTAGAGGTCGCATTACTCGGCGGACAGTACAACCGTTAAGACGACTCCAATCCTCAATTACAATGACGAAACTAAAGCAGTATTCCCTTCTGAATGTGAGGACGCGCTACCAACTGCTGGCCACCATCATAGGTAAGTCGTGGAACAGGTTGACATCGAAAGCTTTAGCTTTACCTCGAGATTCGGTTAGTCAACATCATAACGTTTGGCCATGGCGTGGGCATCGGCTGGCTGTCGCCTACCTTGAGCAAGATCCAGACACCCGACACGCCCCTCGACTTCGAAGTGGGCATTGCAGAGGTTTCCTGGCTGGGCTCCATGCTGGGCTTGGGCAGTCTCCTGGGCAACCTAACTATAGCCTTTCTGCTGGAGCGAATGGGCAGAAAGTTTTGCATCTACCTGCTGGCAGGACCCTATGCGGTAAGTCCTGCCTATCGAGCCTGAACGATTTCGTACAATGTCGTACAACTTGTGCTTTAAGTGTCTCTGGATCCTCATCTATTGCGCCTCGAACGTGTACTACTTGTACGTGGCCCGCTTTCTCTGCGGCTTCACTGGAGGCGCGGGCTATTTGGTAGTGCCCATCTACATCAGTGAAGTGGCCGACAGTAGGTGAGTGTCTAATCTAAATCACTTTATATGTATTTATATCTTCAGCATTCTGTTTTCATGTCTGTAAATATAAATATTTTGTATACCTTGTAGCATTCGGGGTTCCTTGACTTCTATGGTCATGCTATCTGTCAACCTGGGCGTACTCGTCGGCTATATACTCAGCACCTACCTGGCCTATCACATCGTGCCATTCCTCGCCATCATCTTACCCATCGCCTACTTCACAGCCAATCTCTTCCTGCCCGAGACGGCGCCCTATCTGCTGAGGCGCAGTCAGCTGCATGCAGCTGAAGCCTCCTTTAGATACTACCAAAACCACAAAGGAGGCATGGAGCAGGTTTCCAAGGCGAGCTTCGACGAGCTGCGCTTGGCCATAGATACGCAGCAGGAACAGAATCAGACTGCCCTAACCTATAGGGACTTGAGTAAGAGCCGCCCATCGATAATTCATATTTATTCTTGACTATTGCATATATTTCATATACATTAGTTACCAAGCCCGCCCTGAAAGCCTTCGCGGCATCTATCGTTCTCTCCACGGGCTATCAATTCAGCGGAATATTCAGCTTCATCAACTACATGTCTACCATATTCGACGCATCGGGCTCTATCCTGGATGTCAATATCTGCACCATTATCATTGGCGTTGTGCAAATCGTTGGCGTTTATACTTCGACCATCTTCGTGGACATTATCGGGCGTCGCATCCTCATGCTGATCTCAACATTGGGCGTGGCTCTGGGCTGCATCGTCTTTGGCTGCTTCACATACTTTGGCCAGTACTACGATCTCAGCTATCTTAATTGGGTGCCGTTAGTGCTAATGATAATTATAATCTACTTGGGCAACATTGGGCTGATTGGACTATTCTTCGTAGTGCTCGTGGAACTCTTTCCAGCAAAGGTAGGATTTATTCCAATTATCCGATCCGAACTCGAATCGATAAGCCTTCTGTAGACTCTATATATTTTCCCATAAAAATCAGAAACTATTTCTAATATTTTCCTTTTATCCTTTTCTAATATTTTCAGATACGTTCCCTGGCCACATCCATGTCGGTGGTTTTCCTCAGCGTTTTGGTTTTCGGCACATTGAAGTTGTTCCCGCTGCTCTTACATTATTTTGGTATATCGATTACCATGTGGTTCTCGGCTGCTTCCAGTCTTCTAACTTTTGTTTACTTCTTGTTGTTCCTGCCAGAGACCAAAGGCAAGTCTATGATTCAGGATTAAACTCTGTATATCTACATATGTATAAGATAATAAATTAGTATTTACTTAATCTTAACACAACTGATTATCAATTCCTTAGTAGAGACAATAAAATGGCGCATAGAGTTATATCATCTAAAAATGATCTGATGAATAAATTCAGTAAATCTTCTCCTAGAGTGTTTAATGAAAGGCTGAAAATATTATTGGTTAAAAAGTAGCATCCTTTAATTTTCTCACATGTTAGTCTAAAATTTCCATTTTGTCGAAGCTAACCAAGACAGTTTCATGCTATGTCTATCTATGTCTTAAAGTCGACTTTTAGGAGAATACAGTATTGCGCTCATATTATTAGACCAGATAATAGCCAGATTCGTATGATAGCCATTCTACAAAGGTAGAGTCGTATACACAAACTAACCTTCCTTAACATTCGCTTTTTCTAATACAACGCAAATAGAGGAACTGTCGCGCCTTATTTACCTGATGAAATTCCCATAGATCTCAGCAAATATTTGCATCATAAAATGAATTAGCAACTCTGTTGCGAGTTTTATGTACTTGGGAATACGATTTTATAGACCAGATTATATTTAGTATTTATATTGCACAAATTATTTCAATGATGCGCAAAAATGTTGTTTTCATGAAGTATTTCACAATTTGTATATCTAGCTTAAAAACAGATATATACATACATACAGATGTAAATGTTTCTGCCACAATGCATCAGCTGTTTTCAGGTTCATATTTGGTTTGTCCGAGACTAAGTCAAGGAGTATATACATATGTATGTATGTGTTGACACAAAACTAAATAATTTTTGCCCAACTCATACATACACAACATTTGGTAGAGCTTTAAAGACAAACTCTTATCTAATCTTTCTCTAAAGTTGTGTAAGCGTCATAGACGTATCTCTCTAATCTTGGCGATAGACACTTTATTAGGCACCTCTAAAGTCCTATAGCAGTCAGTCAAAGACATGAGCTGCAACTGGTTGGATCGCAATGAAGTTGACAACGAGACTTGAGCATGGGGAGAGTCTGCTGAGCCGCAGGAACCGACATCAGTTCCTGGCCACGTTTGTAGGTGAGCTAGGCGAACTAGGACAACTTGGTACCTGGGGGGACTTTTAATTTGACCTTCCCTTCTCTAGTGAACATCTCAACATTTGCTCATGGCATAGGCATCGGCTGGCTGTCGCCTGTGATGAGAGCCTTGCAGACTCCAGATTCACCTCTCAGCTTCGAGGTGTTGGTGGAAGAGGTGTCCTGGATAGGGTCTCTGTTAGGCATTGGTAGCGTCGTCGGCAACTTGTTAGCTGGACTACTACAAGACCGTATAGGGCGAAAGCCTGTTATACTTGCTCTAACAGTGCCGTATGTAGTGAGTAGTCGACTGAGTACATACTTAGTATTATCCCATTTCCTAAGTAACTCAATTTTGCTTTAGTGTTTCTGGCTGTTGTCCTACTTCGCCCAGAGCGTGGAGTACTTATATCTTGCTCGTCTTTTGGCTGGCGTCACGGGTGGAGCCGGTTATATAGTTCTCCCCATATTCATTAGCGAAATATCAGATGCCAAGTAGGGTTACTAAATACTCTCTGACTTTCTCTTTCTATATATATTTAATCATATTTTAATATTTTAATTTAGGATTCGAGGCCGCCTTTCCTCTATGGTCATGCTCTCTGTTAACATGGGCATTCTAACGGGCTATATCTTATCTACAAATGTTGACTATTATGTCGCCCCCTATTTTGTTCTACCCCTGCCCATTTGCTATTTCATCAGCAATCTCTTTCTCCCTGAGACGCCGTTTCATCTGATCAACAAGGGCAAATTTGGAGCTGCGGAAAGGTCATTTCGATACTATAAAAATATCAGGGATGACGACAAAAGCTCCATGCTGGAGTTCGAGGAAATCAAACTAAAACTGACCAAGGAGAGGGCGTTGAGTGTGAACGCCTTCAATTACAAGGACTTCCGTAAGTACCCAAAAGTCAAGCCTGCAATTCCTCCTTAATTCATACTTTTCTTATTTATTTAGTGACGCGACCTGCCTTGAAAGCCTATTCTATAGCTATTTTGCTGATATTCACGAATCAATTCACGGGCACCTTCTGCTTTGCGTCGTACATGTCGGATGTTTTTACCCTCTCACACACCACCTTGGACATAGGCATGTGCACGATCATCATTGGAGTCATCCAGATCGTGGGCACCTATACAACGACTTTATTATGCGATCGATTTGGCCGCAAGATATTGCTCTTGATCTCCAGTCTGGGCTGTGGAATTTGTCTGGCTGCCTTCGGTTCCTTCACCTACTTTGCAGAACGCTACGATCTCTCCTCTGTTGGCTGGATGCCTCTTCTTCTGTTATCCTTGGATGTGTTCCTTTGTAATATTGGTTTGGTGGGAGTCCTGTTTGTGGTGTTGGTCGAACTAATGCCAGCCAAGGTGAGTCCACATTAAAACAGAGATCTCTGATAAATATGTCTATTCTTGCATATTCACAGATTCGCTCGGTGGCAGTTTCTGGATGCATAATCTTGCTGAGCAGCACGGTTTTCCTGTCGCTGAAGATCTTTCCCCTCTGCATGGAATACTGGGGCATATCGATCACCATATGGAGCTGTAGTCTTGTTGCTTTTGTTGGCTTTATACTTTTCCTGTGCTTTCTCAAGGAGACTAAAGGCAAATCAATGCTGGATCATTGATAGAATTTAATATTATATTTTAGGCTAAAGCAAACTAATAAGAGTTTCTAGGTTAAACATTGCTTTTAAGCTATATTTATTAAATATAAGATGAAGCCGTAATAATAATACTCAAGACACTTGCTAATAAGGACTCTTAAAACTTGTTTGTCCTTTAACTGATCTTCGAATAAGGAAATTTCTCCCTTTCTATCTCTATCTCTCTCTATCAAAGTTAACTTTTGCTGAGCTATTCAAAAACAAAAACAAATGCAATTCAACCGTTATCTGAGCACAAGATCATTTTAATATACAAATTTATATCTATATAGTAAGGCTTTCATATGTAATAGAATCCCATATGTCTGGCTTATATATTTGCATGCACAGACTTAATCTTTATAGCAACTCGAGTCCACATTCTACAGACCCGAACCAATTAAAATCAAAGGGAACCAAGCCCAGCGATTCAGTATTCAAATGTGCCTTGACCAAGTCTGATCTGCGAAATGTTTACAAAACTATTGCAAAGCCCAAATTGTGTGCTGAATCGCAGAAATCGCTATCAATTTCTGTCCACGCTGTTCAGTGAGTGCAAAGATAAATCTTAAGTCTTAAGTCAATATTTGACAAGTGTAAAGCCCGTTTTCAGTAAACCTGATATGCATTGCACATGGCATTGGCGTCGGCTGGCTGTCGCCCACATTACGTAAGATACAATCCGTAGATTCGCCTCTCGACTTCTCACTAAGCATCTCGGAAGTCTCCTGGGTGGGCTCCGCCCTGGGCCTAGGCGCTGTGGTGGGCAACATCCTGATGGGACTGGTTCATTCTCGGCTTGGCAGTCGCCTCAGCCTGCTCTTCATAGCATTTCCACACTCGGTAAGTAATCAGTGTACTCCATATTATAGTATATATATGTGATGATTCTTTAATTTAGTGCCTGTGGATCCTGGTCTACTTTGCTAAGAGCGCGGAGTATCTGTTCATCGGACGCTTCCTGGCTGGCATCTCTAGTGGTAGCATGTACATCGTACATCCGATATTCCTCAGTGAAATCTCTGATGCCAAGTGAGTGTTTCGTGGGTCAATGGAACTCATTTGGCGTGAGACAAAACTAGATTAACGATGCTTTAAATGCAACTTTACCTTTTCTCTATCTCATTTTTGTTTCTGTCGCTTTCTTTCAGAATTCGAGGAACTTTCGGGTCTATGGTAATGCTCTCTGTAAACGTTGGCGTACTCCTGGGCTACATACTGAGCACCCATCTGGCCTATCACATAATTCCGTTCGTAGTGCTCCTATTACCCATTGGCTATTTCATTACGAATCTCTTCTTCATACGAGAGTCTCCGATGCACCTCATTCGCAAGGGCAGGTACTCGGAGGCTGAGAAATCCTTCAGATACTATAAGAATATCAGAGAAGATAGCCAGATGAGCGAAATGCACGAATTCGAGGATATGAAGGAGACATTGACACAGAGCGATAAAAACTTGGATAAGGTCACCGTCAAGGACTTTTGTAAGTATTTCCTTTAATGTAAGCGGTTCACTTACATCAGGCCTTAATCATAGATCTTACACTAAACCTCTTCCTCAGTAACTCGACCTGCCATCAGAGCTTATGGCTCAGCCGTTGTGCTAGTTATTGTGAATCAATTTAGTGGGCTTTTTGCGATGATCAACTATATGTCGGACATATTCGCCCTGTCGGGCAGCACTATGGATCCAGATACTTGTACCATTGTGATTGGCATAGTTCAGATATTGGGCTCATACACCACAACCCTGCTCTGCGATATCTGGGGTCGCCGAATCCTGCTGATCGTCTCCTCAGCCGGAGTGGTTGTCAGTCTGACTTCCTTTGGTCTGTTCAGCTACTACGCACAGTCGTACGATCTGAGTCAATGGAGCTGGGTACCACTGCTGTTCATGTCGTTGTACATCTTTCTGGGCAACGTAGGACTCATTGGCTGCTTCTTTGTTGCACTCGTTGAGATGTTTCCGCTGAAGGTGAGAATTGCTGAGATAGTCCACCATTTATGTTGTTTTTGTTATACATATATAGCTTATGTATTATCTCTTGGCTTTTCAGATACGCTCTAAAGCAGCGTCAACTGCAATCGTTGCTTGCGGCATGTTCGTGTTTTTGGCACTCAAGATTTTACCCATATGCTTGGATCAATGGGGTATATCGGTGACGATGTGGTCTTGTGCGGGCATCACTGCATTTGGTTTTGTTTACTTTGTTCTGTTCCTGAAGGAAACCAAGGGCAAGTCAATGCTCGAAGATTGAGGCGGATGCTACGCCCAAGCCAAGTTATTTTTAACATTTCTTTAGTACCAAATATAAAGATAAGAACTGGAATTCTAAGATATTTTAGTAAATAAAACAGAATAATTTTGTGATGTTGACTTAAGAATAATATAATTAAGCAAAGAGGGAGAAAGACCCCCAATGGCCCTGCTGGCCCTACTTGCTTACTCTTACTCTCTCTCTATCCTTTAGTCCCCCAACGTATGTGTTTGAGTCATAGGACTTTTTCTTTCTTGAAGTTTTATGTATCGAATGATTCTTGTTTATAAATGATGACTGCTTCTATTGAGCTGCCTGGCTTCGGATCTCGCTTTATAGCACCCTCTAGTCCGTCAAAGTATATGGACAACCGAGCATCATTATTCACCATTCAAATGTGATTCAAATTTATCCGATATATAAATACTTTTATAGCACCTCACCCGATTACGACTGTTATTCTCTCTTTCTCTTTATCTTTACGATGCCTCGATCTATAAAAGTTTGTATGGGAATGAATTTTCTTTATATACGCGAGTTCAGTAGCAAGTTAACTTTCCTCCGGCACAGACTGAAACGTCGAGTAGTGGTGGGAGAGATGTTTGCGCAATTGTTTCAGCGTGCCAATTGCTTGCTCAATCAACGGAATCGCCATCAATTGCTCGCCACGGTGCTCAGTGAGTGATATCGGGGGATCTATAGTATTGCGCAGAGAGATCTTTATCCGTATGGCTTTGCAGTTAATCTAATATGCATATCGCATGGCATCGGCATCGGCTGGCTCTCGCCCACATTGCGCAAACTGCAATCGACGGACTCTCCGCTTCAATTTTCAGTGGATGTCAATGATGTTTCCTGGGTCGGCTCGGCCTTGGGGCTGGGTTCAGTGACGGGCAATATATTATGCGGACTCTTAATTAATCGCATTGGAGGCAGGCTCTGTTTGCTGTTAATAGCTGTGCCCCACTCGGTATGTAGGCGAAAATAAAGCTAAATTGTTGTTTATAGCTTCTCAATTCATCCTCGCAATTGTCTACAAATATCTATTTTCCCAGTGTCTTTGGTTTTTGGTCTACTTTGCCCAAAGCGTCAAGTTTCTAATTGTGGGCCGTTTCCTAGCTGGCATTACGGGTGGAGGCATCTATATAATACATCCCATATTTCTCAGTGAAATTTCAGATGCTAAGTAAGTAAAACTTGTGGAAGAAAAGTTGTGTGCACATCAAAAGTTCTCTTACGAAAATCTAGTAAAAGACATTGAAAAGTAAAGTTATCCAGGAATTAATTTTACATAGTTCATAAAGCTTAAGTCCTCACTCCATGAGTGCGTCCACTATGCTGTCGAATTGCAATTAAATATGCTTTAACTCTGTGCCCACAGCATTCGTGGAACGTTGGCCTCCATGGTCATGCTGTCTGTAAATATTGGCATACTTCTGGGCTATGTACTCGGTACACATTTGGCGTATTACACAATACCGTTTGTGGTCCTTCTTTGTCCCTTGAGCTACTTCGCGCTCATTTTGCTGTTCATTCGAGACTCGCCGATGCAGCTCATACGCGAGCAGAGGTTTGCAGCAGCGGAAAAGTCATTTAGATACTACAAGAACATTAAAGATAGCGACAGCTTAGATAAGCAAACGTTGGCTACGCTGGAATTCGAGAATATCAAAATGAAGCTTACCAACGAGGATGATATGCCCGACAAGGTCAGCCTGAGGGACTTTTGTGAGTAGTAGAAAATGTAGCCCATCTATTCCTTGGTAATTTACACACATATCATTTAATCAGTTACACCTGTCGCCATCAAGGGCTACGCCATGGCTGGGGTAATAGTCGTTGCCAATCAGTTCAGCGGCCTATTCACAATGGTCAACTATATGTCGGATATATTTGCAAAGTCGGGCAGCAGCATGGACCCAAATACCAGCTCGATTATTATTGGAGTAGTCCAAATTATGGGCGCCTACGTGAGCACACTCCTGTGCGACGTCTGTGGACGCAAAATACTGATGCAAGTCTCATCAGCGGGCGTGGCCATGAGTCTAACGGCCTTTGGCCTCTTCACACACTTTGCCAGCATATACGACCTGAGCGGGTGGAGCTGGGTGCCAGTGGCCCTGATGTCGCTGGACATATTTCTGGGCAACATTGGCTTGATAAGCTGCATTTTCGTGCTAATTGTCGAAATGTTTCCAATGAAGGTGAGTTTCACTCTATCAATTTAAGTGATATATTGTATTTATGTAAATACTTACTTTCAGATACGAGCTCGAGCAACGTCTATCTCAATTGTTGTCTGCAGCTCGCTGGTGTTCCTGATGCTCAATATTTTCCCTCTGTGCATGGAGCACTGGGGTCTGCCAGCTACCATGTGGTCGTGTGCAGGCATAACTGCTGTTTGCTTTGTATGTTTTTCGTTATTCTTGAAGGAAACCAAAGGCAAATCCATGGTCGAGGACTGACCTGAAATAAAGGTCATTATTTTTGTTTGAAAACAATTTCTCTTTCGTTATTGAAAAATCATACACACACAAGACATGACAGAAGCTGCCCGCTATGAAAAATTTCTTATTCACTGAAGCACTTATGCTTGCATTGCAGTATAAAATATTCGTTTGTACTCACAAACAGCCGACAGTCAGTCAAATAAATGAAGATAAATACAGTGCATACAGCAAGAGTGCAGTTATTATAAATTATTTAAACAACGGCAAGCCGACGCGCCAAATAATTCTTCGTTAAGTTTCCTGTTGAAAGTACTCTACTCACACATATGCAAATGCATACAAAACGTACACACAACAAAAGCTGCCAGCTATGTCACTTACATTGTTCATATAGTAGCGCGCCATTGTCTATTCATCTGCTTTGCCAGGGCTGAAAAACAATTTTTTACTGTGCCCAGAAGCAATCGATTACTACGAATTTAAATACAATAAATAGAAATGCATGCTGAATATGTGTAAATAATTCTTCGCAGAGTTGCGTGGCATGTTCTATGCTCAACAAAAGCTGACTAAAGACATAAACGCCTGCTAAAGTCAATTTCGTTCCGCTGCCATTCTCAAGGCACAAATTATCGCCACTTGTCATTCAAATAATTTCAAATGCGTACGTTACTTTTCGGCATATTTTCATGTATGTTATTTTAAATAGATTTAATTACATATAATTAGTTAATGTAAACATAATGTAACATTACAATTTTCTGTTGTGTGTGTGTGTGTGTGTGTTTGGTTGCTTGTTTTACATGGTTTTCTCGGCAGCCAACTTAAAACTAATTAAAAAACTAGCATACTAAATCACAGTGTTTTTTCCCAAGTGAAAAAATTTGCAAAAAATCTACAAAAATTTCTAGAATATAGATAATGTATATATAGACATAGTACAGCATGTGCGATATGCGCTAATAATTATGTATACATAGTTATATAGAATTATATTATATGGGCTCTTTAAATTGTATTAATTTTGGGATTTAAAACGTAAATTAAAACAAAATTCTCAAATATTGTTTCCTTTTAGCAGCAACATAATAATTATAATAACTATGATAATAATAATAATTGGATAATAATATGATTTAAGGTAAATGGCTAACAATTAAAAATGCATAAAACAAAAACAAAAATTGCTGTTTACAAAAATGCAACAAACAACAAATTTTGGATATAGCGCCTGCCGTTTGCCAAATACATAAATATTTATATATGTATATATATATATATAAATACATACAAGAAGTATATAAGCTAAATGTAGATAATAATTAATAATAAATGTGGCTTTAATATTGAATCACAACAATTGGCGCACTTTTGTAATTTGTTCAACATTTTGTGGATAGTGTTTTGTTTTTCTCGGTTTCTTGTTTCTTGTTTTTTTTTTTTTTAGATTTATAGGATTTTTAGAAGGCTACACACTAATCATTACGTATCACTGGTTCGTTGTCAGCTATATATATCACGACTTTTGTGGACAGCGGAGATAGCGTAATACCGCATAGCCCAGTCCCCGAAATACCAGAAAGAACATCATCAATATTAGCGTATTCAGCCAGAGCGGAGATGTTGAATTTTGTGCTTTGAGTATTTCCTCATATGGAATGAATTCGGTTGTCTGCTGTTTGCATATCTCATAGCTGCTCGGCGATCCGCAGCTGCAATTGCCATTCAAATATGTTAATCGATTACAATTGAACAATTGAAATTGAGTGAGATTTCGCTTACCTAATAGCCGGTCCCTCGCGAAACTCGAGAATCTGCATATTCTGGTATGCATAGTGTATCATCGAAGTGTAACGTATCCAGCTGAGACCTTCCGGAATGCGCGACGACAAATAGCCGCCGAAGAGCTGTGTGGCAAGCGTGTAGAGTGCGCTCAGTGTGATGCTCACATTCATGTCCATGCAGCAGGCGCCAATGAAGAAGCCAACGCTCTGCGCCACAATCGTATTCAACAGCAAAAAGATGAGCATCAGAAAGAAGAGCTTCAAGCTGTACGGAGGAAACCAAGTTGAAGTTAATTCGCAACAAATTCGCTTAACAGCCACGCCTATATATATACCTGCTGCAGCCCAGCATGGGATAGCTTATCATGAGGTAGACAGTCGGCAGCGTTATCACCAGCGGCAGCTCCGCGCACATTTTGGCCAAGTAGTAGGCAGAGAGCCGATACGCGCCCGAGCGACGCTCCTTGCTGATCACCTCACGTTCCGAAGGAACTGCAAAACATGAACAATAATATTGATTATATATCCCTTCCTCCCTCTCTCTCTCTCTGCTTCGCTGTCTCCCTCTAACACTCACATGAATTGAGCGCACCGAAGAGCGCAAAGAGCATCCAATAGGTTTGCGAGAAGAACATCCAGCCCTGCAGATCGTGAAGGAACTCCTCGGTGCGCGGCAGCTGGAACCAAATGGCGCCCGCCATCAGAGCCAAGCCGATTGTTTGGAACCAATTCAACTTGGACAACATGCGCGGCTTGGCCTCTTTGAAGTTGCGACTCGAGAGGACGCTGAATTGGGTGTGAAAGCGTGTGGGATACGAGAGCCAGTCGTCATCGTTAACGGAGCCTTTGCCCACGCGATACGATTGGCAGTCGCTGGAGGCACAGGAACTGAAGTTTGATTGCGAATCGGCGCCGGACCAAACCAAGTGCTGAGCAGCCTCCTCATCGGCCTCGCAGCCCCCGTTCGCCGTGTGATACTGATGATGATTGTGATTGTGATTGTGATTGTGATGATTATGATGAAGGTCATGAGGCTGATGGTGTCGTTGATTGTAGTAGTTGTTGATGATGTCGTTGATCAGAATGGTGTCCTGCTGCTGCTTGGACTTGTCCGGATTGCTAATGCAGTTGCGATTCAAGTAGTTGCCATGCGACTCCCTGGCGGCTATGAACAGCTTCTCGCGTATATCCGGATGCGACTTCAGCTGCTCCACTGCAAGGCAAGAACTTGGTTAGCCCGAAGGCGATCTCTATCGTCAGCTGTGTACTTACAGACAAAGTCCGCGGGATTATAGTGCGCCTTGATGGTCACCCCAATGTCCTCGAAGTGCCTGTAGATATTGTTCACCTCGCCAAAGTACGCAGTGCGTCCTTGATGCAGCAGCAGCAGCTTGTCGAACATGTGAAACATCTGCGACGACGGCTGGTGCACGCTTATCACAATTGTCTTCTGCTCCAGCTGCGCGTAGCGCTTCAGCACCTTCATCAACGATATGGCCGAGTGGCTGTCCAGCCCGGAGGTGGGCTCCTTGAAATGGCAACAAAGGGGAAAAGAGTAAAGAGTTTCATTAATTGAATGTGCTATGAAAGCCGGTAGGTCTTGCCATATCGTAAGTTGTTCCTCAATATCGTAAATTGTATTACTAATATGTAAGTTGTTCAAATTCAGTTCCTATACATGTACCATTAAGTATTATCTAACATCCAAGCATATATCATCATGCATTCCCTATCTCTTCATACAATATCGTATCGTATATCGTAACTGGTATATCGTAACTCACATACTATATATATCCAATATCGTAACCTGATCAATTTTCCCCTTCACAATATCGTAAGTATTACTCACGCATGTAATATCGTATTCTGTATACTTAATATCGTATCCTACATCGTAGCTCTTCAACTCATCTACATCAAGTACATATATCGATCTCTCACTTATCGTTTCTTATATCGTATCTCCCACTCTCACTCTCTTTTACTCACATCAAGCAGCATTAGAAGCGGATTGGTCAGCAGCTCGCATGCGATATTCGCACGCTTCTTCTCGCCCCCCGACAGGCCACGATTGAGATAATCGCCAAACTTGGTCTGCTGACAGCAGGTGAGCTCCAGCGTCTCCAATATGTGATCGACCAGCCGCAGCTTCTCCACACGCGCCATCTTCTCCGGTAGACGCAGCATCGCCGTATACATGACGGTCTCGCGCAACGTTAGCTGCGTGAAGAAGATCTCCTCCTGCAGCACGTAGCCAATTTTGCGACGCCAACGTTTGGAAAGCGGCTCGCGATTCAGGTAGACGCTGCCACTATCAAAGTGCCGCTGCCCGCTGAGGCAGTCGAGCAACGTTGTCTTGCCGCTGCCCGAAGGACCCATAATGGCCAGTACCTCGCCAGGGCTGCAGAGCGAAAGAGAGAGAGAGAGAGAGAGAGAGTTATTAGTTTTGTCACTGATTCAGTAGCTTATTATTTGTTATTTGTTTACATGATTTTTTTTTTTTCTTTTGTTGTTGTTGTTACCTGACTAATCCACTCACATCGGAAAGAATTTTGCGATCGTTGTGCAGCACATTTAAATTCTGAAATGTTAACTGTATTGTTGGTTGTTGTTGCTGTTGCAATTGTTGCTGTACTTGTTGCTGCTGGGCAGTAGGAATTTGTTGCTGCTGTTGCTTGGCAGCATTTATGAAAGGAAATGTCAACGAAGGCGCCTGAGCCGCACTGCAAAGAGATCAAAATAGAAGAAAGTCAAATCAGTTGAAGTTTATTTTGTATTTAAGCTTAATATTAAACGATATACGATTAATATTAATATTTTAATAGTTAATTATTTTATAATAAATTATTTATTATATTTATTTGTTTATATATATTTTTTTTATTTTATTTTTTATTTATTTTTTTTTTTTTTACTATACATTTGCTATGCTAAATCTTAAAATATAATTTTCAAGAGTGGTATTCATAAAAATATTAAATATTTATTTACATAAAATGAATAACATAAACACCATATTCAATATATGTATATTTTATATGATGTTCACATCTGTCGAAAATAATTTCCGTCATAAAACAACCATCTAAAGCTTATCAGAGTTTTGTGGTGTTTATTTATCTGGTATATATGTTACAAAATATGATGAAAGTTTAACAAACTCGGCAAATAAATTGAAAAAAAAAAAAAAATATCAGCAATGCACAAAAAATGTATAAAAATAAATCAAATTTAAATTGCGCTTGTATTTCAGATACCCTGTAAACAACAGTCGACTGACAAGTGGCCCAAAAGTAGGCAGTAAAAAATTAACCAACATAAAAGCATAATTATTTAATATATAAACCATAGTTAATAAAACATATAAAAATAAAATAAAATAAAAATATATATAAAAATCTTTCTTCGATTCGCTTTGTATTGCAGTCATTCCTCGCTTTGTTACTAAAATACAATATAAAATATATTCAACAATTGTTATCAAACATGTTTACAGCTTTATTATACCCCTTTCATGTGCGCCACGGCTGTAGGGTATAAAGAAACAAAAGTCAATGCACCCCTCCCCAAGCAAAAGCAAAATCTGTCTCTGTATAAATACGCCTATGTGTGTGTGTGTGTGCGTATGTGTTGGTTGGCTTCTTTATGTGGAAGAGCAGCAACACAATAGCAGCACAACGGTCGATTCTCCACTGTCAACTGTTATCGCCGATATCACATGTGTGTGCGACGAGCAACGAACGCGTCGCATCGCATCACATCGCCTCGTCTCGCCTCGCATTATCACACGCTCGCCTTGCTCTCTTACGCCCACTCTCGCTCTCAGTCGCTCTCTCCCACACGTACGCACGCACTCTGTTCTTGTTCTCTCTGTTTTCCTTTTGGCTCAGCGCTCGGCCAATGCTTCTGTTTCGTACTCCTCCAACATGCACCAATACCAATGCACGGCCAGCCATACCGTAGCGAGTCAATAGCCTCTGTTCTCTTCTCGCCCCTTCTCCCTTTAGCTATGACTGACTCTTTTGCTCCTGTTGTTGTTGTTTGTTTGTGTGCGCTGCTTATTTTTTTTTTTCTTTTTTCTACCTATCAAATTAATTTGAATATGTTTTGTTTTCTTCTACACTTGGCGAGCCTTTGCGATTATTTTGAATCTATTTTCACTACGAATTTTTAGCTTGAAAGGAAGATTAATATAAAAACTATAATTTCTCTCTTAAATAGATAGAGACTATATAAGTATTACTTTCAATTTTAACTCTTTTAAAACATAATAATATAGGCAGATCTACTCATCTAACTGAACTTAAGCTTTCATCCCTATAACACTCACATATAATCCGCAACTGGGCTATAAATCAATAAAAACAACAACAACAAATTTATCGTTTAAATATCAATGGCATCCTCTTGAGCGTAGAACCATTCCAAAAATTGAATCGAATATTTAAAATTCGACAACAACAACAACAATAAAGGCCAATGTAAATGCTCGAAATGGGAAGCCAAAGTAAATAGAGAGTGCAATGAACCGCAATGTGCGTGCGTATGAGACGGCAATACCAACAACAACTATAACAAGAACAACAGCAACAACAACAACAAAAGCAACATCAAGCACAGGCCCCAAGTGGGGGTCAATGCAGTCAGCCAGAGACAACAGCGTCAAACAAAGCATATACGCACGTACACACACGCACAATCACACACACACATATGCACATACATACATACATGTTGCATGCGCATGCAAAGTATCTGATGAATACGCAGCTATGCCGATACCTCTATACCTCGTACCCCCTCTCTTCCACTGTCCGCCTAGAAGTCAGCCTATATTGTACATGCATAACAACAATTGCAATGTCCGGGTCTGAAATGTCTGATATATGCCCGAACAATCGGCACAATCAAACACACACACATACATACATATATGATATATGACATTCTAAGCAGGCTAAGTACAGTTCTTATCCTCAAGATCTTATCAGTTCATCAATTATTGTTATAATGTCAAATACATCAACTGAAGAGTAATGGAGAAAGTGAGAACTCTATGGAAATTAAGCATTTTGTAGGAAATCTGATTCCACGCAATTACTTAAAATTCAGTTTTGAAGGCACTTTGTAATATATATCTCAATCAATTCCAAAGAGCTCTTTCAAATTGAGGTCTTCTGTCGAGGGGATTAATAATGGAATGGGTAGAATTGGAAATAACATTCAATGAATACATACTCTGATCAAGCAGTAAGGAAACTCGACCAAGATTGTTTTAAATATATACTAACTATTCCTAAAAGTTTCCAAGCAATCTTAATCTACTCCGAATATCCAGCCAATGTGACCTTGAACAAATTTGATCGTTTGCCAGATCCGTAGATCGTATGTAAGATCGTAAAATATTTGAATATTTACTTCTTTATAGTGCTGACATCTACTTATATGGACTTCCCCCACGGTTGGGTCGTCCATAAACATACAGCCATAGACTTGGAGGGAAGCCTATTCTAAAGCCGCCTACGTGAGCTCCATCACATAGCCTCGCTCAGTCGGAGCTTAGCAAATTTCAATTGGTTTCAATGTTCGAGAAATGTCGATTACAAATTGAAAGAAAGTAAAATAACGAGAGAGAAATGGAGTTTTTAAGGCCAAGTAAATTTATTACCAAAAAATAAATATATATTTATGTATATTTATTTTTCTATTTTCGTATTTTCGTATTTTTGTTTTTGTTTTCGTTTTCTGTTCTCTCTAAGCTGTCACGTGTTTGTCAGCGCTCTTAACTGATCGTTGCTGTTGTTGTCTGTTCTAGCATGAAAAAGCTGTGGAAAAAAGTGCATATTTTGCAGTTATTTTTGGGGCGAGGCGTGCCACCTGAGCCACGTTCCAGTTTAGTGGGTCAGCACGAGGAATTTCATGATGAGTGTGCCAATGCTAAAGCAAAAGAGCTCAGCCCGAACGTTTGCAAGGTTATCGAGCGCTCGAGCGTCGACCTTCGTGGGATTTGCAATTGAAATTCTATTCGATATATTCCTGGTAAATTAACGAAACTTGATAAATGACAGAGGATGTATGGGAACGCTGCTAGTTGGGCATGTCATATAAATGTGGTATATCTAGTAGCCACGCCCATTTTGGAAAGTAACCAAGCTAAACAACATAAACTTAAGCATTCAATTTCTATTTGATAGACGTCATTAGAGCGTCCATCCAGCGAAAGCGTTGAGGAGATGACAGCTTCCACAACCCCCACTTCCCCACTCCCCACTTCCCACTCACACAAAAGTAAAATAAAAACGAATAAAAACTAATCAAAATCAAAACAAAATAAGCTTTAAAAAACATGCATAATAAACTTTAAAACAAAAAAATAAAATAAAACAACATAAATGTGATCAGTAAATTAAATGAGAATAAAAACAAAATTATTTGTTAAAAAAAAAAAAATAAATAAAAATTTTAAATTAAATCGAAATAAATAAAAATAATACATAAATGGTTTTAAATAAAAAAAAAAATTATATATTGTAAAAAATAAATGATATAAAATATTTGTAATATTCAATAATTATTTACATTTATAATTATTTATTTAACAATAATAATAAACATTTTTTGCGATACTTCCTTAATAATAGTAAATATTTTACGGCACGTACTTTACAAATTAAACCAAGCTTTATTTGATTACAACTTAAACAGCTCTCATCTAGCTTATATAATCTATAAAAAAAAAATGTACCATAGGGAAATATATCAATTTCATAAACAAACATGACACGATAATGCCCAGCTATATAATAACCAAAACGAACAAAAAAAAAAAAAACTTTATAATTTACGTAATTAACAAATGAGAGGAAACAACAACAACAACAACAGCAACAACATCAATAAGCGAGCTACAACTGATGTTGATTAAGGCCACTAAGGCAAACAGCTTTCTAGTTGTTGTTAAAGGGAGCTACTATGCTTAATGGGCTAACTAAGCTGGGCTTGAGCGAAACAGAGTGTGTGTGAGAGAGGGAGAGGGAGAGTTGGGGAAGGCAGTTGAAGGGAGGGGAGCATAGCGTAGCGTCTGGCATTGAGCTACTGCTGCAAGAGAGTGCGAGGAGCATAGCCGTAAGAGTCCGGCGCTTCTTCTTGTATACGCAAAAGGTTGTTGACTCTTTACAGCAGCAAAACAGACAGCGAAAATAATATAATTTGCACGCACGCATACACACAGAGAGAGAGAGAAAGAGAGAGAGAGAGAGAGAGAGAGAGAGAGAGAGAGAGAGAGAGAGAGAGAAGGTAAGCTAAAGACAAAACAAAAAATGCGCAAAAATTACGTGAAAGTTTGGCATTGCATATGGACACATACACACACACACACACACACACACACACACACACACACACACACACACACACACACACACACACACACACACACACACACACGCACACACACACACATAGCTAAGCGCACGCAATCAAAAGCACAAATTTTTGAAATTCTTATCGCGTTTTTATTCTTAATTTTTTTTTTTATTTACATTTTTTTTTTTTTTTGGTTGAATACATTGACCGATATTAAACAAGTTGACCAAGTCTACCTACATATGTATGTGTGTGTGTGCGTGAGTCTGTATTTGGAAGGGCTTGCAGAGTTCATTGACAGCTTCTTTTTATTTATTTTGATTTTTGGCAATTTTTAGGCCTTTTTCTCTAATTTTTTTTTTTTCTATTTTAGCAGAGATTGAGCAGCAAATTAATAAACTGAAAATCAAAAAATCGCCTGGAGAGGACTTGGTGGACAACAGAACTTTAAAACTACTACCCAAAAAAGCGCTACTGTTTATTGTCCTAATCCTCAACAGTATGCTGAGACTGAGGCACTTCCCAACCTGCTGGAAGATGGCATTGATCACGATGGTACCCAAACCTGGAAAAGACCACACAGAAGTTGAAGGATTCCGCCCAATTAGCCTACTTTCTGCGCTAGGGAAGATGGCAGAGAGGGTAATCCTTGATCGAATCTTACAGCTCGAGTCTGTAAAGGAAAAAATTCCGAATTGGCAGTTCGGATTTAGACAAGGACACGGCACGCCGGAACAACTTCATCGTGTAGTCAACTTCTGCCTCGATGCTATGGAGCAAAAATTGTATGCGGCTGCTGTTTTTATGGACATCCGTCAAGCCTTTGACAGGGTGTGGCACGATGGTCTCCGATGTAAACTGAAGAACATCTTATCACCGCAGCTATTCCAGCTTGTTACAAGCTTCCTCACGGATAGATGCTTCAGCGTTGTTGTGAATGGAGAAAAGTCCTCGAAACGATCAGTTTGCGCAGGTGTCCCACAAGGTAGCGTGCTTGGTCCTACGCTGTATAATCTGTACACAGCTGATATGCCGACCACAAATGTAGTCACTGGACTAGAAGAGGAACATGTCCTTATAGCAACCTACGCAGATGACACTGCAGTCTTGACCAGGAGTCCTAGCATAAACAGAGTCACGGAGTCCTTGCAGCAATATGTAAATAGCTTTGAAGGATGGGCTAGAAAATGGAACATAGGCATCAACACCAGCAAGTGCGTAAACGTCACGTTTACGACAAGAACTCTGTCTTGTAGTGGCATTACTATGCTGGGCTCCACAATCCCACAAAAGAGCTCATATAAGTACCTTGGAGTGTTATTAGACAGGAAACTAAATTTTAGGGCCCATACTACGATGGTACGGCATTCAGTAATGGCGAAAGCCAGAAAGATGACGTGGCTTCTCGCTCCAAGAAACAAGCTATCATTACATAGCAAAACCTTGATTTACAAGAGCATTCTAAGCCCTATCTGGAGATACGCCCTGGAAATATACGGTATTGCATCCAAAGCAAACCTAAATAAAATTAGAGTTGCCCAAGCAAAGGTACTGAGACGAATATGCGATGCTCCATGGTACATGAGAACGCGAGACATCGAAAAGGATTTAAAGGTACCAAAGGTGGGAGATGTCCTACAATCATGTTCGGCAAGATATCTCAAACGTCTTGACAGCCATAGAAATCCACTAGCCAGACGGCTAACTGCCAAGCCGAGGAAGAGACGCCTCAAAAAGTGCCACCCAACGGATCTTCCTAAAAGGATAGTCTTATAAAATGTAAACAAATATAAAAATAGAAAAGAAATAATATGAAAAAAAAAAAAAAAAAAAAAAAAGTAGCATAATAATAATAGTATAATATTAACACATATATATGTACATTTACAATCTAAATCTATATCTTAGATCTCTTTGTTATTATTTTTAATTTAAAACTAGATTAAGTTGCCACTATGGTAGCAGAGAACTGGTTAATAAAATATAAACATTTTTACAAAAAAAAAAAAAAAAAAAAAAAAAAAAAAAAAATATTTTAGCATGTATTTATTTGTTTGTATTTACAGCGCTTTTTATTCCAAATATTTTAATGTTTATAGAGTTGTTGTCCGACAAAGGAATTGGGTCACCAATTAGTTGTATTTTTTTCGTATTTTGTTGTTGTTTTTCAGTCTATCAAAAATTTGTGCAATTTTTTTTTTTGATGTTTTTATTTACTTGTTTGAATTTTTGGGTGTTTTTTTTTTTTTTTTTTGTCGCTCAGCTGCTTTTAATTAATATTTGTGTAGCTTCCTAAATAAATTGACAAATGCGGAACATGGCGCTATATATATGTATATATGTATATATATGCATATATATGTGTATGTCTATATAATATTCTTTGATTTGTTGTTCTTATTTGTCTTTCGTCTTTGTCTTTAATTTCATTTCATTTCATTTCATTTCTATGCTCAATTGCGTATATTTTGTATTTTTTTTTCTTTCTTTTTGGCCTGTGTTACTGACCCAATTCTTTTGTGTTTGCTTTGGTCATTTCTTTTTCATTCTTTTTTTTTTTTTTTTTTTTGATTTGTTATTTATGACCGACTTAATTTGTAGCCTCGACTATGCAAATTTGTTGTTTCTTCTTTCGTTAGCCTGAATTATTTTTGAAGGGTGTTCCGTCTGCTAGAGGATATTCAAGGGTATGCTGTGAACTATATACATTATGCTGAATCAAATTTCACTATTCAAGGCCCTGCCTCAATTAATGCAAGTGCCAAGGCCAAAGTCTAGAAGCCAAACTGAAATTGTCGAGCTATAACGGCAACCAATTTAAATAATCATATTTACAGGGTATGCACGAGTCAGGCATTGCATTGATGTTATAGTTTTAGAATAGGCAAATGACTCAGGCAATTGTAAATTGGGTTACGTTAATTAAGTTCAGTTTTATAGGGTATTTACGCAACAGTAAAAACATTTGCTATGTATTTTTTATTTTTTTTAGCTTTTGATTTAAGGAATTCTAATTAAAGTTTAGTTATTCAATTTCTATCACATTCCGCCTTTACTTCCTTTACTTGTTTGTCAAATATAGGGTATAAAGGTGTTTGTCAAGGCTCTGCTTAAGCTGTGACTGGCGCCTGCGAGGCGTATACGTAATTTATGCATGTGCACAAAAGACATACGATATATAGAGGCTTTATATCTATATACATATTTATATCAATTCCAGTTCTTGGCTGCTCTGAGTGGGTGTTGCTCTGCTTTTTTACTATTTTTTGTCTTTCTTTCTCTCTAAATTGAATTCGAAAGGTGGCTTAGAAAGCAAACAGACCAGGCCACGCCAGGCAGGCAGGCAAAACTGAGAGAACTGAGGAGCACTGAGCACTGACAGCTGAGAACTGAGAACTGAGGAAAAAAGTCAACCAACTACTTTCAGAGTTGACCAACTTTTGACTAAGATTACACTAGATTACATTATATAAGCGCGTACGCGTAATTGAATCGAAGGTGGGTGAATGGGGCGTGGACGGGCGGCTAGGGGCGTGCACTGCCATTGACATTAGCAGCGAGAGGAAGTTCATAAATTTGCAGCGCTTTCTTCTCCATTTTTTTTTCTTCTTTTTTTCTACTTGCACAGTTTCACGAACTTTCACGTCACATTGTGTGGTAATTAGTTAGCTGGGAATTATGCTTCCTAGTTTTTTATGTTTTTTTCTTTTTCTGCAATTGATTGGCAGCATCCAAGTGGGCCATCAGTTTGTCTATGTGTATAATTTAGCATATTAATTGACACAGTTGCCAGCCTCACACACACACACACATACAAGCATATATATTTAAATACACTGCCAGTGGTTGTTGTTGCTGTTCTACGCACTTTCTCCGTGTTTGAGATCTTTATGAACTATGCAAAAAAAAAAAAAAAAGTTGGAGAAGAAGCAAAAATGTCACGTGAAAGCCACAAAATGCATTCAATGCATTAAATATGCCTCAATAGTGAAGCATCTAATTGCCAGCTTGAAAGTGTCATTGCAACTGGGTCAGCTATAAAGCCGACTATCTACAATATACATATATGTAGAGACTATTCATATAGTATAAAATATCAGAGAGACCCAGCTGTAACTGGAGGCGTGAACTCCAGTTGAGAAAAGACTCGACTCGACTAGACTCGACTCGACTCGAGAGCTCCAAACAAATTACATCACAAAAGCTGAACAACTAAATATCCATTATGCAGATAAAACAACAAAAACAATTAAAAAACAATAAGGAAAAGCCAAAAGTAAAGCAAACAAGAGAGTTCATAGCGAATGGGAGATGCCCTTTAAAACAGGTGTTTCTGATTGAAGACAGAAGTTGCTTACGTATTTGATAAAGATGACTCCTATCTTCTATTTCCTATATCCCATCTCATATTTCATATTCCCTATCTTCTATCTTCTATCTTCTATCTTCTATCTTCTATCTTCTATCTCCTATCTCCTTCTCCTATCTTCTATCTTCTATCTTCTATCTTCTATCTTCTATCTTCTATCTTCTATCTTCTATCTTCTATCTTCTATCTTCTATCTTCTATCTTCTATCTTCTATCTCCTATCTCCTATCTTCTATCTTCTATCTCCTATCTCCTAACTCCTATCTCCGATCTCCTATCTCATATTTCTTATTCCCTATCTCCTATCTCCGATCTCATATTTCCTATTCCCTATCTTCTATCTCTTATCTAATATCTGATAAGTACTGTCTGCTATTTCTCTTATCCATAGTACTATAGATAAGAAAAACCTTATACCTTGTTCGTAGGGCATTCAAACCAAGCCCGTGTGCAATTTAGTGGCGTAAATATTGAAACTGCATTTGAGTGCAGCGGAAGTAAACAGCAAAAGCCAACAACAAATAAAAATAGTTAAATATTGTTAATTTAGCAGAGCTAAACAAAATTAGATACCAAAAAAAATAATTATAGTTCAAGTATAAATATAATATAATAATATAAATATATATTCTCCAAAGAAACAACCCAGAGTCAAGGAAAGGGAAGCCATCATAGATCGGTAGGCTGGCATATATTCAATATAAATATATAGGGTATATGCCGGCGCAATCGTCTGTAAAGATACTTGACATATATAATTGAATGCTGTGCGCATAGTTCACTTCCCAGAGCGCTAATCTTATCTCTATTATCAGAAGAGAAATGGGAAGAAATAATGCGCGTAATTCATTTGGCATTTCAAGCACTGTCAACTGACTGAGATGATAAGGAGGAGGCGCAGAGCTGGAGACAAAGTGATAATCAGTCTGTTTATACAGATGCGACCCACACTAAGGCAATGACAGCTACAACAACAACAACAACAACGAAAAGAAAACTCAGTGAAACTTGGGGGAAAAAGTCGACGACAAAAATGTCTTTGACTGCGGAAAACTAAAGGCAGCCAAGTGTCATAAACAATGGGCGAAAGGTGGAGAAAAGCGACGAGACAGAGAGAGAGAGAGAGAGAGAGAGAGAGAGAGAGAGAGGAGGAGTGAGAGAGAGAGAGAGGGGGTAGAGTAGTCCAATACGTATTTCTAATTGAAATGCAACTTTATAACGATTTGTTGATTTTTTTTTTAAATCTTGAGAAGCCTTGTCTCTGGACTCTGTTATGAAGTGTCTGCATATGTCTATAATAAAAATACTATACTATATCTATATCTAAATTCAAATACTTGAGAATACTAAAAGAAAATTCAAAGAACTTGAAACAAGTCGTAAGATAATCAGTAAAAACTCTTGTAAAAATAATTACTTACTTACTACCTCCACTATGAGCATAAATTTAAATATATGTACATCTACATACATATATAGTCTCTATCTTTGTTTTGGTAGCTATCCAATCATTAACCAATTAGCCAATTGAACGCAACTTGTCATGAGAGCAGCTTAAACATAGTCTTTAGATCGCTAGTTCTGTGGGCGGTTTTTATGACGTTCCAAATATGAGCTTAATTCGTGTTATTATATCACTCTACAAGTTTTCGTCTCCCCCCGCTTCCCCCCCTTCATTTCCATCCACAAGTCTAATTGAGGGTTTCGGCATCTACAGTTCTTGTTTTTGTTTTCTGTTTTTTTTTTTTTTTTTTTGGGCGTTTCGAGTCGATTATTACATAGTTTTATAATTTGCGACATTTAACAAGTTTGATTAAGGAGAGCTAAAAGTGTTTATTAGGCCTGAGCTTCAATTAGGAAAGTTTTCAATTTGGTTCATTGAACTTTTCTGGGCTCTAGACTTGGTGAGATTTTGAGAGTTTGTTTATAGCTATTTGGGTTATCAAAATAGAATCAGTACTGTGAATAATATCTAATAATTAATATTCATAACTAATATACCCCTTTCGCTACATTGCTTGCTTTCAGCAGGAATCATAGGAATCCTAATCCCAGCTACTTCATCAGATCAAGTATAAGAAGAAGAAGAAGAAGTATAAGTCTGTGAAACACTAAGAGGCAACAGCTTGGCAGACTTTGGGATAGTATTTTGCATACACCTTGATATACCTTGGGGACAAAGTGTCAATAAAATTGTTGCCAACTGGAGAGAAGAAGTAGGGAAGCTAGGAATTGAGCAATATCAACAGCAGCAACAGCAGCAGCAACAACAGCAACAGCAACAGCAGCAACAACAACAATCAAAACGCGGAACGCGCTGAAATGAAACGCTTGACAAACGCAAACAAATAAACAAATGAAATGAGCAAATGATGAAATGAGCAAATGACGTTTGAGCTGCCAGAGACGCAGCGCAAAAGGCAACGACAACGACAACAACAGCAACAGCAACAAAAAGAAAATAGCTTTAAACAGGCGTCGAAAACGTGCGAATGGCGCTCGCTGCCAGCGCTGACGGCGACTGCGTCGCGACGCCGGCTGCCAGCGCAGCGGCCATTGAACCGGCCAAGTGTAGCTCAGAATTGGCGAAAGTGAAGACCCACTGCCGCAAGCGTAGAGACACAGACGCATTAAAGACAGCAGCAGCAGCAGCGAGAGAGAGAGAGAGAGAGAGAGAGAGCGAGAGAGAGAGAGGGCAGTGGCGCAGAGCGCAAAACAGGAGAGCGATCGGCGCTGATGACGCAGTCGTCAAAAGGCAACAACAATAACAACAATAAAACACAAAAGCTGATGATGATGCAGAAACAACAAACAGCGATTAGAAGCGAGAAGAGGCAGAGCGAACGAGACAGAGAGAGAGAGAGAGAGAGAGACGTGGAGAGTAAGAGAAGCAACTTAAACAAGATACAGCTCAAAGCGTTGCCATACTAACTGACTGACTGACTGACTTACTGACTGACTGACTCGTCTTGCAATCATCATTAACAACATCATTATCTGCTTCTTGTGTTTCATCTGCTGCATTTGCTGCTTCTCGGAAGAAAACCCCAACGCAACCAAATAATGAAAACAGACAACAACAACGACTAACAGCAAAAGAAAAACAAAACGAAAACAAAAAAAAAATTGTTGATCACATCACAAACAACACATACACACACACATAAAGAGGAGAAAAAAACGCAATTTGTTTAAAATGTAGGTCTATAGGTTTCTCGAAAAACCCATGTGAAAGACGTTGCCGCAGCAACCGCAGCAGCAGCAGCAGCAGCTGAGGCAGTGGCAGCGGCAGCGACCGTGGCAACAGCAACAACAGCCGGCTAACAGCAACAGCAAAGACACACACACACACACACACACACACACACACACACACGCACACACATACTTGAAATGCCTTTTCCCCATCATTTGGCTACACACACGTCCCATGTCTTGGAAGCAGTTAATGTTATACACGCGATTACACTGAGAGAAATTCAAGTGCGGCAATAAGTGGTTAAAGCAAAATAATGTAGGTTTGACGAATTATAATTTGTACAAATATTAAGAAAATCAAACAAGTATTCTTTTAAATTTATCATTTTTTTTATATTTAGATATATGTAAAATAATCAAAACTATGTATTTAATAAATGAAAAAAAAAAAAAAATAAAATAAAATGAAAATTATTGAAAAATATTTAGAAATATGTTTTATTAATATAATATTTTATTTTTTATATTATTTACATTTATTATATTATTACAATTTATTTATTATATTTTTTACAATAATATAGGATGTGTTAATATATGATATATTTTTATTTTGTAATACCATAAATTATAGTTTATAAGATATACATTATTCATTTTGATTGTTTATTTATTTGCATGTTTTTGTTTGTTTTTTTTTATTTATTTTATTTTATTATTATTTTTATTATTTATTATTATTTAACTATATTTTTTATTTTTATTTTTATTTAGCTAAATTCATTTTTTTAAGTTTATTTTATTTTTTATTTTTATTTATTTTATTTTTTATTTTAATTTATTTTATTTTTATTTTTATTTTTTATTATTATTTAACTATATTTTTTAATTTCATTTTCACATTTTTATTTAGCTAAATTCATTTTTTTAAAGTTTATTTTATTTTATTTTTTATTTACTTATTTATTTATTTTATTTTTTTTTTTTTTTTTTTAAATATATATGTAACTTTATTTTCTCAGTGTATGCACACACAAATTTTTCTGCTCTCAACTCGAAAAAAGACTCTTAGCAAAAGCAACTTAAGGTTATTAGCCGCCTCTTTTTTTGTTTTTTTTCGGTTTCTGTTATTTTGGATGATCTTTGGATTATTTTTGTTTGTTGTTGGCGTTGCTGTTGTTGATCTTAATGTAATAGCTCTTGGAGTGTGTGTGTGAGTGTGTGTGTGTCCATTTAGTTGCACAGCCAGAGCCAAAGAACAGTGCAGTTGCATACAAACGACTTCGTAATACTCGTTCAAAGTAAAGAAAATAACTCTTAAATCTATTTTCATAGACAATTTGCTTTGATCTATAAACATTTGTAGATTTTCTAATAGCTACAGTAAACATTGTCACATAAATGTCATATTTTAAATTGCATAT
The DNA here is from genome assembly GCA_035045965.1 of Drosophila aldrichi. Classification (NCBI taxonomy): domain Eukaryota; kingdom Metazoa; phylum Arthropoda; class Insecta; order Diptera; family Drosophilidae; genus Drosophila; species Drosophila aldrichi. The sequence continues at coordinate 131,422 of JAWNOM010000470.1, forward strand.
GAGAGCACTAATACATTCTTGAATAATAATATATCCCACTATATAATATAATAATACCCTTTGATCAATTCTCTATGTATCTCTATCTCTATATCTACCAATATACTCCAATATATGATAAACTCAACTCAAATAGGGAGAGAGAGAGACAGCGAGAGAGAGAGAGAGAGAGAGAGATAAACTGCAACTCATAAAATGCTTGATTTGATGCTGCGAGGCGCTTCAAGAGCCTAAAATGCTTACCACATTTGTTTTCGCTTTGTGCTTTGTGCTTTGCGCTTTGTGCTGCACTGGCTATAATTTTATTTATTTATGTTGGCCTAATATCAACAGACACACACACACACACACACACACATGCATTTGGTTAAATGCTTTGGCCTGTTTCACGTTGGCTTCCTCAAAATTCATACGGCAATTTCGATGATTTAATGCGTTCAAAACATAACAACAACAAATGGTTTATTAGATGCACGTTTTATGTGCGCGGTTTTGGCTCTCTTATGCAACATGTTGCAAGCAGCCTTGCACATGCCTCAATTGTGTTAAATGACACACAAAGAGATGCGCAATACATAAATGACGAAACTTTGACTTGGGTGGTTTATCATGCATTTATCTCAGCTACTGCTTCTTCTTCAAATTAGAATTTTTATATTTATTTTTGTCTATTTTTCTATAATTTTTTTTTTTTTTTTTGTCATAAATATTTGCTTGAACTATCGCCACGGCCATCTAGGCGTATGCGCAATGCATTTACATATTACGTATACGCCATGCATTTCGCTTGACTATTGATTTATTTACTTGTCCTTTTTTTCTTGCGCTCTTCAAATGCAAAACTAAGTGAATTCTGGCTAATAATGATGATCATAATAAGAAGAGTGCTGCTCATTATACTATTAATGTTTGGCTAAGTTCAAGAACGTTCATTTGGCTTGAACTTGCGCAGCGTAGCAAAGGTCACAGCAATGCAATAGAAGTGAATGCACTCAAGCGACAGCGACAACTAGTATGTCGGCAAACAACAATAAAAAGCTGACAGATGCCGCTGCTGCTGCGGCTACGGCTGCGGCTGCTGCTGCAACCGCAATTTAAACTAATATAGCTTGCAACAACAACGACAACAACAACAACAACAACAGCAACGACAACAATGACAATGACAATAATTTATTTTTGAATTAATTTTTATTCGTTTGCTAAGCAGCAGCAGCAGCCGCAACAACAAAAGCCATGCAACAGTCAACCGCAGGCAGCGACGTCAACTGCGACTGCGCACGGCGACTGCGACTGGTGATCGTGACTGTGAACTGTGACTGCGCCGGTGAGCGTGAAATATGACTGTTAGCATGTCAGTCAACTGTAAGTGGGAGTTGACAGTTATAGCAGTGATAGTAACTGTTAAATGTAACTGTAAACGTGAACTGTAACTGTGATGGCAAAACGATGTCTACTGTGACTACAATTGTGAGAGTGATCGTCATTGCGAACTGTGATTGTGTCGATTGACAGCTGTGACTGTAACGATGAACGTAAAAATCGGATTGTGATCATGAGCGTGTGAACTGTGACCTTAGCATTTATGACTGCTTCTGTGAACTGTGACTGTGCTCGTGACTATCGTGTGACCATCGAGTGTGAGTGATAATCACGATTGTGACTGTTCACTGTTACTGTTCACTGTGAATGATCACTGTGACTGGCCACTGTGAATGATCACTGTGACTGTTCACTGTAACTGGCCACTGTGACTGGCCACTGTGACTGGCCACTGTGACTGGCCACTGTGACTGTTCACTGTGACTGTTCACTGTGACTGTTCACTGTGACTGTTCACTGTGACTGTTCACTGTGACTGTTCACTGTGACTGTTCGCTGTGAATGATCACTGTGACTGACCACTGTGACTGTTCATTGTGACTGTTCACTATGACTATCCACAGTGACTGTTCACGGTGACTGTTCACTGTAATGCTCACTGTGACTGTCCACTGGGCCTTTGCCATTGCCCCCCATTGCATTGGCGCGGGCCAAGCAGTTAACAGCGAAGCCCCCGCATACGCACGTGTGTTATACACACACACACACACACACACACACACACACACATATACACACACTTACAACCCATCTCTCTACGTCTCTCGGCTTCCCACACATTCAGTGTTATTGACACTGGCAGCGCCTAACGGTAGATAAAAAGGCCGCAGTCGCTGGCAACAATGTATGCAACAGCCGTCGTCTATTTCATTTTCTATTCTAGATTAAATTATAATAAATTGCAATTTCTTTGCCAACTTTCCTCCACAACAGCCGTGGCCCTCTGCCACGCCCCTACAGCTGTCTGTCTCGCATTGCGCAATGCGCTTGGCTCGCTGCGAGGCTGCAATTGGGCAGACGCCTCTGACTTTGCCACGGCGCATGCTAATGCGAAGGCCCCCAGAACGCGACTTTGACATCTTGGCGCCCACACACATACACTCACATAGATAGAGATAGTAAGAAGGAGATGGAAAGAGCAGAGAGCAGAGACCCAGGCGCAATTGACGATGCAAGAATCAAGATCTCTGCATGTTGTCAAATGAAGTGCATTCAACTGGTATAGAAACAAAAATTAAATAAGCAAAACTATACAAATAAATAGAATAAATTGCAATGTATTTATTTAGGTATTTAGTTATTTAACTACTACTAAGTTCTGAGATATAAAACTAACAAGTCTGCAGCTAACTCTTTATGAATACTGTTGCTGTTGGCTTATCTAAAATAATTTAGAGAGGAATATGAATAAGGGTAAAAGATTATAAGCATAAGAAATATAGCTATAGAAATAACCAAGATATACGATAGTGCAAATGGTTTCTTTAAAAATAAACTCAGTTGAGTAAGTTAAGGATTGTACAGAACCCAATAGAGCTAGATACCCTGAACTCATTGAGTGTGGGAATTCGAATTTGTGAAAATCTATGCAGGAGGAAGGATAGACTAATATGGAGCTGGTTTTCAGTTACCTATTATCTTTGGTCCACACAGCTTCACTTCTTCGCCTGGGAATCTCTCTAACTATTTTTTTTTCTTTGCTCCACCTTTCTTCAAACTCAAAGAATTGTGCAAGTGAAGAGTGAAGAGTGAAGGGCATTCAAATTTATATTTCGTTTTTTTTTTTTTTTTTCACTCAGTTTCAGCTTTTGTGATCTAGCCATTCTCTAAGGTATTTTGTTCTATCATCTATTCTTCACATAAAAAGCTAAAAGCACAATAGATGGTGGCAGCTGGCACGGCTCAACAGCTGCACAGGACTTGTTCTTATTTGATTATTTTTGGTGTCTATTTTTTGTTTGTTCTCTTTTTTTTTTGGAATTTCTTAGAAACTGAAGTTGTGTTTGGTTCGTCAAGCTTTTACCTGGCCTAGAACTAGCTGAACTAGCTCAACTCCTGCTGGAGTTCTTCTATTCTATCTAATGAAATCTAAACAGAACTAGCTGAACCCAACCCAACTCAACTCGAACTCAAACACTGAGAACCCAACTGAATTTGATGTTGCCCCGTTGAATGTTGTTTGTATTTGTTGTTGTTGTTGTTGTTGTATTTTTTTCTTCTTTTTTCATTGTTGTTGCTGCATTTGACACGCCTGTTGCTTTTATTGTCGCTGTGTGTGCGTGTGTGTGCGTGTGTTATCAAGACAAAACTTGACCCACATACAAGTTTATTAACCGGTTTCTGGCAGCGCATCAATTGCCAGCGAAAAAAAAAAAATACAAAAAAATATACAAAATGAAAAAGGGTTGCAAATATTTCTGAGCAAATTCTTGGCTTAGACGCGCACAAAGAAAAACTTTGTACTTACTGAATGAAAAATGAAAATAGAAAACGTTATACAATGAACATGTTTATCAATCAGCTAATGCAACTGAACTTAGTTGAGTTCTTTTTAAGAAAACTTAAAGCTAGACTAAACATAAGTTTAATTGGGCTTTAATACTTACATTGGAGTTACGAAAAATCATGTTCTAAAAGGAAGCTACTATGGGAAGGATTACAATTCCCAATGTCATTTTAGGTTTAAGTCTATTTACCACAATCGATATATATATCGATTATACAATATATTATCTTAGCTGTAAACAAGAATTTACTTTATCCAATACGTAACAATTTACGTCAACTTTGACATAAATAATCGATAAAAATCGATAGAGTGGGTAAATTATATGGAGCGAAAGAAAGAGACTTAAGCTGAATAGATTTTGTTTTCAAGATAACCAAGAAGAGTCAGTGGACTACAATCTTATCGTCTTAAAAAGATTCAGCTGTAATCTAAGTCGATGTAAATTTGCATCTATAACTAAAACATATGCCGATAAATGTAAAAGTTTTATTATGTTACTATTCTTGAAGGCAAACAAAATGCACTCATATATTTATAAATATATATATGTATATATATACATTCAAATCCAATCGGGCGTTCGCCATTAGCCCAGTTAGGCATTTGCTGTGCGCCATTAAGGCGGGAGGGAATCGATCCTATTCGAGCCGATAGCTGACTTCGACTTCGACTTCAGATCGCTGACGTTCTATTATAGATATATATATACATGCATATATATATATATATATATATGTGTATGTGGGCGTGGCTGTGTGCCTCAATATGAAACAGAAATAAATAAATAAAATGAAATGAAAACAGCGAGCAGCACAAAATGGAAATGTTTGTGTTTTGCGTTTTGGTTCGTCTGTGGCAAGAATGCGTTTGCCTCTGCTTCTTTTGACCCCCCTCCCTCTTTAGATTCCCCATACATGTACAATACATATTCTTCCCATTTGCTTCGAGTTCAACAAACTTTAATCGCACATTAACCGCTCGAATTCCAAATCGATGGAAATGGAAATCAAATCGACTCAAACGCACAAATCGCATCGACATCAAAACAAAAACACTTTTTTTTTTTTTTAGGCTATTTGCTTTTGTTTTAGAAAAGAAAGAAGAAGAAAAAGATCTATAAACAAATTTGTGGGCGTGTGTGTGTAGAGCTCTTTGAAATAAGATTTCATTTAATTTGCTGCTGAAGTAGTTGAGTTGAATGCATTTACGATCAAATTTCAGATTCATTTAATTTTAATAAAAAATAATATTATTTTATTTGTATATTTATTTAATTTTATTTGCTTTTTCACTTTACTTTTTCTTTAAATATATTTGAAAACAATTTAAAATTCATAGCCAAAGACGAGCAGCAAAAAAGTGTTTTGAAAGTGGAGTGAACTAGTTCAAGAAAACCAGCACAAGAGCAATAAAATAAAACGAACTGGTTTTATTATACATTTGATTGATTGGGACAATAAAGGAATTCAATCTTAGGAAATATGCAAGATTTTTGAAAATCCAGTTGGTTTCCGTCGAACTCTCATAAAAGATATATATTTACATATATATAGACTACAGTAAAGTCTCGCTTTATATTCAGCACTTAAGAATTGCATAATTAAAGATTTTTATAGATGTAAAAGAAAACAGACGTGTGTTTTACGAACTACTGGAACTTACTGCTTTAAATTCAGTAATTTGTTATGAAAAAATAAAATAAAATAATAATAAGAATAATAAAAAAAAAAATAAATAAAAAATTTTTATAAAAAAATAGTAATAATAAATAAATAAATAAATATTTAGTGAGAAGCATTTTAGAATTTTTCTTTTATAAAAGAAAGAAGAAATGAAAGAAGAAATGAACCGCAAATTTAATTTGCACCCTAATTAATTTTCCTTTTGAAATAAATTCAAATAATTGATATACAAAATAAATATTATTTATATTTCATTTTGAATAATTATTTAATCTATTAAATTGTTAACAATAACTTGAATAAATATACTTCATTATATTTGCTAGCATAGCAAATCACAATCACATTTTTGCATTTTTGCACACCTTTTTCGCGCAGTGTAATCATTGCTATTTGTATTTGTATTTTATTTGTATTTTTTTGTCGAAGCTGTTGCAATTGCAGCTAAAATTACTTGTTTAATTCGTTGTCACTTGGCAGCCCCGAGGCAGCTGACTGACAATCTAACTGCCCAACTAGCTGACGGTCTGACTGACTGAGTGACTGACTGACTGACATCTATTACCACATTTACCCACACACACACACACACACACACGACTCATAAATGGCTTCAGCATGGATTCAAGTGCATATTTTTTCGGTTAATTTGAATTGCAGTCGCACAATTAGGCGACCGCGTTAAGGTTTTGATACCCATTGAAAAGTGAGTCAGGTAGGGTAGATTACCTATAAAAGCAAGACCTGAAAGCAATACGAAGACACCAGATGTCTTAGACAAGTTTATATATCGTTCACTCTAGCGAATATATAAGTATATCCAGTATAAAATAATAAATATCCTTGATCAAGGTAGCCATGTTTGAATATATCATGTTATCATTATTGCTCGATAACTTTCTATGTGATCGATAAATATCGATCTTTTGATTTTGATTTTTATGCGACAAATACCACAAAATCTAAAGAGATTTCAAATATGCGAGGGAAATGTAAGTGGAATAATTTTAGATATCTATTCGTCAAGCATTTCCATTTGGTTTTTTAGACAATTCCCTAGTACAGCATGTCCAACTTGCTTAATTTCATGATTCATTTTATATATTTTATTCTTATTTCAGTATATACATATATATATAGTATGTATATATATCTTTTTAATTTAAGTTAAGCTCACAAGAAGTGGATTGGCTGCAATTTAGTTGCAGGAATTAAATTAAATTCAATTACCATGAGCCACAACAATGCACTGTGTGTGTGTGTGTATGGGTGTGAGTGTGTGTGTGTGCTGAGTGCAACTTCATTATGTGCATTTAACATAAATATTTTCAATTATTATGCGATTTAAAGTGCACTTGAGTACATGCACTTTTGTGGCGCACTGTTGAATGCGATTTTATTTGAAGTTGAGTCTCTTTTTTCTTCTTCTTCTTCTGCTTCTTTTGTATCTTTTGCAGTTTCTTTTACTCTGGTTTTATTTTTATTTTTATTTTTTTTTTGGAAATCTCGTACATCTGTTGTCGCAATTTTGCCAGAAAATTGGTTGACCCAGTTTTTTTTTTTTTCGCTAGTTGAGCAAGAGAGAGAGAAGGAAGGAGACGAAGCGAGAGAGAGAGAGTGGGAAAGAATGGATCTGATGCTCGCTTAGCAGCTGGCTCCAAAAAAATATAAGAAGAAAACAAAACTTCAGATTGGCACCAAAAACTGCAACAAGATGTTGAAAGTTATCTGGAGCAGTTGCACACTCCGCAAGGGGAGCTCGGGCCATGCGGCAAAAAGGGAGGCATGACCACAAGAACGAGCTGAGCGAGGAGTGTCAGTGTGTGTGTGTGTGTGTGTGGCTTGCTTTTAGAGAAATTCTGCATATACATATGTATATGAAGAAAGATAAACGAATAGAGAGTTCTTCAAATATCTAAGAACTTTACAAACGTGGCCAGCCAGTAAAACGTTTCTGAATGCAATACCAAAATATAAATCGAATTCACATAGTCTAATTCTAAAACTTAAGCTTCAACAATAAAAGAATGGGAATTGAGTAAACTAAATGCAGTCAGTAAAACGTTTACGAATGCAAAAGACATAATGTAGCTTTATATAGCATGAGGTTCTACAAATAGAAACTATAAGAAGTATGTATGTATGTATACTGAAGCCAATAAACCGTTTATGAATGCAGCACAAGTTGGAAGGCGGGAGAGCTCTTCAGTGTTGTTCCTAAACTGTAAATGCGTACTATATAAAATTCGCTTTCCTAGAAGAATTTCGCATCAGCTTTATTCACTTTTGCAACCTTAAGTCTGGCCTTTATGATGCAGCTGCTGCTAGCGAAATTATACAAAGCTCAGACACAGTCACCGCCACAAGTATGTATACTATACAGCTTAATGTACATATATATAAGCATATATACGTTATATCTGCACAGATATAATCCCCCCAGCGGCGACAAAACGCACTCGTCGCAGTCGCAGTTTATCGAAGAAACCTGCTCCTTACGCAGAAATTCTTAGCTTCACTTTTAATACACTACAAGCATAAGCAGAAGGAGTATATAGGAATTTAGGCAACTTATTATTATGAGACTGAAGACTGCCTGAATTTTTGGAAATTTATTTCAAAAACTTTGGACTAACTAGAATTTCAGTAAGACTAGTCGGGAGTGCCAGACTATTAAATACCGTGAACGTATGCAGATAAATGCGGTTTCTTTCACATATTACGAGAGGCGCATAATAATAATAATAATAATAATAATGATAATAATGATGATAATGATGAGAGCGCGAATACTTTATGGGGACGGATGTCAGGTCTACGAATCTCATTTTCGAAAATTAAATTAAATTAAATATGTGTTCACGTAGACAATAGTTCGGATTATTGTTTTATATATTATAAATATTGCATATATTGTATATTCTGTAAATATTGTATATTTTGTAAATATTGTATATTTTACATAATAATCTTCAGTTTTTCAATTTTGCACTTTTACATCACATTTCGTCTTCATAAATTTGATAATTCATATAAAAATAGCGTATGGCGCAGTCGTCTACGCCCAACCACAAAAGTTCTGACTTGTTTTGCTTTTTCGTTTTTATATTTTTATTTTTTTTATATTATTTTCTTTTTTCTTCTTCTTTTTTGATGCAGTTTTGCTGTTATTCTTAAGCAGTTGCTGTTATATGTGTGTGTGTGTCTGTGTATTTGTGTGCGTGTGTCCCAAATTTTGTAGGTGAAATTAAACGCCAACTGCAATTTCATGGCCTGTTTACATTTTGGCCAGAACTTAAACTGGCCTTGTGTGTGCTTCTAACTGTTGCCGTCTCCTTCTAGCTAGTGTATTGATTTACCTAAATCAAAAATTGGGTCAACTTACCTTTTGGCATCAGCTAAAATGCATGTCTTGGCCAGATTATCCGTGCTGGGCAAATCCGTTGAGGTCGTCGATGAGGAGCTGGTCGAGGAGGCAGAGGATGTGCTGTTGCAATTGCTGCTAGCTGCAACTGCAACAGTTGCTGTTACTGTCGTTGTTGTTGTTGTTGCTGTTGCTGCTGTCGATGCTGTTGCTGCTGCAACAGTTGGTTCGATTTGCAGGCGACAATCGGCCACAATTTTGGCCAAATTGCGTCGACTGGCTACCAACGGTAACTGCTCCATTTCATCCGTTGCGTTCTCCATGCTTTGGGCCAACAAATTCATTGGCAGCAACACCTTCTCACACTTGGCTAACGATCGAGTTGTTGCTGTTGTTGCTGCTGCTGTTGGTGGCTTCTGCTTGGCTTTCAATACTTCAGCTGCTGTTGGAATTTTTTGAATTTTTATTTTGTTGTTGCCGCGCATCAGACTATTGTTGTTGTTGTTGTTGTTGTTGTTGTTCTTATTGTTATTGCTGTTGGCAGCGGCAGCAGCAACTGCAACTGTTTCCGGTTTGTTCAATAGCAACAGCGATGTTGTTGCTGCTGGAAGTTGTTGTTGTTGTTGTTGTTGCTGTTTGGCTGCTGCTGCTGTTATTGTTGTTGGTGTTGTTGGCGCTGTTGGCAATGTTGCTGCTGTGGCTGTTGCTGCTGCCGCTTTTAATGACTCCTCAACAACTTGTTCAGCTGCTGTTGTTGTTGTATTTATAATTGCCGGCTGCTGCTGTTGCTCCTGCTCCTGTTGTAGTTGTTGTTGCTGCTGCTGCTGCTGCTGCGTGGCAAGAGCGACTCCACCTTCTGGTATAATTGTTGCAAAAATTTGTTCGCCAAATATGAAAAGATCCTTGGAAATAATCATTATCACCTTTTTGTGATGTTGTTGTTGTTGTTGTTACTGTTATTGTTATTGCTGTTGCTGATGTTGCTGTTGCCGTTTCTTTGATTACGATTTCAACTTCAGTTGGCTTTTTACTCTTTATATGTATATTTAGTAAATGTAAAACTGTTCCGAAAACACGTTTTACGCATTCAACATATTTCGCCGGATTATTCAATAATTTTTGTTGTATTCATTTCATAATTTGCGTGCTGCAAAAAGATGAAGGAAAGAGAAAAGATTATAACAAATTGATAAAAAATTAAAATAAGGCTTTTAGTTGATTAAAAAAGCAATTTGTGAAGCTCAACAAAATATTATAAAAAATGTATAATGAAGAAGAAATATATATATTATTCTTTCATATATATATGTATATTTAATGTCTGTAGATTATTGATATTAAAATTTTGGGCTTAAAATATTTTCCTTAAATATTTTTCTTCACTTAATATAAATGAGGCTGTAATTATTTTTGTTAACAAATATACATATATTAACAAATTGAAAATATTAATTTGTATAACTATTAATTTAAGTTTTTAATAAGAGTAAGTTTCAGTAATATGAAATTACTTTGTTGCTAATTTAAAAAAAGTTTAATTTTACACAAACAAAAAGAAACAGTCTTTGTTATCAAGATTTCACTGTATTTCACAATAAATAGTTACTTCAATATTATTTACTTGAAATAAACAAGTTTTGTATGTCGTTTAATTTTATCAATTAATTACTAGACTACACTAATTCACTAATTATTCATTAAAATCTGTATTTTCTATATTATTCAATTTATAAGTGAGAGCAAAACTGTTATTTACATTTATTTAGTTAGTTTCTTGTTTGGTTTCCTATTAATTTCCGTACACTCTTTCTTTTTTTGCTCACTGCACTTGCGACTTGAGGTAAAAAAATTGTATAAAAAATAAGTGAATGTATACGTGAAAGAAATGTCTATAAAATTGCGTTCAATAATTTTTGTTGTTTGTTCTTTGTTCACAATTGTTGATATATTTATTTTTAGCACTCGCAAAATAATCAGACAAAAAACTTTTGGGCGAAAATCGCAGAAAATCAAACCAAATAAATGAAATGAAATTGTTGTCTAAGAGAGCCTTCGCTAATAAATGAGCGAAATAGAAAGAGAGAGAGAGAGATAGAGCAAGAGTGCAGAGATGCAGCGGTGGCGTCTCGGTCTTTACTTTAGTTACAATTTGTCAATAAGCCCGCGCGAAACAAAGCGCCAGAGCGAAATGTCAGTTTACATTCTAAGTGTAGGTGTGTGCATTTGTGTGCGTGTGTGTGTGAGTGTGAAATAAAATGTAAACATAGCAAAAACAACAAGCGAGAACAGAACACAGAAAAACAACAGCAACACGCACCCAAAAAAAGCGGCGAAGCGGCGAGGCGAATTGACGGCAAGTCTCGTACGTTGTAGAATTGCAGGCAAGTTGCTTTCAAGGGGGGCGGGGCAGATGTGGGGGAGACGACAGGGAGACGACGAGTTGAGCGTTATTAAAAATTTCGTATTTAAGAATCAGCTGCGCTTTACAAACACACAGACATATTCATATATGCATGCATATATAAACACAGAACACGCGCGCGCATACACAGCAAGCACGTTGCGAGAGGACTTTTTTATCTCACTTCTTTTTTTTATTTACTTGTTGCATTTGTTTGATTTGGAAACATTTTGGGCTGGAAATAACACTCTTAGCAACAACGCACTGGAACACACACACACAGAATACGCGAAACCGAAAAACAAGATGAAACGTAACGAAAAGATGTAAAAAGACCTTTATTCTTGTTGTTGATATTCAGTAGTGCATATTGTTGTTACTGTTGCTGCTGCTACTGCGGCGGCGGCGACGGCGATCGACTAACTGAATTGGAATTGAAAGCTGAACGGCGACTACGACAACGACAACGACAACAAGCAACGCGACGCGCATTACGTACAACCAACTGCGGCCGATTTCGATCTCATACTGATCACCGTTAAACGTTGTTCCGACTGCGTCGGCTGCTGCTGCTGCTGCTGCTGCTATGAAGCGTCGCAGTCAGCGTCAGCGAGAGCGCGCGCGCCCGTGCATGAATGACAATTTTAACAGTGCCGCTCTCTCTCTCTCTCTCTCTCTCTCTCTCTCTCTCTCTCTTTCGGTTCCAAACCGGCGTGCGCTGCTGCTGCGCCTTCAGCCAATTGCACGTGCGTGTGTAGCTCACACACACACTCTCTCTCTCTCTCTATGCGCCTCTCTCTTTGATGTAAGCTTACAAGGGGCTTAAGAGTAATGCTCTTTAGCCGCATACAATGTAATGTAATGGGCCAGCTGTTAAGCGCGCTCTGTAATCAGTCATTGATAGCGTAGTCGTGTAGCCAAGTCGTAAACTCTTAACCGATTAAAGCAACAAAAGCTTTTATGAGGCTTAACCAAGAACACAGAAATGAATAATAAAACATAAGCAATTTAAGTGTCTAGTCAAAAAAGTTGACTTGGTGATAGAAATTATGTTTAAGACGACAACACTGAGCGAAAAGCGTTTTAAATGTCATATTGATATGTTGAAGCTAAGATGGAATTGACATGTTAACATGTCCAAACTATGCTAGTAACATGTTATGAACAAGTTAATAGAAATCATATTTATGGCTCATTTAAATATTTATAATCAAAATTAGATATGGTTTTTTTATTTTTCTTCAGTGTAACTTGTAGCTTGCTGCCTGACACGTTTTAAAGTTTGGTTATGTTTTGATTTTATTAAAGAATTATAACATTTCCGGCAGGCGTTGCCAAATTAAAGAAGTTGTTCAGCATTCGAATGAAATAAATATGTATGTACATGTGTATATACTTTTTATTGAACAAAGACATATTCAGTTTGCCAATGGGCCACAAATATTTGTGCGTGTGTCTTTGAGCTTTGAGCTTATATGGCGGCTGTTAGAGCTTATCAGTCATTAAACTTGACAATAGAGAGCAACAGCAACAGCAACAGTGAAAGAGAACGCAGCGTATACGCAATGCGTGTATGTATGTGTGTCTGTGTGTGTGTGAGCCGCTATATCAGGAAGCTAAACCAAAAAAACAAGACGCCTATAAAATGTGTCAGCTGTTCTTCAGCTTTCGGTGCGTGAAAGCCAAAAAAAAACTTAAAAAAAAAATATGGCTCACCACATGTGGCCAGTAGGCAGATAAAGCTAATAGGCCTAGCGCAGATCCGCTTTAATCACGATGATTCTTCTATTTGATATATACATACATATGTGCGCATATCGAGCACAAAAAGTGCGCTATTTTATTTTATGGCATGTGCCATAAACATTCGCTATACACACACGCACACACACATATTGTTTTTTTTTTTCTCATTTTTTTTTTCGTTCTAATTATGTGCGCGCGGCCATTTGTGCGTGCGACTATTGTTGTTGTTGCTGTTTGCCGTTGTCCGTTGCTATTCTGCTTCCTCTTCTTCTATCGTTTCTGCCTCTCTTCGCTGGCAGCGAGACACGCATACATGCTCATGCATACGCACTTGCTCTTAACCTTGAAAACTAAACGCACGCAGTTTGGCGTTCGCCTGTGCGCATGTGTGTGTGTGTGTGTGTGTGTGTTTCTGTGTGCATGCGTACATGTATATATGTATGTATGTGTGTGTGTGTGTATTTGCTGTACAGCTCTTTTCGGCTGCGCTGATAACATTTTTGTTTTTGCTTTCTTTTCTTTCTTACTTTTTCTTTTTTTTTTGGTACGTTCATTGCCCGCACACACACACACACACAAAGTCACGCATATTTATTTATTTATTTGCGCACTTTGCCGAATTTTTTCTATAGTTTTATTATGCGTTATATCTTGCAAAATTGTCTCGCCTTAGTAAATTTTGCATACGATTTTCAGAATTTTTACCCAAGTAACTTTCTTCATTTTTTTTTTTTAGCAATCTGCGTATTTATTTTGTATTATTAGCGTTTAATGAACTCTTATCGGTCGCAATTTCTCTTTATTTAATTTCTTATACATACATATATATATTTTTTTTTTTCATATTTACTGCACCAGCTGTAATGTACAGTTAAGGTGTGATTCACGAATGATACTATATGTATATCGTTCGCTTTACCTTCTGCTTTACCATAATCGTTGCCTAAAAAAAATGTTTTTTTATACAAAGAGCTGGCGAGATTGTGTCGTGGGACCTTGAACTTAACCTATATATTGCTTTAGATTTTCGGGGTCAACAACTTCAGCGATACGGGATCAGTACTTCAGGAAAATGAAAGTTGAGCAAATACCGATATTACCCACTGATAAATTGCTGCTATATATTTTATAATATTTTTAAATATACAAATTTTATATACAATTTTTATTTATTTTTAAGTTTAGTTAGAAAAAAATGTTGTTTTAATTTTGTAAGCGCATTTTAAATATGTTTAATGTGTTTGATTGCACCCAGTTTTTCGTTGCTATTAAAGATTTATTAATTTTTTATTTACATATTTTGTTTATAAGCAATATTATATATATTATATAAATTTTAGTTTCTTAAATACTTAATATCAATATATTTTATTATATTTATTAATTTTTTTAATTTTAATCTATTAAGTGTAGAACCTATGTAACAAAAAGAACCATAACAACACAGGGATTGTTATTTTTGAAGAGCCGAACCCCATTCCGAGTTATAGGGATTTCAAATATATTTTATGACTTTTAACTTAAACATTTTCTGACACGCCTCAAAGTATGCTACAATTTACTTTAACCGGAAGTGAAAAGAAGCTTATATATGTATATGTATGAATGTATTTGTTTTAAACAGTTTATGTTAATTCTTATACTGAACTATAATTACAAAATAAATATTATAATAATAAAGTATTTTAAGCATAATTTATGGAAACTGAAAATACGAAAAAATGTAAAAAATTATATATATTTTTATATTTATATTTTTAAATTTAACATTTTCCATACACATAAGATGTATTGTTAATACATTTTATTTTAATCTTCTGTCTAGTTTTTTTGTTTTTTGGTTTCATTTTCATCACATCGTAGTCAAAGTAGTATTTTCTAGTGGAGCACACCCGCCTAGATTTGTGTTACTCGATTTCGAATGATTGAAGTACTCATTTCAGTGCCGCGTCAAAAACAGAGTAAGCTCTGCTGTAGCCGTTGGAGCATTATGTGCGTGTCCGTATTAGTTTATCCAGTCTGTAAACACATCTCGTTTGAAAATAAACCAGGAAGCGCGTAGACTAGTAGACTGTTCCTTTCTCATTTTCTCCCTTGCACGAATTTCTCACACGTTGCCCAGATGAGGATGGAAGAGCCGATCGTGTCCATCTACGATATGCTGATGAAGCGCAACCGCCAGCAGCGCCGCGATGACCAGCAGCAGCAGAAGGAGGCCACGCCCAACCGTCAAGCCATTCGCGATCTACGTCAGCCCTACGCAGCTCAACAGCAGCCCCAGGCAGGAGTCCAGCTGAATGCAGACAAGAAGCCCCGACCACGACCCACTCGTCCGCGCCCTGCCGGCGACAGCTTGACTGGCGCAAAGATGTCCACGAATGTGGTGACAGCCACCCACCTGACCAAGAAGCAGTCGGGTGTTCTGCTGCAGCCGCCGCTCAAGAAGGAGGTGCTCAATCAGCTGGTGGCCAAGATGAGTGGCAAGCAGCCGCCGGTGGTAGCAGCCCTTGCTGCAGCCCCCGCAGCTCCAGAGAAGCCGTCGACCTCACTGAACAAGAAGCGTTCGAAGACTGGCAAAGTCTTAAAGTCGTCGCACGGCAGCGAGTCCAGCAATCGTCGCGCCAGACTTGTGCTCTCTCCCCGTAATACCAATCGGCAACTGAAGTCCCAGTGCAAGCGAGATAAGTCGAAGATAAACAATGAACTGAAGCAGCAGCAGCAGACACCGCCGCCGCCGCCACCGCAGCAGCCGCAGCAACGTCGACCCAAGAATCCGGAATCGGAGCGACAGAAGGTTCGTCTACGGTCTCGTCTCTCCAAGTTTTCCGTGACGGCAAAGGACCAAAGTGCTGACAATGCCGTCCGATGTCGCCTCTAGGCGTTATATACTATATATATGTATATATATATATCCACTATTTATATATATATATAGCTATATGTATTTACGTATTTAATCTTCAAATTGCAAGTGTTGCCGTCAGCCCAACTGTGTTAGCGAGTTCTGTTGTTTTGTTGCATTTTGGAGCGCGTTTCCATTTGCCAATCAATGGGTTTTCCACATGCAGCGCTCGTCAAACTGTGAAGTCTGTTGATTAACAGATGGACAGGCGCTGTAAAATCGTTTTGTCTTTAATCCTTCGAGCCGTAAAAGAAAACCATAAAAATTTAAATTAAATCGTATCGGAAGTAAGATTATTGTGTTTCATTTCATAGAATCGCTAACTGTGGCACAGTGGCTGTCAAACTGTGAAAGATGGGGCATTGAAATTGAATGGAAATGACAGTTTGGCCATCGTTGTTGATGATTATAATCAGTTTGACATTCACTGTATGTTGGAATAGTCGATATGTCCAGAATTCTATTGATCCTTGTCGACTGATCTATTCTGAAAGTAGAGTCGTCCTTCAAATTAGAGACAGATGACAGATAAACATGCATGGCATAGTATTTACAGCTATCGATAACATTTAAGATATCAAGATATTCTAAAAACCGATTGTAACAAAGAGCCCATAATAATTGCATGATCTATCGATCTAAGAAGGCAAAGGTAGAGCTAATTAACTTCTTTATCATTATTATGAAATAGCTGAAATAAAACATTTTAACAGATTTTAATAAGAAACTATTCATTTATATAATAATTTTTTTATTTTATTTTATATTTTATAATAAATTAAAATTTCATTTAGCAGCTTAACATTTTCTTCTTTGTTTTGTTTTTGTTTTGTAACCAATTAGCATTTAAATAATTTGAAGCTTGGTTTTAGCTTTTCACATACATATGTTGGGATTGTTATATACTCTATAAGTAGGATTCTCGCCAACAACATGCATTGGCATATCGCCTAGCACTAGACTTATTCCTTAACATTTTCACATACAATTCGACATTAAAATGCAACAGCTACAAACTAAGAATACTTGGATCTATGTGTAGTAATCGTATTTATATATATATATATACTCATACATACATATGTATATATCATATATATAAGCCATCAATGATGCTTAACATTTTATCAACGGGTTAAGAGGTGTTCCAAAAATCATGAAAAACCAAATCGAAGATACATTTTTATAGATTGTAAAAAAGTTTACGGTTTTTACAAAAATATTGTACCGAAATATTTGTTTTTTTTTTTAGTTCAATATAATATTGTATTCTCTGTTTTTAATCTGGTATAGTTCTCTTATCAAAATTACAAAATAATTTCAATTTACTCTTTGCGCTTATCAGACATGGAAATGAATTTTTTAAAACAAAAATTCAAGGCGCTTTTCGTTTTTGTTACTTTTTTTAATCTTCTTGTTGCTGGTATGTATATGTGTGTGTATGTGTGTGATGTGTAGGTGTGTGTGTGTGTATTTTTGTATTGAAATACTTTTAATTGGTTTCTGTTTTAAAGCATTTGCCCAACTTTGATTTAAACATAAATGCAGCCGACTAAAAACGAATTTTAGGCATTCAACTAAATTGATAACTATAAATAAACTCTAAATTCATTAGTTATTAAATACACACATATAGTTATATATACATCTATATAGAGCCTAGCTGAGGGACGAAACTAAAAGGCTTAACACAATAACACAAATATATCGCTCTAGCTCTCTCTCTATCTCTCTCTCTTTCTCTTAATATTTTGTGACTAATATTTTTGAAATTCAATTTCAATTATTTGGTGGCTTCACGCTTCTTCTTAGTCCTTTGAGTACCAAACGGAACTAAGCGAATGTTTCAGCTAGATCAATTTCTATGGGGTTACGGGATTTGTGAGTGGAGTTTTGTGTTGTGCTGAAAGGACTGCTAGGGTATCATGACTTCAGCCAAAGTCTTTTCAGTCTGAAATGAACATAAAAAAAAAATAAATTAGAAAATGAATTTGATAAATTATAAATTAAATTAAAAAATTAATTTTGCGAGCGATTTCGTAACTAATTTTTAAAAATATATTTCTATACATGATAAAAATTATAAAAATTTAACTTAAAAAAATTTCCAATTCCAGATCCAATCTTAGCTTAAGAAAGAGATAAAAAAGGTATTTCAAAAATATAATCTCAACTTTTATGATTTAAGTATGGTTTTGTAAAATTGGTTTGGCGTAGGCTTTACGAAATCAAAAATATACTCTGCTAAGGCTTAACTACTCTGAACTTGAAATAACTATAAAGCCTTAAGGCAAGCTTTCGGTTTTCGGTTTTCGGGTTCGTCTCTCGTATAAATATCGAATCTAAATACTATGGCATATGTAACGATTTTCGCTTTTGCTTGCTGAATACGATTTCATTTGATGAATATGAATTGCAGTTAATTCGGATTCAATGTCATGTCGTCTGGCTTATAATTCCGTGTGCAAAGACTCAATGCTCTGACGCAGCTCAACATCGTTGTAGATCTTATCGCAAACGATGCTCACCTTTTTCAGCAGCTCGATGGCCGTTTGAAGCACCTGATGCCATTTGCGTAGCTCCGATTCGTGTGACAGCTCCTGCTGTCGGATAAGTTCCAGCCAATCTTGATTCGAACTCGGTAGCTCCCTAAAAAGCAAAAGTGAATTAATTGATAGTTTCTGTTTTCGATAGATGAATGATTATATATATATATAGTTATATGTACTTGAGTGCCGCCAAGGTGGGCATGCGCGCACGCCGGCTGAGATCGAGGTCAATGTGTTCCTCCAGCTTCCAGAGCTTAAGTAATAATATCACATTTAATGCCAGCAGCAAGCACATCAACAATATAACGAACAGCGACAGGCCGCGATGCCGGAATCTATCTCGGCCCACTTGTAGGCCGCCAGCCAGCAACTGCTGCTGCTGCTGCTGTTGCTGCAACAATTGCTGAGCGGTCAATTGCTGCTGCTTGCCGCTGGCGCCGCCACTGCCACCAGCGGCGCCATGTGCCAGACCACCAGCTGCGCCACCTTGCAGCTTCGACTCCCAGTTGTCCATCGAGTCGGGCAGGCAGCTCTGTGAGGCGCCGCCGCTGTTCGACTCCTCCGTCACGCCCCTTGACTGTGTCGAGTTGCCTGGACAGCAAAAAGGGTGGATAATCGTTAATTAGAGATAGCTGCGAACAACAGGTGTCAACAGGTGTTTAAGCAACTACAGCAACAGAAACAACACAACATTCGAATGCAACAAAACTTGGGTGTTAAATACATGCAAATTGTTTACGCATACAGCTAAATAATTATGCTAATAAAACATCGAAATGAAACAAAAACAAAATCACAGCAACAAGCAAAATTCTGCACCAAGCGATTGGCACAGGTTAGTATAAATATTACGCCTTTTATACTAGAACAGCTAAATGGAGCTATGTTCCTAAATTCCTTCAAGCTTATGTAAAGCGTTTAATGTGTGAGTCGTATGCTTATTAATCTAAGTGTTCTTCAAATATGAAATTATTTAACATTCTTCAAATATGAAATTATTTATCATAGATATAATATTTAAAAGCAGATTTTCAAGAGATTTAAAGCAGCTATGATTGACTATGATAGTCTCTTAAAGTTGGAATACTTTGTTAACAACTGTAATAGTTCTTTGTTCTATATGGATATTTCGTTAACTTCTCTTCTTACTTGAAAACTATTATGAAACCAAATTGATTATTATACAGCTCTTCATATTTGATCAAAGTTCTTTACAGTTTAAACATAAGTATATACATATGTATAACATATATTCATATTCTATCAAAGCATAGTTATCCAATGGAATCCCTTTAGATATAGTTTACATCTTTTTACATTCATACTAAAACTTAAATATTCTATAATACATATACGTATACATATATATGTACATATATTTCGATAGCTTAGCATGTGCCTAGTGACAATCGCTTGTGCTTAGAAGGGATTGCTGAGCGTCTGAGATACGCTATATACCTGAACATGAGAGCAATTTGGCCTTACGATGAATTTGTTGCTGCGGATGGATTTGCAAATGTTGTTGAGGCGACGCCGGCAACTGTTGCTGATGCTGCAGATGATGGTGTGAATGATGATGTGGATGGTGATGATGATGGTGACGATGATGATGATGATGATGATGATGGTGATGAGGATGTTGATGTTGTTGATGATGATGATGATGATGTTGTTGCAGATGTTGCTGTTGCTTGTCATAGTCCGTGCTGCTAGCTGTTGTTGTTGTTGTTGCTGTTGCTGTTGCTGTAACCAATATGCCTGTGTGTTGTTGTTGTTGTTGTAGCTAGTTTGCAGCTAATTGTTCTAGTTGTTGTTGTAGTTGTTGGTTGTTGTTGTTGTGCGTGCATTTTGTGTGGTTAGAAGAAGCAATAGCAATGGCATTTCGACATTGACAGTGTATTTGTATTCGTATATGATTCATGTGTTATTGCATTGCGTGTTGTTTGTTGCTATTGTTGTTGCTACTATTCATGTTGTTGTCGTTGCTTATGCCTAATATCGTAATACTTACCACGTCTGGGTCGCCGTCCCTTGCCCTTGGCAGGCGGTATACACGTCTCGCTCTGCAACGCATGCAGCTGCGCTCCAAAAAAGTCCTCCAGACCCGCCCACGTATTCTTTTCGATGAAACCCTTGACCATGCCCCAAATGGATTTCTTATATTTGATCTGTGCGTGCACCGACAACATGGTATGATCGTCCACAGTGCTAAAAAGAGGGTTTTCGAGTGTTAGTTACAGAAATGGTATACATATGTGATATTCTCCATTGCCTTACCGCGCCAGACAAAAGTGTATCAATACACTGAAACTATCCGCATAGGGTATGCCAGCATTCACGCTGTTCACGTCTATCGAATAGAGCTCACCCGGCTTGCTGCAGTCGCGCATCGTTTGATATTCCGTGACCTGCAAGTAAATTTGAGTTAAATTATAAGATGTACAGACAAGTCTAGATGATTTCGTTCTATAAAGACGATTGAGTTCCCTTTCATTCATTCTACATCTCTTAGCTATCTCATGACCGCCCACCCACCTTTGAAGTCTTTGGGCCCACGGAAGCGGCCAACTGCACAGTCACATTGACCACACGGACATTCTGGCCCTCCTCATTCTTGTGCCACTCGCCCAGCGACAGATCTGTCGATTTGCGCAGCTCATGGAAGTCCGTTAGGAATTTGGATTTTGAGAACAGGAAATTGAACAGGGTATCCACGCGTATGGGCAATATGGTGTGCACAATCTGCCTGCCCTCATGCGTCGAGGTGCACTCCGTGCTGGGCACAAACCTGCCAAGGGAGAATATTCGATTTAATTGTGTGATTTAATTAGATATTCTCTTCACTCACGGTGCATTGTTCACTTCAGAGTCGGAGGAGTCGGACACGTCCGTGGGTCCCGCCTCGTTGTTTTTGACCGCCAGCTCAGCGTCGCGTTGTCTCTGGTTTTTCATTTGCATCTTGCGCTTGGCATCCGAGCCATGTGACTGCTGCTCGGGAGCAGTAGCCAGACTCGCATTGCTGCTGATCTTCTCAGCTTTGGCTGACCCACTGGCTGTGGTGTTGGCTGTTGCTGTTGCTGCTGTTGCTGCTGTTGCTGCTGTGCTTGTTGCGGTGGCTGTTGTTGTGCTGGCGCTGTTGCTGTGGCCATAGTTGTTGCTGTTGCTGTGGCTGCTGCTGTTGCTGTTGCCGCTGGGCACGCTGACGGTGACAGCCACCGACTGCTCCGCCGCCTTGACAGAGCTGAGGGTCAGCTCTTTGGCATTCGCCTTCATTTTCTTATTGGATTTGCGTGTATTGTCGCTCGCCTTGTTGTCCGAGCCGCTGGCCGAAGCGTTGGCCGATGAGTTCAGGTTTGACGACTTGCTCGAATTGAAGAAATATTTCGTTTTTGATTTGCGCACCGCAGCACTGCCGCCGCCGCTGCTGGCGCTGCTGTTGCCGCTCTGCTGCTGCTGCTGCTGTTGCTGCAACTGTCCCGAGTTGTTGGTGCTTTGACTACACAGACTTTGATCACCACCAAAATCGTCGATGGCCGTTTGGAAGTCTACATCGGTTTCCGTGTCCGCAGCATCCAGTGTGGGATCTATATAGTCCTCATCGTCCGTGGTCAGACCCAGTTCGTCGCCGTACGAATTGTGCACATAACGCCAGATCTCTTGCGGTGAGAATTGCTTGTTCAACAGCGTGTTATGCCAGACGCGAAAGAGCATCAAATACGCCTTGTCACGCGATGCGAATGTCGCGAAGAAGAACTTCTCCTTGGCGGTGGATATTGTTATTGCATTCGGTATGACCAGCGCTGTTTTCTCCTTCGTTATGGCCGTCACATCCTTCCATTTGATGCTCACATAGGTCTCCCAGCTGAAGATGTTCGCGTGGAAGCAAACGTAGTTCTGCGACACGTACAGACGCCCCTGCACCAATATATCACGCTGCAGCGCACACGAATAGTCTGCAAGTAAAAGGATTCCATTAGATGAGTATTACGGGAAAGTTCAAATAATGGGAATTCAGCATAAAAGTGCGTGGCTGATCCCTGACTAGAACAACGAGCAGAGTCGATCTAACGATCTGCTCAGTTATTTCTATTTATATTTCATCTGGAGATTATCTTTCGTCAGATCCGATAAACAGCTTGGATTACAATTAGCAGTTCGAATTATATATCAAAGTTGACTTCCATTTTTAAGTGGCGCTCCTCAAGCAATACCACACGGAAGCACTTGAGTTCCCAAATGCTTTGATAATACTTTTTGCACAGATCCGTTATCTTGCACGAAATAAAGTAAAAAAAAAAAAAAGAACTAGCTATAAAACACCGCAGGTGTTCAAATAAGCACGTTATAAAAATCATATCTGATAAATACGCATGGTAAAAAAAATGACCATAAAAACATTTTTAGCAGGAATCAAAAGAGATAACTAATTTCAATGGAATAATGTAGAATTTACATTGGGATAATCCAATACGAAGAAACCGTAAACGGCATCTGGATTCGTTCCAGATGAAGTACCATAGAACCTTGACTTTGCACCACTTGGATATGATATCAGGTATAAACAAAGAATGATATCATGATATCATGCTAATATTGAACTTACCCACAATTAGACGCTCATCGTTGGGCACGTCTTTGAAGAGTTTCTTAAAGTCCTCTGCCCGAGACTTATAGTTGGGATAGATGACGTTATACCAAGACTTCTTCTTGGCTCGTTCGGAGAGTCGCGAAGTGCCCTTGTTGGGCTTATCGTTCGATGTGGGATCTCCACGTAATAAAACGCCTTCTGTGCTATTCGATTCGCTTACTTTACTCTGCGCATCCTGCAAAATATACACATATTAGACAAACAAATACTATAACTTATTAGTCATACATACAATCGAAAGTCTGAATCATAAATGTTTCGGGAAAGCAAGTGTCTCGCGCACGCTTATCAAAGTTTATACAGAAACTGTTTTGTTGTTGTTTTATTAATTCTTTTTATTAGTATTTCTCTATTAACTGTTCTGGGCTGTGTGAGTTGATGTTGTATAATCAAACGCGATCGATCCGCACCAAAATCGACGCACTGCGTCGTCTCGCGCCGCGCATTGAATTCTAATTTGCTGAGAGCCAAGCAAACACGTTTCGTTCCAATATCAATCGCGTTATCAACAATGTGACAAAGCTTCGGACCAAGCCAATTTTAGGGTGCTAAGAGCTTTTCGTATACCGAATACTCTGTAACTTGAGCGGGTGGCAAATGAAGGGTTTATCAGCTGGGGCTAGACTGGGGAGTGTCTTTAAAGTAATGATAGATTGAACTAAGCCCAACTTGTTCATGCCCTATGAGTATGGGTAAAGTTAGCTATATCATAGCTTATAACTAGAGCTTCCCTAGTTACTCTGGTATACTTGGTATATATTACTTGCATGAACTGATATACACTATATATACATAAGCTAGCCAAGGGTATTTCAGTAATCAGTAAAATACCACAAGCTGGTTGCTCGCTGGGGAAACTTCGTGAACTAGTCGAAAATGCCTGGCGTTCAGTAAGACTAAATCGATAAGGCTAATAAATGGCCAGTTGGAAATAATCCATTTGATATCTGTCGCCCGATTTTCGTTATCTATAGCCCCAATACATTATCAGCTCGTGTGTAGCATCTGTTCGATATTTCGTTCGTTCTTCTTTGCTGTGCCCGGCGATGTGCTAATGAATAGAACCCATTAGAAATTAAAGCTCGCGAGCTTTCTTTCATGGCGCGACTATCAAATGAAGAGTTGAGCAAGCATTTTGTTGGGTAAGAGCGAAATTTAAGAGAAAACTTTGACAATTTTACAATAATGTGAACCAAGTGGAACCAGATGAAATCGATAACAGTTATAAATAAAGATGTAGTATGAAATGGATAATAAACTGAAATTTTTATTAATCACAAAAAAGAACTGGTTCTCTACGATACTATCAATAAAATTGAACCAACAAAAATCAGTAGTACCAAGCGTAAAATGAATATGTATGTATATGTTACTTATATAAGTGAACTATCAAAAGAGCACTAGTTCCAAAAGCAGAACTCATATAAATTTATTATATGAACTAGGCAGAATTGCTAGTTCCAAACTTAGCAATACACTTAATAAAAGCAATCGGTAGACTTACTAAACGAATTCCGTTGTGGACCTACCTATCACACAAGTGAACCAGATCATGAACCACTCTTGGTCAGACTCACCTCATCACGTCCACTGCTCGAAGTGGATAGCTTGGCTGACTTGCCCTTGGAGCTGGTCGAGCTCTTGCGGCTGCTTGGACTGTCCGTGCAGGAGCCAGCCTGCTGCCCGTTCGAGTCGAGGCTCTGAGAGAGCAGCGATTGCTGCTGCTGCTGCTGCTCCTTGGATTCCGCTTGGCTTATGCTTATGCTAGGCGTATTGGTAGCCTGCGGACTGGGAGGCTCTGCGTTCTGATGGCTGTTGTTGTTGCTATTGCTGTTGTTGGTATTGTTGCTGCTGCTGCTGTTGGAGCTGAGTTGTGTCTCTTGAGAGATGACAGCGGCAACTGGAGCGGAAGTGGCTTGTGCTGAAGACAATGCTGTGGCAAGGGTGATGCTGCTGCTGCGCTCTAAAGTGCCTGCGGCCTCCTGAATGGTCAATAGCTTGCTGCTTAGCTGGCTGCCGTTGATGCTGTTTGTTGCTGCAGTTGCTGTAGTTGTTGTTGTTGTTGCAGTCGTGATGTCATCGCCAATCGAATCTCGCCTAAAACAAAACAATCTATTTAGTGGCTGTCTGTAGCAGAGATCGAATCTATATATACGACCAAATAAATGTGTGTTTGTGGTGCAGAGGAGCTTCTACTACAAATGCATGCAAATTTCGTATGGATAGTCAAATAGAAAGCGGTTCATATACTTAACGTTTGCCCAGTTACTGAGGTGTCTCTGTCTCGAGCCTCGACTCTTGATTTCGATTCAAAGTGTACCTACCTTTCAGCTTGATTGCTACTTTGTATACATTTATCATCCAGTTCAGCTTCCACTTGCTGCTGCTGTTGCTGTTGCTGCTGCTCCACTGACTGCTGCTGCTGTTGCTGTTGCTGATGCTGTTCTTGTTGTGCATCACAAATCATGTCTGTGGCATGAGCAGCCTCTTCGCTGCTCACAGCAGTTGCAGTTGCAGCCACAGTTGCTGCAGTTGTTGTTGTTGTTGTCGTTGCTGCTATTGCTGCAGCTGTCGTTGTTGTTGTTGTGTTTATATCAATATCTTTAGTCCTACAATAAAATTGCATATGGAAATAAAAACTAAGAAATGCCAAAGGAGTACAAACCAAAATAAACAAACTTAAACGGGAAAAGAAAACATGCTCCCTTTGCTGTCTCTCTCTCTCTCTCTCTCTATCTGCCTCTCTCTGTTCTTTCTCTCTCCTTTGAGCCATGCATTTTATTATCTCTCTTTCCAACAGTCTCTACACTTGTAGACTGCTGTCTACTTTCGACTCTAGTAGTTAACTCTCTCTCTCTCTCTCTCCTTCTCTCTCAATTCACCTCAGTCTACACAGCCTACGCTCCTTTCTCCCACTCTTCCTCTCTTAACATACCTATATGCAATACATTAACAACTTGGTAAATTTCATCAGAAACTTAATTTCTTAACTCTCTCCTTCTCGATCTTTCTTTCCTTATTTTCCTTTCGTAAAATACATATATTAATATAACTCCATACATACATACATATAATATGGCTTGCATACAAGTATATGATCTTCTCTCTCTGTCTCTCTCAGTGTGCATTCCGCTCGATTTAATTTAAAGAAATCTATTATCTTCCACATGTCGTTATTCGATATTCCTTGAATTATAGTAGAAAACTGAAGATCAGCCTATTCAGATCGAAATTTTTATTGTTTCTCTATCATAGAGAGTTTAGTTGCATTTTACTTGTTTATTCGTTTCTCTCGATTGATCTACATAACGTATATACAATGGTCTCTCGCTCTCCCGCTCTCTCTCTCTCCAGCTTAGCCTTTATATGAATACACTTCAACTTCAATCGAGGCAAAATTTTTGTGAAATCTCTATCTCTCTCGCTTCCTTTGTTTCTATTAGATTTCGCTATTGTTTTGTTATTCTTATTGCCCATTAACAAATAATATCATTTTTATTATAGTTGTTAAAAAAAGTTTATTGTTAGTATTATTTGTTGTTTCACTTTTATGATTTTGATTATTTTTCATGGTATTATTATGGTTCATTTCCGAGTGTTTGCACTGTACACTTTATACATATACTTAGACATATAATATATATATAGATATAGCCTTTACCACACAACATAGGGCTCTATTGATTTCCCCATTTATTCTCTATTGTCTACGATCTACTGTGAACCGCTTGATATATGAACTGAGAATGAAGTTTCAATATAATTGCCAATCATCGACATTGTTGATAATCACTGAACCACACACATGTAAATGGACACACACACACACCCACACGCACACATATATTAGTATGTATGACTTTATTAGGCCCGTAGTATCAAGCAACAGGTTAGTAAGTAAACTCAGCTGTCAGATAAGCGCGATAAGATATCTCTTCTCTCTTTATGGTATATTATTGGTAGCTTGGTCTTTGACGGATCTACCAAAAAGTCGTTCATGATCAGATTCTACTCATACTCAAATGGCTATAGATATAGATAGCAAAATCTTACAGATATAATCATAAATTTCAATTAGCCAATTTTTAGTGCTTAATGGGACCCAATTGATAAAAAACATTTAATCTCCATTAGCTTATTGGGTCATTGACTTTTGAAGACAGTCAAAACTGGTTGAGAAATATTAGAAAATACTGTAAATCAAAACTATCAAAAAAAAAAAAAAAAGGTATAAAATAAGACCCATTCAATACGGTAATCCTTTACAATTTGTGAGCTGCGCAAATGAGTATGCCCAAGCTTTGTAAAGTAAATATTTATTTTGTTTATACAATAGAAGACATTGTTTATATTTAGCTTGGTTCTTAGATACGATTCCAGTTAGCTGGAATTATAAACGTTTGGAGCTTGCACACCTTAGCTCAAGAAAACTTTTATAAATAATCTAATAAGTATGATAAATAAATAAAATCTGCATCAATTTAGTTTATCTAATATTGAACTTGATAAATTTGTATTTAATTTAGTATCGATTTATCGAATATATGATGTGTCTAAAGTGTTTAGTAAATCTATTTGATCTTGGAGTTTTTCTTTTTTATATTTTCAAATTTTTAATAGGCTGAAATTCTTTTTCTATTCCAATCAAGCTTAGTTTTAGCTTATACTTTTCCTAAATATAAGCAATATATTAATAATACGAGCAAATAAAATCAAATCAAACGAAATTAATATAAATATTTCCATCTTGCAATATAAACTGAACTTTTACCTCAGTATTTGCCATTACAAATTTCTATAGGCATTTTCTCTCACTCCCTCTCTCTCTCTCTCTCTATCGACATTACATTTAAAATTGTTCCATAGCTCTTTCTAGGGTTAATTGAAAACCAATATAAGGTATATTCCGTCTCTCATTTATTTGCACTTATTGTTTTTTTGTCTTCTTAATTGACTTTGTTACATGGCTGCGAGCCATTCAATTGAGATAGCAGCTGGCACTATTTGAGTGCAAATTTGATTGGATAATAGCTTAACAATTGACTCATAAGGCGAGTGAAGCAGCTAAAACAAAATAATTGCCCACTGCATCGCTCTCTCTTCCGCTCTGTGTCTTTATTACCATTTGAGGGACTACCCTTAATATATGATATAATACACATACGCAATTAAAAAACTAATAAATAAAAGTAAATGTAGACCAATTAACCTGTGACGTGTACCCTTCATTTTTAATTTCATATAAAATTTAAATTTAGTTGAAAAAAAAAAAAAAAAAACTGCGTAACAACCTTATCAGCAGCTAAAAATTTGTGTTTGTTGTTTATAAATTAATACAATAATGTTGTCTTTACTCATAACCAAATCAGCTCGAAAGTTTAAAGTTCAAATTCACTTGGTATTATATTTGTTTTTATATAGAGAGTTCAAAATCAAGATTAAAACAGTATATGACTATGATATTGTAGGAATGTAACAATACATTGTTGATATATTGTGGCTATTGTTTAAGTTATATTAACTAAATTATAGAACTGTTTAAATACTTTGTATACAATTATCTGCATGCTATCTCCAGATTGAGAGACTTGTTTCCCTTATGAAAACAACTAAACTGATGATATATATAAACAACATCAGCTCAGCTGATATAGAGTTAAGACATATGTATATGTATATACAAATAAAAATATATTTTATGGCTTACACATGTTTTAGACAACTTATGACAGTATAAGTATATACCGTCCAAGACACTAAAAAGTACACAACAAAAAGTTTTTTCATATATCAAATAGTAAATACCCTAACCAAATAGATTCTATACTAAACAATGATAATAATTAATGTAGAAACAATGTTTTTCAATGCATCATAAGTTGAGAGGGCTAACATAGATGTATACTTCGTATACCCTTCACATACTATTTAATAAAGAATAATATCTATTGTTGGGGCACAGCAAAATAATTAAAAGTAAGTAGTATTATTAGTAAATTGTTCATGAGCTACACAGAAATACTAGACGATTTATAGAAATAAATTAATGCTAACAGGAAATACTTTTGGAATACATAAAGAACGTGCCAAGGCAAGAACAAAGAAACAAGTTTTTGGAATACCATATTACTTATATGAGAGGCATATATACACATGTATATGTATGTATATATAGTATCAAAATGGCAATCATTATTAACTCACCTAAAGCTAAATAGCATGTAATTTCAGATTTTAAGATAACCTTTAGCTCTCGCATCAGAAAGCTGGATGGGGGGGCGTGTCTCAGGGGCAATGCAACATGCGCGTAACGACAGCTAAACAATAATTATTTATGAATAAACATGCCCAATATATGCCCAGGCATAGTTAGAGCTAAAGCGAAACACAGTTGGGCTGGGCTAGTCTAGTCGGGCTGGCCGTGTGCTGTGCCAGAACCACTATGACAGTCCCAAAGAACACAACGGTAATAAATAATCAGCCCAACTAAACAAACAAACAAACAAACCAGTTCTAGCAAAAAAAAAAAAAATCAATAAAAACTTAAGTAAGAACAAGTAGGAATACAATGGGAAGATAGACGTACATTAAGCAAGTTATAGACTATTTGATACCCTAGCACATAGAAAATATTGAGCGGAGCTGAAAAGATTAGAGCTGCATGCCATGTAAAGCAATTTCCAATAGATCTATAAAGTCGAGCTTTGTCTATAATATGGAATATATGATCCATTAGAGTGTTGGTTTAGTTACTCAAAGAAAACTCACAAAAGAAGTTCTCATATCTCCAGGGGTTCTCTAGCAATTATTAGTTTTCTGAAAGCTGAACTTCTAACTAAAGTTTACACTAATATGAACACTTATTCATATCAACAAATGATCAAGATTATGAGCAGAGAGTATAGAGTAAAGAGTATTCATGTCTCTATTCATCAGCACGCTCTGCTTAGACTAGGCTCAGATCGGACTCAGCCGCAAATCTACTGTTTGTCACATACATTCACACTAAACTGTATATATCCATTCACTTTACCCGCTTTCAGCACATAAAAAAGGTAATAAACTCACATTTTTTTTTTGTAATTTCGCCTTTTTTAGCTCAACTTTTTTTTGTTTTCACTTAAAATTTGTTTGCAAATTTCTGTAGTTGGCTTTTGTTATTGTTTAAATTGTGGGTCAGGCCTGAAGGGGTCACTCGAACTGTGTCATCAATTGGAAAAACGATGACGAAACACAAATTGGGAGGGGCGTTCATTGTTTTGCTTTCGTTTTTGTTTCCCCATTGATATTTTCTTTTATCTATTTTTAGCACACATGCCATTAATATATCCACGTTTCTTAATTATTGAATTAGTTTTCTTGGACTATATTTCGGATAGGTTTTCTTTTGATATATTTTCCTTCGTCTGTTGTCTCACGCGATGCCGAATGCCGACGGCTGGAGAGCGAACGTCACCTCAGCGCGACGCTTGAATTTGCACTCGAATAAAGCGCCGCGAATCGCCCGACTCAACCGGCAAAAGTATATATATGTATATATGTACATATGTATGTATATATGGGCATTGTTATTTTGTGCAAGCAAGAGTCGGCTGTGCCGATTGTTTTCGATACGCTTCGCCGCTCGCATTTGGCCAAGTGTTATGCAAATTCCATGCTTTAAATGCCGTAAAGAAAACTTGAGCAATTTTCGCGTGTAAATAGAGGGAAATGATTTGCTTTAAAGTTATAAAAGATACAATAAATATATATTTTTTATGTTATTAATATATTAAATATTAAAAACTACTTTTTATATTTCATTTAATAAATATTTTGATTATTATTAACATGATTTCTCATTATATTTTTGTGATTGATCAACGAAACAATGTATTATTCTTTATTCATTATTACATTTTGGGAATTTTTCTGACTAATAGTGTGCTCTTTTTTCAATAGAATACGAAGACTAAGAATCGATTTTTGATCGTTTTCTTGAAATGCATTATAAATAAATATCCAACAATTAACTGACGATGACAATTAAAGTTCCGTCTATTACAAGTTTTCATTAGATTAGTCAGAGAACTCATTCGATCTATTGTAATTGCAGCTTTTATCTCGTAGCCCTTCACTTCCTGGAACATATTTTTTTCATCGCTTTACTTTGCTGACGAAGTCGCAAAACCAGAAGTTCTGTTTATTTCCCTCATTTTTTAAGGTACACCTTATCATCAATCGAATGCGTAATGTGTCGGAACACAGGCATTAATATTTATGTGGAATAGTTATTAATTGATTGCCATAGTTCAGCAATTAATTAGTTATGCAAAAAAATAATAATAAATAAATAAATTTGATAAGAGCAACTGTAATTGGCTTTAAGTGGAAATATTTGAATAAGAATTACCTGCCTATTGGGAAATAATCGAATTGGATGCGATCTAATAACATAGAGAAGAGACGAGCCTCAATCCAAATAGTGTTTATATACGCAATAACCCGTTCATATGAGAAATACTTTAAATAAACAGTCGCTTGGAAATGTATTCAAATTAACAAACTTTATTTATTTTGCTCTAAAATCAGCTCGTGATGGCCTTTGCATGTGAGCTACATACAAATATACTCAGCTTGTTCGAGCACAATTCTAATTGGAATTCGTATTGGAAATTGCGAAGTGCCCCATTTGTGTGTACACACTGACACGCTGGATTATCTCTTTGCCATTTCACTGATAAGAATATACTAAAATAGAACAACAACAACGAAACCAACAAAAAATCACACACACGACATGCAAATTAGGAGCGGGCAAATGTAACTGTTAAACATGCAAACCAGCAAGATAAACCTACACCAAACATAACTGTATATATGTATGTATGTATTTAAATATATGGATAATATATGTATCAACTTTTCAAGCTAAAAGTAGTTCAAGTAAAAGTAGAACATGTTTTTTAGTTTTCGTATGTCGCTTCTTTTTTTCTAGTGGTAGTTGGATAACTTACATGGAGTGCAAGGTAAGGCTGGCGGCTCTCTTATGCCTGGGTTGTTGTTGTTGTTGTTGTTGTGAGGATTGCCGCAGCGGACTTTGAGCAGTTGCCAAAGACTTGGGCAAAGCGCCTTGGCTGGAAGATTTGCAGAGCGACACAAAGCGATTTGTTGTTGTTGTTGTTGACTTTTGCTGCTGACTTTGTTTGTGTTGTTGTTGTTGTTGTTGCTGCCGCTGCTGTGTGACAAAATGCATGACAACGGGCAACGCGCAATAAACAACAAATGAGAAACCACACACAGTTAGTTATAAATTGTTGCAATGAGATTCGTTTTGCATGTTGAAAACGGTACTTGAGATTTTATTTCCTTTTTGCTCAATTTATTTTTCTTTTCTTTTTTCTTCTTTTTGGTCTATTGAAATTGATGTGGCTGCTGCTGTGGCTCTGCTGCGACTGCGATTGCGGCTGCTGGTGCTGCTGACGTCGGCGGAAGTTGTTTCTTTTTGTTTTTATAGTTTTTCATTGCTGAATTATATTCTTAAATTACACTCTATTAGTTAATTAATTAGTTTAGTGCGAGATTCGGTTATAAGCTACTGCTTTGCGATTCGCGAGAAACTCCTTGCTGCGTTTTTCATTTTACTTTTTTTTTGAGTGCGCATGAAAAGTGGATGTTCCGCACAGGGCTGTCGAGTGGTATGAGTTGATGTAAGCCGTTACTCAGAAAATGGTGATAAGCAACGCCAAATAGATCTTAATACTAAAATATTAAATCTAATTAATAGTGTATGCCTATTGTTATATTTGTATATGATTTTAAGTCATAACTTTACAAAGAAACAAAATTGATAAACATTTATGGTATGTTGGCAGCCCTGTGGCACAGCTGTTTATACGAGACAATATACTCGAAAAATACTGCTTACTTCAACTCTGGTCACACTTGTGCTTAGCAACATTTGTTTTCAATTAATGTACAACAAAGTTTTATTATTTAAATATCACAAAGCACGAATTAAAAATAAATAATGTGTATTAAATGTAAAATATTTCCGGCACGTTGCATCGTCAGCCCGTTGACGTCTATTGCAGGCGCTGCAAAGAGCAGAGATTTAGTTTTTCTGTAGCTGACTGCGAAATGTGCAAAGCAAAAGCAAATTAATTTGTTAAGCCAATAAACCATTGGAAGTCAGTACAAGGCTTGAGTTGCCACTCTTGAGCAGCCCACGTATTAGGGATAAGTCATCTGGCGATAAGGACCAGCCGGTCAGTTGGCCCACACTCTGGAGCTCCGGGCAGCTGTCCATGAGAAGCTGGAAAAGGGAAAATGTACGTTAGGAAACACGGAGCGGGGGAAAGGAAGAGCAACTACACACCTCGACAGATTGTACCGTTAGCTCAGGTGCAAGCGTAAACCAAATATCCTCCAAGACTTTAAAATCGTGTTGAACAAACATGCTGAAGGAAATTTGTTTCAGATATCGTAATATATTCATATATTCGTATATAAAGCATAGATACCTAACGATATCTTCATCTGTAAAATCGACAGAATCGACCGCCAAGCGCTTCAGATCTGTGACACTGCAGAGGAACGCCTTGAGGGAGCTGGTCATCATTTCGCAGCTGAGAATCTCGAGTCCTTCGAGCTGTTGGAATCGCGCCTGATTCTGAGCATAGGAGAGACTCTCGATCACATAACAATCCAGATCGATGAGGATGGGACAGAGTCTAGCTAGCTTGCCCAGCTCCAGGTTGCCCGATCCCTTGATCACGGTCAGGTGCCTCAAGTTCCGGCCAATCGGCTTCTCCAGCAGCGACATCAGCTCGGCGACCACAAACTTGCAAATCTTCAGCTTTCGCAAGGCCTTCGCCTGCAGAGCGCGCAGTGCGCCCAGCTTGGGCGAGTCCAGGTACAGCGTGTCCAGCTGGGGACACGACTGCACAATCACCTGCAGCTGCGTTTCGTCCGTCGACGTGTCGTGGACATACTTCAGTCTGCACTGGAAGCTGCTGTCGATGTTGTCGTAGATGAACTTCAGGGCAGCTCCTACAAAGGAATAGGTCGATAGGGTCTCCACGTGCGGACAGTGCTCGAGGATTAGAGCTATGTCGGAGTAACAAATATTCTCCTCGCCAGGCATGCCCACGTCCACGACGGTCAGGAACTGTGCACAGTTGCCCTTGACCAGCAAATCGATGCCGATCTCTGTGATGTCCGTCTCCCCCGATATATCCAGGACCTGCAAGTGATTGCAGTTCGCGGCGATCTCCTCCAGAAGCTGATCGTTTGCTATATAGGGCACGTAGAGCTTGATCAGCTGCTTGCAGCGCCTCACTATCTCGTACATGTAGTGCATGTGCTCCTCCTTCACCCAAATCCCCTTCAGATTGAGCACGCGCAAGGCAGATCCCTGCGCTGCGATCACCTGCAGGATCTTCTCATAGTAGCTGGGCGGAAAGACCTCCGTGACGAGCAGGTGGACGCCGCAATTGAGCAGCATTTGCAAGCAGGTGAAGCGCATGTTCGCCTCCAAGTAGTCGGAGCTGAGAATGACGCGCAGCAGATCCTGGTAGATGTTCGACGTGGCGCCTGCCTGGGACAAGTACTCGTTCAGCTCGACCATGACGATGCTGATGTCCAGGTTGACATCGGGCGCATACTGGACGTAGCTGATCGTGGACACCAAGAGATTCGCCAACTCGGCCAGCGAACTGTCGCTCAAGGAGCGCACGCTCAACTTCTTGGACATCCTTCCCTCCCTCTCTCTCTCTTTGTCTGCCCTTGCCGATTACTCTTTGATTTATTTTGTAAACAATGTGCGACGCAGTAGGTGAATTGATTTGGTCCTCTTCTCCTCCTCGATTCTGTTTCTATTACATCACTTGCTGAAGCCTTTTAATATTATTAATTGATTGAGTTAACTATTGACTCTTTTGTTAAAAGTTATTTTCGCTAAGGTATTCTTATTTATTTATATTATTTTTCTGCTTTTTGTAGCTTATGTATGGTAAAACCAAAATAGATTTTCAGTTTTTGTTAAATTTTCTATATATAGAATAAATTCTCGGAGCGATCGCGTTCTGAATGCTTTGCCGCCGCAACAGAAACTGAAAAGAAAACTATTTTTTGCAAACATTTTGATTTGTTTGAAAACAGAAGAATAATGAGAAGGGAATGAGATAGTAGGCGAGTGGATAGAAAACAGAGCAGGATGGAAGAGAACAGACAAGAGCACAGCAGGCGATATGGACAGAGAACCAAGAGGGAAGAGAATTGATCGGACGGGAAAAGAGAAAAACAAATACAGGGGCAGATAACGCTAAGAGAGACATATGTATATATGTAGATTATTTGGCAATTGTGGAAGCTCCACATGAGTGGAAGATTTATATAAATAAATAATGAAAAAACACGTATTGGAGATTATGACATGGAGTTTATAATACTTAGATATAGATAAGAGAGATTTCCGTCAAAGGGATATTTGCTTAATCTGATTCGCTTAGGGTTGCAGATAGCTGGGCAGCTTCATCCGCATGAAGAGCCAAGTCGTGAAGAAGGAGACCAAAATGAAGACGAATCCCATGGCAGTCAGGAGCAGGCGATTGAGATTTGTCTTGCCCGGTGCGTGGGTCTGGTCCATTATGATGAAGCCCAGGCCGCCGATCGTGAATAGGAAGCTGCTGGCCAGTCCCTCCATGATATATTGGGCGTTCACTCTGTACGGCATGAAGGCCACGGGGCGCGAGTGTCCGTGCTCGTCGACAGTGGCGCCAACACTGGGCGGTTCCACGATCACATCATAGATGATGCCTAAGAGATAGGATATTCAATGAAGGCCTCATTTATATACGTACGTTTCACTTACCTCCGGTGACCAGAAAGTAGGAGATCAGCACGGCAGAGAAGACGGTCATGGCCGAAGGCACGGGTATGGAGAACTTTCGCACTTTGACGTTGGGCGGCACGAGTATGTGGAAGGGCAAATTGTACAGCGTTTCAAGCATTTTGCTGATTTAAATTCAGTTATTATTAATTTTTCTCGTATAGCCGGCGTAGGCGGATGTTTTTTCCTGTTTTGTTGACGTTGTGTAGTTCGACGCTGAACAAGCTCGATATCAGTAACATGACATATCGGAACTAGATGTGAATCGTGTTTTGAACTATCGCAAATATGCTTAACAGCTGTTAAGTAAGCGCGCATTCAATTCCAGTTGGAATATTTAAATTGGAGCGAACTTTGTCAGTGAGCAACTGAGTTACAAGTATAAGTAAAGTAAATATTAATAAATGCCAGCCACTCTATTTATACCTGTTGAAATGACTTTTATAATTGAGCTGTTTTGCAGAATGGAGTGACAAATGAAATACTGATTAGAATGGTAATTTGCAAGCAAGAGTGAAGCGTTGAACTAGAATGTTAAACAAATGCTCTCGCACACTACCAACAGGTCTAACTGAAGAGATTCGAATGAATGCATTTACTGAACTCGTATATATGTGCAGTATTAAAACATAAAATTCGTGAAAGCTGGTCACACTGCTGCGAACAGCTGTTCAGCAATTGCGATAAAATTGGCGTCTCTCTCTATATTTTCCCAAACGAAACGTAACTTAAAAGGAAGCAATACAAACAAAAATTCCATTGAAGCATGGCAGATGCCAATGCAATGGCAGCCGGTAAGCGAGAGAAACATAACAGTTAGTATAGACTATCAGATACCCTTCATTCTCTTGCCTGCAGACAAAGTGCCGGCTATCGAGAAGCGAGTGCATAACATCTCTGACCTTGCCCAATGGCAGCGCTCGCGCGCCTACCACGACCTAATTGGGTACATCAATGGTACCAGCACGGCCATACAGGGCATCAAGACCACCGACGAGATGTACGAGTCGGAGGTGTTGCGCAAACTGCTGGGATTAATCGACTCGTTAGAGCAGCTCGTCGAGCAGCACCCGCCGCTGGAGCAGCCACAGAGATTCGGGAACAAGGCCTACAGAGATTGGTCCCGCGCCATGCAGGAGCAGCTGCCCAACCTGCTGCAGCAGCTGCTGCCGGTTGCCAAGCAGAAATACCTCAGCGAACTGCTCCAGTATCTCGTCGAGAGCTTCGGTAATGCTACGCGCATCGATTACGGCACCGGGCATGAGCTCTCCTTCGTCTTCTTTCTGTGCGCCCTGTTCAAGGCGGAGATACTGCTGGAGCAGGACATCGTGAGCGCAGCCCTGCGCCTGTTCAATCGCTATTTGCAGTTCGTGCGGCATTTGCAGCGCACATACAACATGGAACCAGCTGGAAGTCAAGGTGTTTGGTCGCTGGATGACTTTCAATTCGTGCCATTCATTTGGGGCAGCGCCCAACTGGCAGGTGAGTCCATCAAGTTAAGCTCTCTATAAGTAATCTAGCTCTTAAACTTCTCAAAGCTATAGCTCCATAAATTTCCCTTTTCTGCTACTAAAACTACTTCTCATCTCTTGACATGCACTCTTTTCTTAATAAATTTGCCTTTTCTTCCAATATAGAGCAGTCTCTTTCAATCGAACGGGTTTTCGGCTCTTCGCAATTTAGTCTCTTAATTCAATCAATTTTTATTTGCTCTCTTATAGCTCTTTAAGCTTGCCCTCCACTCAACTTTTCTCTTTACTGTTTCCACTCTTTACTCAATAAACTTCCCATTTTCTTCCAGTCAAAAGTCCATTTGATCCATCCAAATTCGTGGAAGAGCAAATCATCGCCGATTTCAAGGACCAGTACATGTTCATCAGCTGCATCGACTACATCTGCAAGGTGAAGACGGGCCACTTCGGAGAGCACTCGAATCAGCTGTGGAGCATTTCGGCAGTGCCGTCGTGGGTCAAGATCAATGCTGGCCTAGTCAAGATGTACCAGAAGGAGGTTTGACAGCCACTTCAATCAATATGAGTCTCTATTCACTTGGTGTTTTCTCTTCTAGATCCTATCCAAATTTCCTGTTATTCAACACGTCTACTTTGGTGAGCTGATGTCCTTCGACACGGTAGCAGCGGGCACAGCTCTGAGCAGCGCCCGTCTGGGTCACGTGGCGCCGCCGCCGTCGAAGCGGATTTGCATTGGTGTGCCGACGCCAGCGAATCTGCCGCCGCCGCCGCCCGCAGAGGCCGTGAGCAGCGACCTCAACGTGGGTGACTCGAGCAGCGAGAGCAGCGACAACAGCGTCGTCCTACGCACAGAGTCTTCAGCATCGTTGGTGGCTGTGCAGGCCTCTAATTCGGGCAGCGGCTCGGGCGACAAGCCCACCGTGAACCAGCCGGGCGGAGAGGTGGCCAAGGAGCAGGCGGAATAGTTGTTTGAAGTGTTTTGGAATCGGATTTGTCTCAGAAAATATGCGAAATTCTATTAAAAATTTTGAACGCAATCGGAATGGGACATTACAGTTGAAGGTGCACTGTGCCATGCTAAGCGAACGGGGCAGTGACAGTTTGACGTGTATTGTGATTGCTTTGAGGTTGCTATTTGGTTTGACAAGTATTTCGATTGTATTTTTTATTGCGTATTTTGTAAAGTTACTTTAAATGCAAAATGTATTAATAAAATTATAAGAGCTGTAAACAATTTACAGTTTGACATGAACTGTGCCAAGCTGACAGCTTCTCATGTGTTACAAATTGTCTTTGTCTTTAAATGCCGCACAGTTCGACATGCATAGCACTTTATGCATAAACAGCGGAAACAATTGGCACAATTTGCCGTTTTTTTTATTTTCCACAAAAAGTTCTCTTAATGCACAATCATTGTAAATGGCCCACTTAAATGGATTTTTGTGCCCTGACGGAGCAGAACAGCACAAGCATAAATTGTGATAAATATTTTTTATAGTTTGTTGAGTGAGATTTTAGCTTAAGCGACTTTAAGGTTAAAGCATTGAGTGGAATTGATTTGCACTCATGAACTAATTCTGTTCTCTTTTTTATAGCAAGTCTCTTTAGTTCTTCCTGTGAGTTTCACTCATTAACGTACGAACTGTTTCGTGATCAAATGAACGAGTCAATTGAATTAAATCACTCACTTCTTTATATCCTTCAGCTCGCTTTCCCCTCTATCTATGTTTCTTACTCTCACTTAACAAGCTCTTTAGTCCAAAATGTAAACATCAAAATAATTGAAAAAGAAAAAAACAACAACAGCCAGAAAAGTTAAACTTTTTGCAGCCATCAAGTGGACGAAGTGTGAAGCATATAATCATTTATTTTCGACACATCATTTATCACAGCCGATGCCACGCCCAGACATAAACGCCCACCATAACTACCTGAGCAAGCTTCGAAATTTAGTTGCTGCATTAAAACTTTGCCGACGCATTTTGATTGAAGACTTGCGCAAAAAAAAAAATCTGTTTGTGCTCTGCACTCATAGCTGTCCTCGCTGCTCTTCCCGTTGCCCACTTCCGCTCTCACAACCAGCTCTCTTTATATTCCACTCGACGCCATTTCAGTTCCAGCTCAAATGCCTCCGTTAGTTTTGTGGTTATGTGAGCAAGTAAGAGTGTTTGACTGCCTGACTGTGCAATATCCTGTTCATACAGTCATTCAATTCTTATTTGAGTTATATATATACATGGATATACAATACTTATATTTATTATATAACATATATATTTGTATAATATTGGCTATTAGAAATAAAAAATATATACATATTTGTATATCATGCAACATTTTAAAAAACATTTTTCATATATATTTTTGGTATATAATTTGTATTGTTAACCTGATTTTATTTCTATATAAACTTTAACTATTCATAATTCAGTTATCCAATATACCCTTCTCATTTGCTATTTACAGGGTATCAGTAGCAACTTGGCCTCAAGCTACATTGTTCGGTCTATTTTGACCTCAGATTTAACCAGGTGATGTGTTTTTGCAAATTGGATGAATTTAGTGAGAGTGCAATGTCACATTGAGAAGTTAAGAGAATGCATGAGAGGCAGAGAGCGAAAGAGGTAGAGGCCTGCAACCATTGAACTATCCTGTCACAGGTTAAGCCGATAACACAATGCAGTGTGAACAACTTTTTGGCAAATGAAAAATGTTTGGAAAAGTCAAGGATTGAACCTCTCAATGGAATTGGAAGAAAATGGAGAAGTAGCAATTTTGTCGACTGATAAGTGAAAACGCTTTCTGGACACAGCAAATAGTTTAAAGAGTAACCATGTACAGGATATGATTATCTTTGCTTGTATTTTGGCAATGTCTACAATGCTCCCATTCTAAATACTCAACAAAGTTGCACTAGCATAGTGTGCGTATGTATACATGTGTGTGTGTGTAAGCTGCATTAAATTCCATTACACGGATCTTCCCATTGACTGAGAGCATTTACGCGAAGAGCGTACATTTTGCATGTTCTCATTGAGGGAAAATGTTATTAGAAGCGCGCTGTTGTTGGTTTTGATCCCATTTTATGAATTGCCGCCTGCTGCTATATGACAGAGGGAGACAGAGCGCTAGAAAGCATAAAGGCTGTTGTGTTCACGCCGCCATTGAATTATGATCCAGTTATTTAGGGTATTCATCTGGGATGTACGTGTTAAGAGAGTTTCTTGCAAATGAATAATTAATTTATTAATATATAAATATTAATAATAATATAATACAATATATAATAAAAATATGTCCTTGAAAATATTATGCAATTTTATTAATAATATTGTGTATTACATATATTTATATATTTATTAACTGATGTAGTATATAGTATGCATGTATGTATAAATTTTTCTGTTACTAAACAATCCTCACAGCCAATATGCTCAACTAGCTTATCTGCCTGTTGTCTACATCTAACTGTGATTTGCGACAAGTCCAGCTGTTAGCAATGAAAATAGAGTCGCGCTGGTCACATACCATGTCATTCTGTTTCCCTCCCTCCACTTGTTCTATCCCACTCCCTGTCCCACTCACACTCGCTTTGTTGTTACGCATATGGGAATTCGTACAAAATATGCCTGCCTGTGGTTTCTGCTGGTCACTGCTGCGTTGACAATGCGTTAGGAGCTGTTGCTGAAGGGATATTTCTCTCCCGCTGTCCTACTCTCCCATTCTCTCGTTCTGCCTGTCTATAGTGTTCCGGTTATAGGCGCAGTTCTACTCCCTTCTGCAATTCATTATTTTCGCTCGTATTTTGTTGGATAATGGAATGGGTAGGCAAAGGAGCAGGGGCAGGGGGATGTCTGTTGTCTGGTGGCGTCAGCTGTTGCAACATAATGGAGTCCGATGCTGCGCATATTTTGGGGCCAAGTTACTTCCCAGCCAAAGGGGAGTCGCTTGGTGCTTGGTGCTAGAGGCTTTTGGTCAATGTCACAAAGTTGCCAAAGTTTCGATTTACATTTTTTTCATGGCTTGTTTTTGTTCCTTTTTTAGTTGTTTTTCTTTTTGGCAACTGGCTTAACGAACTGTCTAAAGTGCAAAAACAAAAGTCGAGGCGCCACAAACTTTGCCTGAGGTGCACATTGTTGAAGTTTTTGGCACACTCCCCTCAAATAACGCCCACTGCCACGCCCATCGTTACCTTAGACCATAGACAATAACTAATTTTCGCTAAAGTTTTTGGCCAAGCAGCAGCATCCAAAGAAGAAGAAGCAGAATAAGTTTTGTCTTAGGGAAGTTTTGCGTGGCATGTCTTACAGTTGTAGAGTCACTGTGTGCGTAAGTCTTCGATGAGGTAAATCGCAAAAGTTTTCCGCCTTTCGTGCATGTGTTCAACTAATTAGCTGATGTACTGGAGTAGAGAGGCGGAAGCGAAAAGTATTCTCAAAGCGCACACAGGAAGAGAGTCCAGATTGGATTGCCTCTGGGTTACTCCATTGAATCAGAGATTCAATTATCAATGATTAAAGATAATATGAAAGAAAATATTTTTGTTGAATTTTATGTTCATGCTTGTCTGAAATATCCACAGCAAAACTCTAAGTAATTATTACTATGCCAATATTAAGGTGCTCAGACTACTAATACGAATTACCCTACACTCTTTCCACAATCTAGTTCATTACCCAACACATAAACAGAAAGTATTTATGAAGATCTAAAGAGAGGGAAATATTCTCAGCACACTCATAGGATTAACTGTTATACTTCATAGTGTACTTTCTCTGGTGTTCATCCTTCTGTTTTTGTTCTACTACTGCAGCATTCCGCTCAATTAACTCAAGTCACAAAGCACTCAATGCAATTGGGAAGCGATTTAGAGAGAGAGAGAGAGAGAAATTTTCTCGGCATACTCGTACATTGCTAAACTACTTACACACTCATATGAATTACCTATCTTGCACATATTATAAAGGGAAATAAGCATACAAAATTCGAAGCACTGGCTGTTATACTACCTCAAGTACTTTCTCTAATCTTACTTCATCATTACGCTCAATTAATCCAAACTTGCAAAGTACTCAATGCAATTAGGAAGACAATAGACTCTTGGCTAATTCCCCTTGCCTTAAGCATCCTCCTTTTCTTCCCTTTCTCAATATTGCACATTCGCCCCAGTGCACGCGCACTCATATTGCATGCAGAAGAATCGTCGAAGCTCCATTCATTTGCCATGTGAAAATGCATAAAAATGGCATAAGACTTGCACAGATTAGCGCCAATTTCCGTCTGGCAATCCTCCTTCTACTCCTCCACCTCCTGCTCCTCCTTTTGCATCTCTGAAATATATGTACATATATATATTTCCCACTTCTTCAGTTGCAAAGTTCGTCATGCAAACATGACTTGGCAGCATCAGCACGAGCAGCAGCAGCCGTTGAGACTGCTTGCACTCTGTGGGCGTGGCTGTGGGCGCTGATTTGGTTTGTTGAACAGGAAATGCGCGCAGCAAATTGCATTCGCTCCTCTCGCAGTTCCCTTGGCCTTTGGCACGCAGCAGCAGAAGCGGGAAGAGCAGCCAAAGCATTTGCTACATCCAATTCAATTTGTCTTTGCCGCACTTTTTTTCTCCCGCTCTCCCTCTTACTCTCCTTCTCTATCTCTGTTTATGGTGGTTCTCTCTTTCTTTTCGTCTCTCTGATGGATTCCTTCCGCTCTTCCTGCTCCTGTTCGGGGAATAGTCGACTCGGCTTACAGGTGCCTGAGCTTTGGCCGCCAGCTGAAAAAAAAAAAAACAAAAAAAATGAAATACCCTCATTTTTTGCGTTGGTTTTTCGAAATTCCCAGCCACATACTTGCCGCATGCTTGCGTTATCCCTGCCTTATCTGCGCCTCATCCCTTGCCCGTATTCCTTTCGCACATCCTTTGGCCCATCTGTTCCGGCGTTGCCCTTTTAATAACTTTTGCCCATTTCTTTATGCGCTTTACGTGCCAAGCTCTTCGGTGGCCGCGCTCAAGGACTGCGCTTCCTGCGAGTCCTGCGAGTGTCCTTTCGCTCAGGTGTTGAGCTCGATAATTAGCGGAGGCTACGTGTCGA
The DNA here is from genome assembly GCA_035045965.1 of Drosophila aldrichi. Taxonomy (NCBI): domain Eukaryota; kingdom Metazoa; phylum Arthropoda; class Insecta; order Diptera; family Drosophilidae; genus Drosophila; species Drosophila aldrichi. The sequence goes on from JAWNOM010000470.1 coordinate 175,038, forward strand.
AAGCTTTTAACAGCCAGACATGTGAGCAGAACTCTTTCCTTTTCCTGTTTTGGCATAGGGCACAATGTAACGCCTCATTACGATTGCTTCCACTCGTGGCGCCACTTTAAGTGCTATCTCTTTCACTCTTTCGCTCCTCACTCTTCCTGCTCTGCGTTTCAATTACCTTATTGAAGTATTGAACGTAGCTTTTCTTTCCTTTAAGAACTGCTTGGACTACAATTAATTCGAGCGGCATCGTGTATACCCTGTAATATAGTATGTTTAGATGAAGGGTTGCTTGACTATAACAAAATCTGGCTACAATTGTGGACTTCGCTTAAGCTGGGTTTCTAATTGATTGTTTTACTTAGCGCTCTCTCTCTCTCTCTCTTGTCAATAGCTTTCATGTGATCTTAATTGCCTTTAAGAGCTTGAAGCTCTTTGTAAATGAATTGCCAAATCCAATGCCAAATTGAGTCAAAAGCTCAATTACCAACTGCAGCGCAAGCTCTAATCGCTCGCTTAATTGAATTTTCGACTTCAACATTCCTCGATTCAAGCAAAAGAATATTCAAGTCAAACTGCATCACAGTTACTTCTCCCAGCCCCGAAAAAAGGGAAGAAAAAGAATTCCATTTGAAATTTTAAGCCGCGGTAGCAACGCCAACGCCAACGCACGTTGCTTTGTTGGCATTTTATTTATGCATGTGTGTGTGAGAGGGAGAGAGTGGTAGACTGTGTGTGGGTGGGTGTCCGTTACATATGCTGCTGTAGTTCGCGCTGGCGTTGCATTTTATTTTCAGCTGTTGAGGGAGGCAGAGAGAGGGAGAGAGAGAGAGAGAGAGAGAAGCAGAGGGAGGGGAGAGTGGGAGAGCAGACAGGAGCAGGATACTGGTTGCCCCCAAACGACATTCAAATGCACAATTGTTGTCACTGTGCTGCTGCTGCTGCTGTTGTTGCTGCTGTTGGCCCTGGCAGTTGTTGTCTGTCTGTTAGCATGTTTAAACATCCGGCTCCGGTGTTGCCGTCTCTCTTTCTCGCTCGCACTCCCTCCCTGTCGCTCAACTTCCGCTCGAATGGAGTGAAAAATAGCATTTTAGTGGGTTTGAGGTAGTCCAGTTACAGGCTATGCATGTGCTTTGCCCCTCTTTGCTTTGCCCAATCTTTTTTCCCAGATAACGGTAGATTGACAATGCAAAGCAAGACAGCGAAAGAGAACGAGCGACGTTTGGCAAAGCCGCAGGCATCATCAACTTGAGCTTCATACTTGAGCTTTAAGCTGTCAAGCGTTGCAGTTAACTCTCTTGCGCTCTTCCTTTTGCTGTTACTGCTGCTGAGAGCTTAGCCGAGTCAAAATATCTGCTGCTGCTTCAACTGTCATGGAGTGGTACAATTATTACCATTGTAGGAATTTATTAGTTATTATACGTGGCATCCGCTCGCTCACAATTTGCATTCGATGCACAATTTCCCTTTGATGCTTAAATATCCTTTTGATCTGTGCAATTGCAATTTATTATGTTCACTCAACTGCTTCCATTTAGGCAATTGTCCCAGTTGCCTATTCAACTGTCATAAAACATAAATCGTGCTCTTTGCTCATCCTGTTCTTCGTAGGTATTTATGCGCAGTTAACTGCTTAAGCTGCTCTCTCAGCAGTTTCTTCCCACAACGCAAGGGCAATTATCACTTTCGATAGGCTGTCCCTTTCTCTCTGTCCTACTGCCTTGTTCACTTTGTGCTTAGGCAATTTGAACGAATGTTTGTCGCTCAGTCTTTGCTCCGCGCTCCTTCGTTAAACTAGTTCAATTCATAGTTAAGGCGCTCTATCCCACTCTCTCTGCAATCTGGAATCGAGTTGATTTTAACATCATATTTGCGCTTCCATTTAAAAGTTTTGTAATTGCAAAACTTGCCTCAAAATATCCAAATAAAGTTGCTGATAAAATAAATACACTAGAGAGACAGCAGCAACAGCAGCAGCAGGCGAAACGACTTGGCAGCCTGTTAAATCCGTGCAAGAGAATACAAAATAACCTTTGGCATGCGTTCCATTACTCACGCAGCAAATACGCTTGAAATACGAAATACGAAATGGCGGGGGAAGCGTAGAAAAAACTAACGGTGCATGTGTTTGCTGCAGCTTCACATTATTTTTTATGCGTTGACTAAGCAAAGAAAAGCAAAACAGAAATTGCAAACGACTTAAATAAGCAAACAGACGGGACACACACACACATAAATGCTCACATGCACATTCTGACACACATGCATACATTTCCATCTACTGGAAACAGCGATGGAGACCGAGAGAGGTGGTGAGTGGAAATAAAATTCTTTACGGCATTGCCTCGCCCCGCCTCGGTCCGCCTCGCCACGCCTGCCTGCATGCCCTTACTTGCATTATAAAATACCTTTTTTTTCGCGCCCCAACCCAAGCTACTTAAATAAACTACTTTTTACTGCTGTTGGTTTTACTGCCACTCACAGTCACACACACATGCACACGATTGTGTTGCATTCCAAATGTGCCTGTCTAAAGTTTTAAGAGCGAATTTTGAAGTGTGGGCGGAGCAAGAGGCAGGAGCAAGGTGATGGTGGAGGGGGTGGGGCATAGCTACTACCATATTAGACTTTTATGTTTCGGCATAAATTGTTGCTGCTGCCCCCAGCCAACTAACAATTTGTAGTGCAAGTCATTTGGGGCCGGAAATTTGATTTATTATTGACACAGTGGACGCAGTTTTTCTCTTCTTGTTAACTAAAAGTGAAGCACTTGCGTGTGTGTGTGCTAGTTGAATAAATTCAGTGCAGCTCAACGTAAGCGATATTCACATAAGACGCTCTTAAGTTGCGCTCAACGAAAAATAACGTATTTCCTCTTCTAACATCAAATTTCCTTTCATACACATTCTCTTAGGTTAACAGCGCGAGTAATTTTCAAGGCAGACTCTCTTCATGCTCCTAATGCTTCCTTAATTGCAGCGAATTCAAAAGTCGTAGACTGCGAACGCCATCCAAGACTAAGAGAAGCTCCTGATGTAATAGACGCCGACAGCGTATAAAAGCCACAAAATGAATTTTCCTTTTAATTATATTATATATTACAAGGGAGTGTTCATGTTAATGAAGAAGTGCGTGAAGCCCCAAAGGAATGCTGCAAATTAAAAGCTCTGCAATTTTCTACTAAATTGTGGGAAACGAAGACAGCGTGGAGTGCTTGTGCAACTGTAATGCAGACAGAACGAAGAGCGTAAGAACTGAAAGCTGAATTATTGTGCAGTGCGTGCTCAACTGTTATAAAAGGCTAATGATATCTAGTGCTGGTGCAACTGCAGTGCAGGCTGAGCGAAGAGCATAAAATCTAAAAAGTGCAGTGCGTGCTCAACTGTTATAAGCACTAACGATGTTAAGCGTAAAAGTAAATGCCTTCAGGGCAAGCATACATTAATTTCAATTAAACAGTTATCTTATCGGCACTCAAGAGTAGCATAACTCAAACTGTAGCTTAGGGCAAGCTGTGACAGTGCTGTTAAAACTATTTTGCTCTTTGAGTATGTGAGCGAATGCAGTGCGTGCCAAACAGTTGATTTGACAATTTGAGTAAAGAGTAGAGTGAAAGTAAAGTGAATTAAGAAGTGAAGAGAAACGAAGCGATGTGATGCTATTGCTTTGCAAACGGCTGTGATACTCTGTACAAATTATAAGATAATGGAAAAGTCTTTGTCGAAGCCAGAGAACAGTGCTTCCCTAACTGTGGACTGACAGGTATGAGCGACAATATTAATACATTTATATTAAGTACAAGGTATCTGAACTTATTTGATTATAAAATTATAGACTACCTCATACTGCTCTGTTACTTATAGGGTAACAGCTCGTCGATTTTCCCTTACTGTAAAGTTTAGCTTTGTTGATCTTATTAGTTCATTTCACTAACTTTGTGGTCACATTTTGGACAATGTTCAATGTGTAACTGTGGCCAATACCCAAACGTCCAAATATCCAAATGTCTAATCACTCAAAGAGAGTCAGCAGCAGAAGTTTAATGTGCGCACACCCACACACACAATCGCAGTGAAGTTTTCAATTGCGCATTTGTAACTTTTTCAACAGGCTCCGAAAATATTGCGTAACTTTTCTTTTTTTTCATTTTTTTTTTTCTGTATTGTGCGAGCATCAAAAAGCTGGCGCTGTTCCAACTGGCTTTCAGCTCGAAAGGATCCCACGGCAAATGCCTTTGACAGGCGACTAAGCTAGCAAAACAATTTCCACAGTAGCAAACCAAAACGAGTTCGCATTCTCTCTCTCTCTTCGTCTCTCCTTCTTTCTCTTTCAGTCTGCAGCCGCACAAATGTAAGCGACACTTGCGGGCAAACCATTAAGTGCAGCCAGGGGCGTTGTTAGAGGGGCTGGGAGGGGGATGTTGAGGAGAGGAGAGTGGTGCGTATTTGGTTTTGGTTTCCAGTTAATTGAAATGCATTTCGAGTGCCGAAGCGAAAGTTGCAACTGAATTGCTGCAGGATTTTAAGCATTTTCCTAAACTGATCCAATTTTTGGCCAAAAATAATCACCGCCTAGCCAATTATGAGCCCGCCGTTCTCCCCCCTCGCTTCCATCTCCTCTTATCGCCTTTGCCTTTTCTCTTCGCTTGCATCGAATTCAATTTGATTTTCGTATTTTATATTCCATTTCTTTGCTTTGCCTTGATTTTTGCTGTGTTTGCGGCTTATTTGCTAGCCACGCCCACCTCCTGCTCCTTGGCCAGAATCATTGCATTGCAAATCAAATTCGTTTTCAAGTATTTTTGTTATCCGGAAAGGATTTTGCATAGCGATGCAAAATCAAATTTTGTGCAGAGAATTTTCTTGTCGTTTCTTGGTCGAGGTGTTTCAATTGAGTTCGTATTCGGATATGAATTATAAGGTCACGTTCGAGGAGCTACAAAGAGATAGAGAGTGGGTGAAATGAAGGTAGAGAGAGAAAGGACTGATATGAGAATGCCCAGCTAGGTCAGCTTTAGTCAAGACTCAAATGTCTAGATGTGAGTGTTATGGACTTTAAGGAAGTTCTCAAAGAAATCTGCGATATAACTACTCTATGACATATAATATATATATTACATATATAGTAAATATATACTAACTAAGAAATAGAAAATAATATTACTTCAAAACTCTATTGCCTGAAAATTAATTGCAATTCCTTCAACTTTAGTCTTTGAGCTCAAACAGATTATTTTAATTTACATCTGTTTTTGAGGTTATGAACTTTGCGAAGAGAGGTTATGTTGAATATCTGTTTGTCATAGTTTCCATAATTTATCATCAACTCAACATTAAATTCATATTGTTATTCATACTCATTCATTCATACAATGCTTATTTGGATTTTCACACGTTTCCCCTCTAAGTAGTTCATAATTTGGCCAGCAGCTGCTGCGCTGCGGCAAACATAACCTCATTTCGCATTGTTGGCCTAATATAAAGCCGCCGATTGGCCAGGCCTTATCTCTTGGCCATAATTTATGGCATTGCTTAGCACTAAGCACAAGCTATGCCCACAAGTTTCCAGCTATAAACAAACCATATATTAGCTCTTTATATAAATAAAGCGAATGGCGGAGAGAAAGAGAGAGAGAGAGAGGTAGATAGAGCGAGTAGAGATGGGGTAGGGAAAGAGTTTGATCTCCCCACTACCCTAGCGTTGGGCTCGCAATTTAAAAATCGTTTAGTGTTTGGCACAAATGAAACATCAAAGATTTACGAGCCATGATTAAGCGGCCAAAACAAAAGGCCCAAAGACCGCAGCCGACGCTGGCAATAGGAAAAGGCAGTGCAAGTGTTTTTCTTTGGCTAAAAGTGTTCAGCGAGCAACTCGAATTGTTCGCTATATATATTAGAGTGTTAAGCCAGATAGGGGGCGTGGGAGAGAGGGCGATTGAGATGGAGAGAGAGAGAGAGAGAGAGAGAGAGAGGGTGAGGGAATAAAGGATTTCAGTACATGTTTTATGTTTCAGTTGATTTGGGTTTTTGGTTGGATAAGTGTTTTAGACAGGCGAAAGTGCGAAAAGCAAGCGACAGCAGCAGAGGAGCGCTAGAGCAGGATAGAGAAAGTAGAGCACACACATTGAGAAGCGCAGAGAGAGGCAAGTAAAAAGTGAAACGAGCTAATCTAGAGCATGAGCAAAATGAGTGCATCAAAGTCTATTGAACAAGTTATTTCGTTTGTCTTGTGACCTTCTTATTATGATTTAAGGACGAAGAAGAAGCCTACTTAATGAAAAACTTAAAGACAATTTCAGGATAATTAGCATATATCAAGATTCTTCAGTTAAGAAAACCATAATTTTAATCTCATACAAGTTTTTCTGCAGTATTTGCAGGGCTTTTCTTTTGAATAGTTTCCCTAGTTTGCTTTTCACATTATTTTTTCTTGATGCCCATTCGGACGTCCATGAGCCTCTGGGAATATTTGTGGGCTTTTCTTTGCTTAATTTCTAATTAACATGAGCTTTGTGCTAACTTTTCTCGCCTGTCATTAGTCATGCATGCCCTTGAGGGCAGGCACAGCCATTTCCCTCCCTCCCTCCCTCCCTCTATCTCTCTCTGTTTCTCTTTCCATATTGTTTTTTTTGCGCCTGGTTTAATTATGCGTCGCTTTGATTTGTTGTTGTCTTTTGTTTCCAGCTGGGAATCAGCTCTGAGGCACTCGACACTCGCACAGAGAGCCAATTAATTACCACCAAATGTGGGACAAACGAAAAGATCTAGGAGATGGGAATAGATCGCTCTTGTACATATGTGAATATATGTGTGCATTATGTGGACATTTATCTGATGTCCCCAAAGTCCTATCTAAAATGTGCATAGTATACATGAATCACTTGTACTCTTAGCCTATCTTTAGTAATTGACTGTACCCTTGCGCTAAGCTCATCTGGTGGGCCTATCTATAGTGCACTATAACTTTAATCTATCTCCCAAACTGCTCAAGAGTCTTACATATGCTTGAACTGTTTACTGTGCCTATTTGTTGTACCTAAATATTGTACCTACTTCCTGCTCGGTATATCTATTCAATAAACATATTTTCTGAGACTGCTGCATTTATTTCCGGTAATAGAATATTGTACCTACTTCCCCTATTAATCGTATAACTCATCTCTGTACCTATTTGTTGATGCTACAGCCACTAGGTACACCTAATCGTCATAGTGTTCCAATAGGGGGCATTTGTTTTACATATTGCTTGTACCTATTTAATGTACCTTTCCGCTAAACATTTTTGGTGTACCTTTTCGCTTAACTTTTTTACTGTACCTACTGCAGCTAATGATCCCATGTGGTTCCTCTAGCTATATATACATAGGTACAGCTAATGCCATTTCTCTCCCTAGCATCAATTTGCTTTCATTAGATATACTCAATCAATCTGGTCTATTGTAGAGCATTCAGAATTCGTCAAGCTCATCTCGTATTCGCTTCTCGTTTCGCTTGTTATTCTTCATGCTCAACATTTTTGGTTTATTCGCCCGGCGAATCCTTTGGAGGCCTTTAGTTTAGTTTTTTGTAATTGTTTCGAGCCGCTGTTGTTTGTTTGTTTATTATTGTTGTTATTTTTAGACAGATTCGTTGTGTGTGTGTGAGAGAGTTAAGGGGAGTTAAATTGTTTTTATTTATACATTGCTCGAGGGTGGCATCTGGAATTGGGGGCGTGGCTGTTGGAGGATGTGCCCCAGATTGGGCACAATTTGCATTTTGCGAGCGCGCGAAATTGTGTGTTGCGAGGCGTGTGAATAATGTGTGGAGCTTACTGCGATTGTCCTCGTGCCCGTGCCCGGCCACGCCCTGTCCCCACCCCGGCGTGCCTCCCAATGAAAGCTGCGGCGCTCGGGTGCCATTAGAATGATTTGTAGCCGTGGCAATCTAATTAATGCTGTCGCAAAAGCATGAAACAGATAAAGAATTCCCCAATACTCCAAACACTTGAACTAATTGCGAAGCACAGAGAGAGAGTGTGTTAGTGTGTGTGTGTGTGTGCCGGATAGCTGGACAGCTGGACTTGGCTTAGCAAAAGTTTTCCTTGAATGGACCTCTTGATGGCATTTGTCATGAGATGTTCCATGCGCAAATCTCTTAAAATTTGCATGACAAATGAAATACTCACTTAACGAGCTGTCGAGCAAGAATCTCTTTGCACGCAAATTTATGTGTAAATAAAGAATTAATTTTATTTGGAATTCTTTTAAATATTTACATTTGTTTTTAGAAATAAATGAAAATGAAATACAATAATATTGTTGCTCCAAAAAGTAGGCAATAAATTTTACTTTATTGTTGCCATTTTAATATAATATTTTATTACTGAATTATAAAAATATATATTCCTCCTGGTTTTGTTAAAATCTATGTAATAGGCAGAAGAAGGCGTGGCAGACCCCACAAAGTCTATATATATTCTTAATAAGGGTGACGAGCTGAGTTGATTTAGCACTATTCGTCTGTCTATTTCTTCTTTAACAAATAAAAAAAAAATATTTCTTCTAAGTATTCCTTCTACGTATTCGAACTATTTCCGCTAAGTATTTACCTTTTTCTTCTAAGTATTTCCTTCACGTATTGCCTTTACGTATTTCCTCTACGTAGTTCCTTCACGTAATTGCTCCACGTATTTCCTCTACGTCTTTAATGCTTAGCTGATCACACACTCTACGTCACTTCGTTGCGCTGACCTCAACCAGACCTGGACGACTGAAGCAATGCTGCAGCTGCTGCCCTTTATATAGGGCCACTTTTACTCAAGCACTGTCTCTCCCAAATGCTGAGCCCGACGGCAGCTAGAGCTCGTTACAGTCGAGCTTCAAGTGGCGCTCTCTGCTGCTGTGAGCATTTTAGCTGCGTTTTACCTAAATACAAATATCAAATGAGAACTGCTGCATACATATAGACAACTTTAGTGATCATCTGCATTTCTTCTCTCATTGCTTTTACTTGTGTGCCTATGTGTGTTTATGTATGTGTGTGTGTGTGTGTATGTGTGTGTGTGTGTGTGTGTGTGTGTGTGTGTGTGTGTGTGTGTGTGTGTGTGTGTGTGTGTGTGTGTGTGTGTGTGTGTGTGTGTGTGTGTGTGTGTGTGTGTGTGTGTGTGTGTGTGTGTGTGTGTGTGTGTGTGTGTGTGTGTGTGTGTGTGTGTGTGTGTGTGTGTGTGTGTGTGTGTGTGTGTGTGTGTGTGTGTGTGTGTGTCAGAAAGACGCAATATCAGTTCTCTTACTGTGTGTGTGTGTGTGTGTGTGTGTGTGTGTGTGTGTGTCAGAAAGACGCAATATCAGTTCTCTTACTTGTTTTTTATTAAATTGAAATATTATTGTGTGTGTGTGTGTGTGTGTGTGTGTGTGTGTGTGTGTGTGTGTGTGTGTGTGTGTGTCAGAAAGACGCAATATCAGTTCTCTTACTTGTTTTTTATTAAATTGAAATATTATTTATATATATATATATATATATATATATATATATATATATATATATGCAAGTAGAAACATGAACAACCAAGTTGGTCAAGCTAACAAAAGGCAAATTCATTTGGGCTTTATACATTTCCAAGGAAATGAGTATTAAAAAAAAAAAAAAATATGTATATATATATATATATATATATATATATATATATATATATATATATATATATATATATATATATATATACATATTTTTTTTTTTTTTTAATACTCATTTCCTTGGAAATGTATAAAGCCCAAATGAATTTGCCTTTTGTTAGCTTGACCAACTTGGTTGTTCATGTTTCTACTTGCATATTTCTTTTTTTTGTTACGGCAAAAGTTTCTGTGCAATATGTAAAAATGATTTAAAAACTCATAACTCGCCTAGTTAGAGCTCTTTCTTCATGTTTTCACTTTCGACAAAAGTTTCGCATTCTGATTTCCCCCTGGACAATTTTTGTTGCTCAAGTTTCCTTTTCCTTTTCAATTTTCATTTTTATTTATTTAAAAAAATTTTTTTTTTTTTTGTAATCAAGTTTTTTTTTTATTATTTGATAAACATTAAAAACTTTGAATAACAATTTTTTTTATATATATTTTGTTGTATGAAAAAAAAAAAATAAATAAATAAATAAGAAAATAAAATAAAAATTTTAAAAATATTTTTATATAAATAAAATATAAATAAATATATAATTAGTAAAAAAAAAAAAATAATAAAATAATATAAAATTATAATGATCATCCAAATTAAAAAAAAAAAAAATAAAATAAAAAATAAATTTAAATAAATAAAATATAAATAAATATATACCACGGTAAAAATTAAAAAAAATAATAATAATACAAAATTATAATTAGATTATATAATTTACCTTCTAGTAAGTCTCTTCTTAGGGTATTCACACTTCGTTCCTCTGCTCTATCCCCCTTCATTGCTTTCAATTTAATAGGTTTCAGTTTTATTTACGCAAGAGAAACTAAGAGAACTTTCTCGTCACTCAACTCTATGAGCACGCTCGAAAGGAAGAGCTCAATGAGCGCTTTGCTATGAGCTTAATGAAATGCAACTCAAGTGCGGGAGCTGACAATGTAAGTTAATTTTCACAGCAGCCACAGCCAGAGCCGCAGCCACCGCAACCACCGACACATTGTTAATTTATGATAGTTTTCACACGTTGTAGATGTTGCATACCCCACTTCATCTTCTTCTTCCTCCTCTACTTAGAGGAGTAGACATTCAAGTGCAGCTTCATTTAGAGACTGCTTGGCTGACCAGTCCAAGTAGCTGCATCTTAAGTAGCTCTCTCTCCCTCTCTCTCTCTCTCGCTCTTTCTCTCTGCAGTCATTCATTTCTTCAATCATTTGTTCAGTGCTTCATTTACTTATTCAACAGCTCGTCAAAGTTTTTGTTGTTGCAAACTTTTTAATTACGTTGTGTTCCACAAAATGTTTATGACTGCCAACTAACAAATGCCAAACAAATACTTCTCTCCATATAAGTGTGTGTGCATGTATGTGCGTGTGTGTGTGTGTTATGCATGCCGTAAGCCCCCTTTCGATGCTGTTTTTGCAATGGCAAAAAAACTTTTATAACAGCCGTGCGGGAGTTTAGACAGCAAGGGAGAGCGAGAGCGAGAGAATGTATCTATAACTGCAAAAGTATCTCAATGTTGCATTCGTTTATTGCAGTTGAAATCTTAGTTTTGAAATTTGTTGTTGTTGCATTTTGTTGCATTCTGCTTTAGTTTTTGCCTCATGGGTAACCATTTGCAATAAATGCACAATAGGGTATCATAAAAGTCTGCATTTACATATTGCGTCAGTTTGCTAAAGTTGCTGCTCAGTTATTTGCGGCTGGCGACTTTCAAATAAACTTATCTCTCTGCAGAATGCTGTCAAAAAATTTCATATTTTTACGTAAAAATTGAAAAGTTGAGTTGCTTCAAGTTCTTGATAACAACAAAAGTGCTTTAAGACCCATCTAAATTCTCCATTGACTTTTTAGTTCTCCTCATCTTACTACCAATCAGTCATTAAATTAGAGCTAGAGGCAATGAAGTCAATGCATCAGTCAGTCCATTGCCCTATCAAGCTGTCAGTCAATTAATCTGATTATATGCATGTTAGTCTGTTAATTAGTAGTTGATCCATTAAGAAGACAATCTATCAAGCTCTCAGTCAATCAATTTCTCAATCATTTAGTCTTTCTGTGAGTCAATCTTCCAGTAAACCTGGACTTTCAATCAATCAAATATCTGTTAGTCTTCCTGGCATTGAGTAAGCCAGCTACTCAATCAACTAATCAATCACTTATTCAATCATTGAATTTGTCAGTTAGTGACTCTGTCAATCAGGTATTCCGTCAATCCGTCAGTCAATGAGTGAATCACTTTCAATCAGTTTGTTTAAGAGTAAGTCAGTCAGTTAGGCAATCAATCATTTAGGTTAGTCAGTTAGACATTCAATCATTCAGACAGTCAATGAAATATTCAATCAGACAGTCAATCAATAACTAGATCTGTAACTCATTTAATTAAGCAGTCGAATATTCTCTTCAGCCATAGTCAATTTGTCCTTTGATAGTAAATCAATTAAAGATTGGATCATTGGGACACCAAGGACTATGGAAATCTAATATGTCGTAAGGGTATTCAATATTCGACTGCTTCAACTCACCAAGTTCTGCTTGGTTCTTGTTTTAATTGAATTTTATTATTGCAAGAACTTGAATTTTATGGGCATTTGTTGGCTGCCAGCTTTTCGAGTTGCCTTTACACCGTACAAATATGCCAAGGGCTCAAAAACAAGAGCCAAACACACACATACAACTTTGTGTGTGAATGTGTGAGTGTGTGTGTGTATCAAATAGCAATTACCCAACGTAGCAACAGAAACACTTGAAGACAGAAGCAGGAGTAGTAGATACAGAGTAGAGCGAGTGAGATAGGGAGCGAGTGAGGGAGAGGGAGAGGGACAACTGGTTAGGCAGCTGCGCGACATATTGTAAAACATTCGTTTTACGTCTCGATATACGTTTTTCTTCCCCCAATATTATCATTTATATTACGTACGTACATATAAATGTGTATATAAATTTATATTTGCTTTGTGCCATTCGCCTTGAGGTTGAATGATTTCTTGACATGACAAAATATTCTTCCGTGGAAAAATATGATCAATTTTGCACAATATTTGCTAAAAAATTGCCACAGGCTGTGCAAAATAAGAAACAAAACACAAATCGAAATAGAAATGTGAGCTGAGACGGGTCTAGTTGGCTGTGCACGACTGGGAGATACTCGACTGATACCGAGTAAGGGCATTACCTATATGAATATGTCGAACTCTTTCAGCAGAGATTCAAATAATTGTCAATGAAGCTATACGGATTAATGAATAGAGCTAGGTCTGCCTGCGAAATGCCCCTATCAAAACCAATATACCCTCTCTAAGCGCATTTTTTCTTAATGGGTTCCGGGTATCGAGGAAAATAAATAAGAAACAAAAGTCAAATACCAATACAAATAAAAGATAGTCAAGAAATAAAGACAAGAGAAATAATCTGTTTGAATCTGAAGTCCTCTTGTCGTCGGTTTATTGAAATTGTGTATTGAATAGCATTCGAGCTGAACTTTGACTCCCCTCCCTACCATGCCCCCTGCCCCATCCCCCATCCCTTGACACAAATATTCAATGTTTGTGAAATTGAACATGAAAATATTTTCGTTGTCTTGCGCCAGAGTTTTAAACTCCACTCAAACGCAACGGGCGGATTAAGAAAATGTTTCTGCGCTGCTTAAGAGACGGTGCACGAGAGAGTTTGTGAAGTTTTTGCACTTGGGTGAAGCTTAACAATGCAGTTTGCATTGTAGTTGTAGTTTTTTCCTAGATACACTTTGCTTCCATTTGCCAGAGAGTTTAGTTCAAGAAAAGAAAATGCGGTTGGCAGGCATTTTAAATGTATTTCCATTAAGCATGACCTAAGATTTAGATTTGTAATTAGACAAATTGCGCTACCTTACTAAATTTGAATGTCTATAATATTATTATTATTGTTTTTTTTTTTTTTTTTTTTTTTTTTTTTTAAATTTTATTCTCTACTTTACTTTATCAAACTTTCATATCTACAATATTATTATTTTTATTTTTTTAAATAATTTTTATCAGGTAGTTTATATAGTCTATATATTATTCATTCAGGCATTTTTTCATTTTAACATAACTACTTAACTTCTAGTTAAATATTAAACATGAGAAGCTAGATATGCTTCTCTCACGAAAGCCTAAGCTTCGTAGGGTATTGATGGTAGGTCTTCTAGCTCTTTGAGCTTCTGCTGCAGCAGCTCGATTATTAATTAAGAATCAACACAATTGTAGGCAGGCCAATGGCATGGCACATCTATTGCTAATTAGCCGCTTTAGCGACTCTGCAGCTATATATTAATTACAAGCCCAAATGCTCAATTATAAATGGCAATTGAAACGAATCGAATCATAATTGACAAAGAAATAACAGAAATGCATAGGCATATATAACTATCTATGTGTAAATCCCTGTATCTGTATGTAAATGCATATTAAATTCCACAGACGGCTTGTCGACATGATGTAATTGCATATTAGCTCGCTCTCTTTCTCTCGCTTGCACGCTGTCTCTTTCATGGCGTGTCGCTGATTGCATTATCCCTTCGATGTCCTGGCCAGTCGTTGCGGTCACGTTGCTCATTTTCGCATAATGTTTTATGCACAACTAAATACAAATGCGCTTTAATGAGCGCCGAAACAGGCGACCTGCCCAACCAGCTCAACGGTCAGAGCCAACCAGGCAAACCAGCCAGAGCCAGCCAGTCAGCCAGAGCCAACCAGCCATGCGGTTAATTTATTATGCAAAACGGGGCTTCACACGTACACACACACATACTCGCGCATATAGAGAGGGTGCAGGACACTATGGCAACTTATAACAAGTGAGGTGACTTTGGTCGGCAGTGCACGACTCGGAGATACTCAAAAGTTGCAAAATATTTAAAGTAAGACTATTTATTACTGAGAAGTTTGAATTTTGCTTAAGAATTCTCTATGAAAGGGTTATCCAACTGTCAAACTAATATACCCGTTTGGCCAGCCACGCACGAGCATGATAATACGCCATTGTCCTTACACACAACAATTACTTGCACACGGGGCTTACACTTTAGCACATCAGCAACGGCTGCTGCTCCTGCTCCTGCTCCTGCTCCTCCTGCTGCTTCTTCTTCTTCTACCACTGCAGCTCGTTAAATGCAGCAGCAAAGAATTTTATGTTGCAACATCACATCGTGGCATAGTTTTTGGTGCATGGCTCGACATAGTTTTTTGGGGAGCTTACGCTGCATAGCTCTCGACACATTTATCATGGCCAAAACATGTTGGCCACTTGATTAACACCTTGACAAAAGCCAGCGAACAGTTCAAATAAATGTAAAATTGTCTGAAACTAAGGGGCTCAGCAAGCTGCCATATTGTATACCCTGTAAAATACACTTCGAAGGGGGTATACGAGTATTACGAGTGAGTTGCATGTGTGCGTGTGCTGGAGGAATGTAGATCTCTGCATGGCTTTGGAGTTAGAACCTTTTTCATATAGAATTCTCAAATGGTTAAGGCACTGAGTAATACTCGATATGAGATCTTTCGAATTTTTGAGTTGTCCTCATTTTTGAGGGTTCTCAAACTTCTAAGTTAATATTCTGATTTTTGGAATTTTGTTCCTGAAAAAAACTTCAAAATAGTTCAATAAATAATTGTGGCTTTCTAGTGCACTTCAAGATTTCTTTTAAATAAAATAATCTAATATTTTAGAACAAAGTTCTAATGCAATTCTTTAATTTAAAATTTATTCAATTTAAAAAAAATTGAAATGTAAATAAATTAAAGTTAAGGTTCAAGCAAATCGTTTTGAGTTTTGTTGACCCAGAGTTTTGCTAATGATATTGTGGCTGAGGCTCGCTTGGATGCGTTTCGACGACAATTGTTTTCGTCACAATGTCGTAGGTGGTGCGATTGTTCTTGAGCAGAATCATGATGATGCAGACGGGGAAGAAGAAGGCCATGACCATGTTCTTGGCGAGGGCGCGCAGCAGGGACCGCATGAAGCCGGGCGTCTCGCACGGATAGAGCATGGCCCACTGCGCATGGGGCCGGGTTTGGAATATGAAATGAGGCGGAACATGGCGCTGCAGTGGCAGCACAGCCTCCACGTAGAACACTCGGATCTTCATTAGCCACTTGCCCGGCGTGGCGCCGTTGCTAAACGTTGTCCACAGGCACTCGTAGAGGCAGACGACCAGCTTGATTAGCCCCATGATGAACAGCAGATCGTAGGAGAGCGAAAAAACGTCCATGGACAGATCGAAGAAGGCTATGAACGGGTTCTCGCCCTTGAAGGCCCTGCTCAGCAGGCTGCTCTCCAGATCGATGTTGAACATGTAGACGATGCCAAAGGCCAGCAGTACCTTGATAATCGCCAGGATCAGCGAGTCCACAAGCTCGGCCACAGCTCGCTTCCAGAACGGAGCGATCAGCATTTCGGTGGCACCATAACGCCGGATAGTCTCCCGCTGCTGTACGTCGTCCAGGACGCGTACAGGATTGAAGCGTCGACGTCGCCGCGGAAAGATTGTCTGAAACACCGTTAAATTCTGCATCGGCATCGGCATCGGCATTTGCATCTGCATTTGATTGTTGTAGTTGTTGTTGATGAAGTTGACGTTGTATTGGAATAGCATATAGTTGGTCATCAGCTGCATGGTCTTGACCTGCTCCGCCCACTGCGAGAGGCTGGCGAAATATGCTTCCTTCATACCTAAATCGCTGACCTTCTGCTGCTTGCCAGCCGGATCGTTCTGTGCCTGTTCTGTGCCCATGATTGGCGCTCTATAATGTGGCTATATATATTTACACAAATATATACAAATATATATGTATATCTATATCCAAATTTTGTTACGAACAATTTTCACGCTACTCAATTTGACTGTGAAATTTCTGGAGTTTGACGTGGCGAGCAAATATTGCTAAGCATTCTGATTTCACTGAATAAATGAATGAAAGAATGATAATGAAGGCATTCTTTAGGAAGTTTTTTGCGGGTATTCTTGTTAAACTGTTTACTGTAACTATTATTATTTTATTTATCACATTATTTTTATCTTCATTATTAATTATTATTTATTTATTTTATTTTATTTTTTAATTTATTTTATTTTCAACTGGCTTTTAAAGTTTTTAAGGGCATATCCCTAATATTTATTATCATTTTCATTCACAATAACTAAATCTTGACTTTAAATGCATTTAACAACTGAAAAGTCTCTCATTTAACTAATTATTTATTTATTATATTTTATTTAAATATTTATTTATTATATTTTATTTTTTTTAATTTATTTTTTAGTTTCAATTGGCTTGTTATTAAGTTTTTAAAGGCATATCCCTAATATTTATTTACATTTTCAATCACAATAATCTTCAACTTCAAATGAATTTACACCTAAAATGCCTCTCATTCACATGAGAATCACTAAATCTTGCTCATCTGCACTTGCTTGCCTACAGGGTATCTGTCAGTCTAATACATTATGCAGATACAGCTCGTTTCAGTCACGTTATTTATTTTTTATTTTTTGCTGCTGGCTTTGCTGTGTGCATTTAATATTTGTGTCATTTTGCATGGCTCGTTGGATATAGTCCAAAATAACATACATACATAACAAATATCCATGTATAGGTGTGTGTGTGTGTCCTGAGCGATATTCTGCGTCCTGTGTCCTGACTTAGTTGAAGGCAACGAAGCAAATGCCTTTGGATTTACATGTGTTGCACTGCGGGATTTGCAGTTGCCTGAAAGAGCAGGAGCAGGAGCAGGAGGAGCAGGAGCAGCAGCAGGAGACGGTAGAGAACAAGCAGCAGCAGCCAATGCCAATGTGATGCATACTAAATAAAATAACGACAACAACAACGGGAACAGGAAGAGCACGCGATATACTGCTTAAGTTTAAACGGATTTTAAAAGCCTTTTGCCAAACACTTGTGCATACGAAGGATAACAAGGATATTGCAGCAGCTGCTCTGTCAATCCCCAAGCAACAAATAGAAATACATGTAGATAGAAAATGACATAGATGCAGAAACGTAAACTGAGACAGTTAGAGAATGAGCGAAAGAGATAGAGAGAAAAGTTGTACATTCAAAATATTTTTCACAATCATGAAGATAATGGGAAAATGCAATCTATGCTGGAATTTCTATTTTCAAGCGCTCTGCCTTTCTCGGTCTCGCCCTCTCTCTCTCTTTTCCTTTCTCTTTCTATTGAAATTGGAAATTTCAGATTATAATTTTCCTTATGGAACTGATGCATGCAAGTGATAGAAGATAACGTTGCTCAACCCTTAAGATATATTGTAGAGGAAGACGTCAAGTTGAGTCAATTCAGTTTTCTTCAATTCATTTGATAACTGTAAATTTAATATGCCATAGGTCTATTAATAATTACATTTCGTACATTTCAACTTATTTCATTTATTTACTGTCAATTTCTCTATTCTCTAACTCATTTTTCTCTTATGAAACATTACTTTTGTTCGTCTGTATGCTGATTTAATTAATATATATAAATATGTCTCTCTCCCTCTCTCTCTCTCTCTCTCTCTCTCTCTCTCTCTCTTTCTATCAATTTCTATCACGCATTCATCATTGCCTTTGTTCTGTTTAGATAATTTTCGAATATTCATTTCATAGCTAATCCATTCAAAAATGTGAGAACTCTTTTCCACTTGTCTCTCTCTATCTCTCTCCCTCATCATCTCGCTGTTGTGCTTTGTCTCCCTCTCTCTCAGCCATTGGCCAAATTTTGTTAATATAAAATTTGCGTATTGTTTGAACGATTCGCTTTGAGCTACTTCTCCATTGTCCTGCATTGTTCTAGACATTTTCATATGCTCCACTTATTCACATATCTTTGAATTGCTGCACGTGGTCTGCTCGCTCTCTCTCTCTCTTTCACTCCCTCTCTCTTTTTGATTTCCCTTTTAGGCATTTATGTAACAAATGTTGCTTTTGCTTTTGCTTTATGCTGCATCAAACCTCATTAAGCGTATGCATAAAGCTTTCGTAGTTGAAATCAAATTTGAAATGGATACTCGAAATACATATAAATTCTTTGCCACACACTTTGCCATGAGGATTGTCATGTGGTTTGCCATGTGCACGGCCAATGGCCAAGCACTTTTCACTGGCAACTTCTGCGTTTCGCTTTTGTTATCGTCTATGCAATAACAAAGTTTCAATTGTTTCGAACACTGCGCAGGGTTTTCGACTTTTTACATTTGCCATGCACTACCTTTGAAATGGCATAAAAGGGGTATATTGGCTTTGCGAAATGTTTGACTTAGAGATGAACAATTGGAGTATATATATAAGAAATAGAATTGATTAAATGAAAGGCCTAAACTATCTTACCTATCTCTTCTAGTTGACAGCCCTGTAGTTGTTATAAAAACTCTATATATAAGCAATACTTGAGGAAAAATTTCTTTTTCAACAGTTTATTAAGTCATCAAGTCATATCATATCATATATCATTTTGAGAGCTTTCACTTTGAGCTTTACTCAGGCAAAAACTATAAAATTTCAATAGCTTTTCAGTTGTGTAGAGCATGTGGCAGTCAGTGCAGCTCTTCCACATTGCAGGCAGCCAGCAGCTGCTGCCATCTAGCCGAAAAAATAGAAGGAATTCGAATGGATAGCCGGAGTTGTCATTAAAATCATATGGTGCAGTGGTCAAAAGCGGTTCTGGCTGCCACTGCCTGAACGAACCCAGGGAACATATACATATGTATATATATGTATATATATATAAAACATTGTCAAAAGTTCAGATATTGCTGACTTATATTTCATATTCTTTTCCTCTTTTTTTTTTTTTTTTTGGTCCAACCACAGAGCGAGGACGGAGTCAGAATACGCTCGAATGTGTGGGCGAGGCTGATATGTTGCTCAAGTTTCGTATAGATATTGCAGCAGAAAGTTTAGATACCCTTAAAAATGGAAATATATAAATCTGATATATAAGTATATCAATAAATATACGGAAAAGTTGGCACAGTTTATAAGCTTATGAGCTTAAGCAGATTAAGGAAAAGGATTTGGTAAATCTTGTTATAATATTTGATGGGGTCTACTAATAGATGTAACCAAAATTCATGAGAGATAGGATTTCTACTATACTGAATGGGCTTTACTAATAGAGTTTATAATTCAAGATAGATCATGATAGATATTAATAATTTTTGAAAAAAAAGTGAAATTTATAAGTCGTTTTATCCGACCTCGCGTGATTCCTAGTTAAACCTTATAGACTTTATGGATATATTCTACTCTAGCCTTAAATTCAATAGAGCAACATTTTGTGTATATAAATCAGTATACCCCATATGTTAGGGCATGTTATAAAAATAGATGGGCAACATCGTCTGGCCGCAGTGCAAAAGTTTCCAATATCAGGTTGGCTGGGAAATTCATTCACTATTCACGAGTATGCGACGACTATTCCCTGGTCACTGTGTGTGGGCGACTTTCTCACTCTCTCTCTCTCTCTCTCTCTTTCTCTCTCTTTCGCTGTGTGTGCTTGTATTGCAGTGAACAGCTCCGATGGCCGCATATGCATAGAATTTCATGACGTCATTAGCGTTAATGACATCAGAACTGAGGCAGAGTTTAAATATTTCGCAGCTTCTTAATGAAAACTTGCATGCTGCAAATGAACAGCAGCAGACTGCTGTTGTAAGGGAAAAATGAAAACGCTTTTCCAGTGAAAATAATGAGCCATAAAGTGCGCGCACAATCACTTAGGTGGGGGCGGGGCGGGGAAGAATCTATGCAAAATGTTTCTAGATATTATGTGGCTTTGTCTGCCTTCGCCTTTGGCTCTGCCTGGACTGAAAGGTTTTCACTCAGCGCTGTGAAAGTCTGTGGCCTTTTGTCCGTTTTATCACAGCTTGTATTTCGCTCAAAGTTCAGACGGCGAGCTTACAAAACACTTTTCAATCCTGAATCATTAATGCCCAGACATTCAACTTTCAATGACCCAAAAAAAAAAAAACAACTTTGCACAGTCTCTTTGCATTCGCATTGTTTGGCAGATGGAAGACAAGATCTCAACGTGGATTGCCCAGCCAGTCAGCTACAGCGCCTGAAGATGTTTTGGTAAATATTGAATAGTTGATAACAACATTTACTTAACTACAATGCTGAAATAGACGAGCTCTTCAGTAAACGAAGTATATCCATTGCAAGTATTTAAAAAAATACTTAAAAATACTTTGAAAGTATACATGATATAAGCGTCGTATAGAAATGCTCATGTTTAGTCTTTTTTTCTCTCTCTCTCTCTCTCTCTCTCAGTACACGAAATTTATGTATTGGAAGTATTTAAAAAATACTTAAAGAGTATACATTATACATGGTAGTGCAGAAATATTCGAGTCTAATCTCTTTTCTCTTTCTCTCTCTCTCTCTCTCTCTCTCTCAGCAAACGAAATATATCCATAGCTAGTGTTTAAAAAATACTTAAAAATACTTCAGAAGTATACATGATATAGTAGCAGTATAAAAATGTTTATGTCTAGTCTCTTCTCTCTCTATCTCTCTCTCTCTCTCTCTCAGTAAACGAAATACATATATCTGTTAAAAAATACTCAAAAATACTTTGAAAGTATACATAGTACGCACTCTCTCTCCCTCTCTCTCTCGCCTCATTCTCTCTCTCTCAGTTTGCTCCATTGCTAGTATTTAAAAAATACCTTTGAAATACTTAAAGAGCACACATGATATAATGGTAGTACAGAAATGTTCATATCTAGTTTTTTGTCTCTCGCCCTTACTCTCACTTTCACTCTCTCACTCTCTCTTATATAGTTAAAGTTATCGATATCGATATACCATCCACATATTGAGTCATCGAATACAGTCCTAGCTAAAAATACATAAACATAGAATATCTGTGCATATAGAAGTATAAGTATGCTCCTATATATAATCGTCCATTTTTTTACACTTCAACATTTGCTGCGTTTATGTCTTTCGCCACATTAAGTCTCCCAAATGGGCCACTTCGTTTTGGTGGGAGTCGCGCTGAGCTGCTACTTAATTTAATGAGCTGCTCGAGATTTATGCACTTGCCTAAAGCTCTAACAGAATTTATGAACTCGCGCTGGGGATTGCTTTAAATTAGCTAAATGAGACAGGCGGGGAGATTGAAAGCCAACACAGAAATTACAAACAACAGCTCAGGCCAAAACTTGACCAGAAACTTGGCCAAAACAGCAGCTGGCCAATTGAAAG
This sequence comes from Drosophila aldrichi, assembly GCA_035045965.1. Taxonomy (NCBI): domain Eukaryota; kingdom Metazoa; phylum Arthropoda; class Insecta; order Diptera; family Drosophilidae; genus Drosophila; species Drosophila aldrichi. The sequence goes on from JAWNOM010000470.1 coordinate 196,903, forward strand.
TGGCAACAACTCGCAACTTGCAACGTGCAACTTGCAACTGCTGCAGTTGAGTTGAGTTGAGCAGTTGCAGTTGCAGTTGTAGCCAAAAATTTCCAAAGTGTGGGAAGAAGCCGCAACTTTAAATGAGCCAAAAGGCAACTACCGGGAAACAGCTTGCTTCTCATGCTCAACTCAAGTGATTGAATGGGGTATACAGGGCTGTAAGAGTGTGTGTAAGTGAAGATAGCAGACAGATTTATGTACGGATTGTCTATATACTATTTACAGTCGAGTCCTGATAATCGCAGTAAATCGAAATATATTCTATCCCCTTGAAGAAAATTCGTTATCGATAATTTACAATATTTTGAATTTCTGTGTAAATCGAAATAAAATGATCCCCTTGCCATTTAGAATTATTGGACTCAACTGTTTATCTATCTGACTTATGGTCTAGTTGATGTTCTCTTCTATCTACAATTAGGTATGTCTATTGGTCTATGTAGTTTAATCTTTTAACTCTTCTCTCTAGCTTTCTTTTACCACGTTCTTCCAATTCTTTACCAACCAGTCCTTTAATGTATCCTTCTCAATTCTAGCCCAATCTTCTATTAACTTTAGCTCAATATTGATTAAAAACAATGAGGAAAGACTGAACAATTCTCCCACAACTTAGGATATCTGCTAGTCAGTCAATTTGTATTTGCTTCGAGCACCCATAGCTAGTGGTTGCTGTTAATTCTCCTGCTTTAGTAGCTACTTCTGGTGCGCCTGCTTTTTGTGCTCTTCCTCTTGCCACTGCAGTCGCATTCTCAATCCGTTTTGACCGCCAGCAAAAGTTTTGTTTCATTTCATTTCATTTCATTTTATTTCATTTATTTTTCAGTCGCAATTTTCGCCGCGGGCAGCCGCACAAATTAAATTGGCAAGCGCTTTACGAGGTGTTGGCCCCCATTCGCATCTGTTTTTCACTCTTTATACAGATAGGTAAATATATGCATACATATGTATATGTATGTAAGTATGTGTGTATATCAGTGTGTGAGCTGATATGTGTCTATATATTTGTTTATATGCTTCCTTCCGGTCATATCCTTTGAAAGGACTTTTGTAAGCCTTTGAGCGGGGTATGCTGATTTCGTGGAAGCCTGCGGAACTGGTAAAAGTGGGAATGGTCAATAAAGGATATATACTCCATAAAACAGAATGAATGCCCTACTCCAGTGTGGTTAACGTTTTCTCTGCTTTTTTTTCGCTCATCTATCAAAGATTGGGAGTGAAGAGGAATGAAGTGATGGGATTGACCATGATTCAGTTCCGATTCTTTAATATATTTGTATATGCCATCATATATTATTGATTGAGTAATATTATTCATATTGTACAGTTTGTTAGCTCCTCTATCCCTTTGCCCTTTCAATTTGTTTCAATTTATCGATAACTTCCTTTAGAATATTTCAAATGATTATGGAACTTTACTTCATGGAGCTCAACTTATTCATATTTTATACTCCTATTATATGATAGACGATTCATAGAAGCGATAAAGGAATGAGGAAAGCTATTATCAGCTCGTCACGCATTGTTTAGGGTATCTATTAGTCGATTTCTCACTCGGCTAGACTTTGTCTGTTTTTTTTGCAAGCATTATTTGTATACATATTTGATGTCATTCGAATGGATCCTTTGCATTTTTCATTACCCAGTCCGACCAATTGGCGTTGACAACGGCGCGACGCTGAGTGTGTTTTTTTTTGTATTGTCCCTAAAGGATGCTAGCCAGGATAAGAGTAACAACAACAACAACAACAACAACAACAGCAGCAACTTTACAAAATAAATTTTTAAATTGAAATCAATAATGTATTTTGGAGTTGGTCGGCGACAAGGCCAACGCATCATCGCATGGGCAATCGCAATCGCAATCAGTTGAGGATTTTACCTCACCTTTTAACATCCGGCAGCAGCAGCGGGGGCGTGGCATGGATGCTGTTTAAGTGGCTGCTGATGAGCTCTGCCACGTCTGATGTTGCCACGAATCGCATTAACCATATCACACGAAATCATTTATTTACGATTCACTCTTTTATTTCACATGCCTAATCTGAGCGATGCGCATGGAGCAGTTTTATTTATAGCCGATATACTGAATATTTAAAATAATTTAAAGCTGCTGCAAAGCGATGATTGTATTTGTTTTAAGTTCAGCTGTATATGAAATGGAAAATTAGATTCTAGAAGAGATTCTTAGGTTTTGAAGAGAATTATATATTTAAATGGAGTCATCAAGAAAGTCACAGCTATCGATAACAATGTGTCAAATGCTGTTTGAGTTATCGATTAAGCCAGAAAAAATTCCCAAAAAATGATTTTCACACCAAATACTCTATCTTTTTTGTTTGACATGACAAAAAAAACATGTTTATCGATTTATCGGGAAAAAATGAAAGAAAAAATCCAATTGGAAATTTGAAACGAGTTGCCGCAAAAGTCAAAGGGAAAAAGAAAGAAAGCGGGCAACAAAGTTGAAAGAAAATGCAATGTCAAAACAACAAAGGAACAGAGCCAAAAGAAAGAGACAGAGAGGGAGAGAGAGGCAGATGACAGAGGTACTATAACAGTAACAACAAGCTGCCGCCATTTCGCGCTGCAGTTCGTGTATTTTTAATTAAACTCTGCGACAATTTGACATCAATATCGAAATTAAGATCTTGCAGGGGCTAGCCCCAGAGGCAGGGGCTGGTGGCTGGCGGCTGGCGGCTGGTGGGGAAGTTGGCGTAGCTGGGGTGCAGTCAACACATCAGATACCAGGCCTGCAAAGTCTGGCTGACATGCTGCACGCACTTCGTAACCGACTTCCGCTTGCCTCTTGCACCGGATATCCGCTGCAACAATGTTCACCATTTTGTTTTGTCATTTTCAATTTGTATGGGTGCGTGAGTGAGTGTGTGTGTGTGGGGCGGATATTGATGTGAACACATGGCTGTAGCCAGCAGCCCAATAAAACGTACGTAAGCCTCGAAGCCGGCCTGCAAGCAAAGATACGAGCATAAATTGACGCGGCAATAAAACATTTGCCAGACTGCGGCAGTCGAGAGGGGGGGTGGCACTCGATGGGGCTTGGCAGTGTTGGCAAATGCTGGCGCAATTGGTCGAGTAACGGCAAAATAATTACGAAAACACTGCAGCGAACGCAAAAATGTGACATCAAAATGTGAGGCCCCGCCATGTGCATTGCATTGAAACGCTCGAGAATGTAGCCAAAAAAAAAAAGGCTAAAAGTTGCTGAAAAAGCGCTGGAAAAAAACCTTGGAAAAATCCCATTTAATTGCAGGCGCCGTATGCGAATTTCAGTATATAACGAACTTGATCTTCATTGTTAAAAAATGTAAGTTTCATATTGCAACGAAGCATACATACGCTACGATACGGTAAATAGATAAAAAAAATAATAATAATAGATTTAACGTATTAGATTTCAAATGATTCATGTATTTGGATTCTGGATCCATAAATATTATAATGATTTTTGTACATGGTCTCTTTAATCTATATGTTACAAATGTCATGCCATAACCGATATGCTCTATCAAAAATAAATAACTGTCAACGGAACGTGTGAAAAAAATAAACAAATTAAGAGCCATCGAATGAAAATAAAAAATAAAAAAAAAACCAAAATATTTTAATTTTTATTTTTTTATAACAGTTCGATTTTAACAGGATTTGTCCTTGGTGGCCATAAAAACAAATAGTGATTTTGATCTAAATTAAAAATACATCAACGATTGCAAATGGAATGTGAATATTGTGGAAAGTGGAGAGGCTTACCGTATTAATAACTGTTTGGAAATGGACAGCGAAATGAATTGTCAAAATGAATGTAACTGTGAAGATAAGCCAAGTTAATGTGAAGGGGTGAGCACAGAAACTCAGTTGTGGAAACTCTTAAAAGTATGCTACTATAATTAAAAAGTCACAAACGAACTGTAAATGGCATATCTAGGTATATTAACACCTCAAAAGTTGATCGTTAGCTTCTAAGCGAATAAGCAAGTTGAACACATTCAAAATTTAAGCAGCGTGCTCAGCTTTAAGCTGCTTACGCACTTCGCAGCAATAAAATGTACTAAAAAATGCCAAAAGCAAGCAAAAGAAGTGCACGGAACATAAAAAAAGATCCGCAACATGTTCAAGGAAGCAGCAGAAGGAACAGAAATGTCGGCAGCGTAGCAAGCAAAATGGCTAAATGAATAAAAATGATTGCGGTATTTGCAGTAAAATGCGAAGACAAACGGCAGACAGACGAAAGCGTGGCAAGGCAATAAAGCAAGCAACACATCAGCCACACCAAGTGCGAGAGGAAGTGAGTGAGCAGATAAAACAAACACACACACACACACACGCAGAGAACACAGCACAGCACGCGTTGAAAGTTTTCAATTTTTACGACTTCATTAGAAACGCATGATGAGCAATAATGATAGAGAGAGAGTGTGAGCAAGATAAAGAGAAGGAGAAGGAGAGCGAAGGGCAGCAGGCGACGACAGCTTGCAACTGTGTCGCAGTGCCCAACTACAACTACAACTACAACTATAAAAGGCAAACCGCAAACCCGAAAAGATGCTCACACTACAACCACAAGAGCATAAAGTCTAAAGAGCGCATAGCAGTGGGAGAGCGAGAGCGGGAGCGAAGACAAGCACAAGGCGGAGTCGAAAGGCGTTGGCATTGCCGCTGGCAGAGCTGTCAGCCACAAAATGAAGGAAGCGAAGCAGCTGGAAAATTACTCCACACACTTTATGAATGAATGAGTGTCGTTTAAGTGGCCAAATGTGTGACTTGTGAAGAGGCAAAAGAGAGGGTGCAAAGAGAGCGCGCGACCGAGAGCGAGAGTGTGAGTGTGAGTGAGTGAGAGCGACAAGCGCTTTGTCTGTAATGAAAGTTTAAATTGTTTTTGTTTGGCAAATGCTTAGGCAAATGTATGACAGTTGAACTGTTGTTGTTGCTGTTGTTCTTTTTGACTTGAGCTAATAAATTTGCTTGGCAAACGAGAAAAAAATACATATATAAGCAGCTGGAAGGGGCTGTGCGTGTGTGTGTGTGTGTGCAGGATAAACAGATGTATAAATAAATAAGCCAAATGCAAAAAGATGACGCTTGATAGCTGTATAGTGTGAGTGAGTGAGCAAGAGGATGACGCTTTATAGCTATTGTGTGTGCGTGAGTGAGTAAGCTTGTTAGCTTTGGCGTGTGTGTGAGTGAGCAGGCAATCAAAAAGCTCGGACCATCGTTGCGCATTTGCAATGGAATGGCAATGATGAATTTCGAATGAACTTTGCATGTGTGCGTGACATTTGTATGCAAAACGATAAAGTGTTATACTTATAAGTACAATGTGAGTGAGTGAGAGAGCTAAGCTAAGCATGTTGCTATGACCTTGTATGCCAGTTCCCTTGCTGGCATTGATTGGCATATTAGAAGAAGAGAGATACACGCTTGTGAGATTGTGTTGATTTTGAACGCATTTTCAATCAAATTAATTGATTGTTGTCAAATTTTCGTTTATTATGTTTTTATTTTGTCAGTCAAGTCTATGTCTACCTGAAAATCATTCGGTTTGAAATAATTTTCTGTTCACTCAATTTCAACATTTCCTGTAGCCATTTCAATACCCGTAATCATCTTATAAACCAACGTGTTTTTTTTTTTTATTAAATCAATGTCAAGCCCCACAAATATTTGCACAAATTGAGTTTGGCAAAAGAAAGTGAAACAGAAAACAAAGTGAACTCAAAGTCAAATGAAAGCCAATAAAATACTTGCAGCAGAGTGAAAACAATTTGTCGAGTGTCCTTAGTCCCTTAGTCCATTCGCTCCTTCGGCTCGGCAAGTTGCTTTCCGTTTCACTAATTCCATTTGGCAGCGCACAGAACTTGTTAACTGGTAATTGATTTCATTAAGTTCTTGGCCAAGTGCAAGAATTCTCTGGCAACGCCAGCCCTAATAAACCTTGCAATAATATCAAATTCGAGTTGCCTGACAACTTGTCCAACAAGTTGGACAAATGTTATTTTTCCTTTCCTCCGCTTTGTGCATGCATCCGACTCGTAGACCGAAATAGTTCAAACGGAACAGATTACTCCTGTTTTTCATCTTTTTTTTTTCTGGCTACAGCCCTGGCCAAATTGACAGCTGATCAGTGTGCGCTATATGTATATATTTATTTTTCAGCAATTTCCGTTATGGTGGAAAGTTTTTCTGCTTTTTTTTCGGCATTATGTCTTAGACATTAAACATGCAGAGGGACAAATGTAGCGTTGTTTACTATTTGCTTTTTGTCGCCCGAGTTTTTTTTGCAATTTAGGAAAATAAATTATTTAACATATGTTTTCTTTAAATATAAACCATTCGAGCTATTCTTTTATTTTCATAATATTTTCCTTATATCACTCTATCTCTTTCTCTCTCTATTTCTATCTCTCGCTTTCCCCATTCGAGGATTTCTTTGTGTCATTTCCTCTATTTCTTTATTAAACTTGTTTCACTATATCTTCTTCAAATTGTTTTCCTCTTCCTTCTCACGTTCGGCTTAGTTTAAAGGGCATTCAAGTTTTCGTTCAACTTAACCCAACTTTTGCTGTTGTCCCGTTAGTTGTCGTTGTTGTAGTTGTTATTCGTATTCCCTTTAGTCGCTTGTCATCTGCAGTTGTTGTCTCTCTCTCTCACTCTCCCTCTCTCTCTCTCTCTCTCTGTGTGCGTGTGTGTTTCTGACATTGTTATCCTTTCGTTCGGTTGCTTATCCCTGTCAGCTGTTAAATGGAACATGGCGTTCGCTTTTCCCACATCTATGAAAATCTGCGCGTAAAGCAAGAATTTTCATTTTTCATTTTTCATGTTTATTTCCACACTTTTTTTTACTTTTTTTTGCCGATTTTCTCACTTTGATTTTGTGATTTTCACTTTTCACTACTCCGGCTGCATGCAAATTGTCGAGCTTCATTTATCAGTCATGTTTGACTTTTATGTGCGGGCCATAACTTTCGACCTGGCCCTGGACATGGGAATAACGGTGTCTACGTGGAGCTGGCTATCGACGGACATTTGATTTAGCTATCGAAATATTCAGTTGTCTTGGCTTTACAATGGCAATCAATTGATGTAGTAATTGCTTGAAGCTATTCTCCCTCTCTCTCTCTCTCTCTCTCTCTTTCTTCTGCTGCCTCTATTTCTTGCAATTGACAGCAACTGTTGAAAATTTTCGTATATTTGCATATAATCAAGCCACGTAGCTAATTTATTGGCCAAATAACATTTTATCGATCGCTCGACATTTGACTTGCAAAACGTTCACTCCTGACTGCATCACAGGTGGAGCAGGTGTCATGGTTGCCGTTTCACTTGAATAACTAATTAGTTAACAGTTTTCAATTTCACATTGGCCATGCGAGAAGTGCCGCCCCACAATGTTAGTTAATTAAATGGGTATCCCATTACCAGGTGACTCCAAGTGGAAATATGATTAGAGTCCCAATTCAGTGGGCAAAGTCCGCTCAAAGTAAGGTAAGCCCATTGGTTGATCTCTATATTAGGCTGTTGACTTTTGTTGAGCAGTGTAAATGGAAACTTTTTTAAACTCTAGTTAAGACCGAATTAAATCAGAAATAAATATAGCACAGATTCGAGTAGCATACATATATCACTCTATATCAGTCCGCTAGATGGCGCCTTTTGGACACATGAAAAGTCAACTTTTCTCTCAATATTTAAACCCAAAGTCTATAGAAATTTATGCATTAAAGTTGGCCTCTAAATCTTTTTTGGTTATTGGCTTTGGTGTTTATTTTAATAGATTCTACGCCCACACGGGATGTTCTCTGAGAACTTTTCCAACTTTTTCCGGGCGTATGCAACACTCTGTTAAATGGTCTCGTATTATTAATGCATGGAGCTCCTAACACATGTTTTTTGGCATTCCCAGCAGCACGCACAAAGTAAGTTTATGGACGGGAAAAGTAAAAGTAGGAAATGTCTTATATTTGAGTGGTGCTTGACTCAGGGATACCCTGCAAAAGGAAAAGGATTTGCAAGTAAAAATGGATCCCCTACTGTACTGAGGAAGTTAAAATTTAATACCTCTTGTCTAGGTCAAGTATAAGGTATAAGTTTCTCGAGCATTTCGTACAAGTTCATATTGCCTTTCAATGAAGACCCACAAATTATAGGGTATCAAAAGAAAAACTGAAAAGTAAGACAGAAAACATAAACAAACAAATTTAATAGACAAAACCTTTGCCACTTGCTTTTCTACTCAGTTCATAATACCCCTCAAATACACAAATAGTACCTGCAGGGTATTCAATCAGAAGAAACTAGTTTCCTACAGGGTATACAAATCAAAGATGAGCCAGAGCGTATACTTAAGAGCATATTTATTTTGAATAACATATTAGAGTAAATGGATTAGCCAAGTATGTTTCAGCTTGATGCATAATGCCCTATGAGGTAAAGTGCTCTTTCCACAGGGCATTCAAAACAAAAGAAAAGTCAAATAAAAAGAACGGTAAATACAGCATAATATAGCAGATAGCCATTGCCTCTTCACATAGTTTGCCTGGGCACTTGAGCAAGGCGAGGCGAGGCGAGGAGAGGCCTGCAAAACGTAGTCATAAACTAAAGCCTGTGGCAGCTACTACGTGCCGCAGCTGCTGCTATAGGACTGGCGGACAGACGAACAGCCGGACAGCCGGACGGATTTTCGGGCTGAATCTACGTTCGATACGCCACGAGTCGAATATTTGGCCAGGGCCATGTTTGCTTGCTTCCTGGTTATTGTTATTGTTTTCGTAGAGGCCAACACGCTGTCCTAACGTGTGTGTGTGTGTTTGTTTGTTTGTATGTGTTTTCCAATTAAGCGTACGAGCTGAGCTAACAGTCAACATGAAGCTGAGGTGAAAGCCACAGTTTGACTTGGGCAAGACGAAACGCATAGAGCACATTTGCTTATTATGTCAGCGACACATCAAAACGCACACATCAAAACACACACACACACACACACACACACATACACACACGCACGCAGGCACTCATACACTCAATCATGGTGGCGCAGTAGAAGCCTTGCCTGCTTTTAGGCGCCCGCTGAAAGCCGCTCACATCTATTAAGCTAGAGCCTAACCGCGGCTCGCTCCCTCTCCCTCTCACTTTCTCCCTATCTCTCTCTCTCTCTCTGTCACTTCGTGAACTGTACAATCAATGTACATTTGCCTAATCTGAGTTTTTCACTTTGCCAAATTGCGCTGCTGCTGCGTTTTGGCTTTTGTCTGCCTTTTGGCGCGTTGCGAGGTTATTATTCAATTTGCTCACATAAGCGGATTAGGCTGGCACACACATACCCTGCAAAAACAAACGCACTCTCCTGCCTCCGTCACTTGCTTTGCAAAACAAGCAATAAATCAGCTTAAATTTACACTTTGCCTTTCACACACAGCTCCACAATGCAAAAAGTTTTTGGCAAAAAAAAAAAAAAAAAAAAAATTGAAATTGATGGAAAAATAAAAGAAAAATTTGTGGAATTTTCTTTCTTGCAATTGCCTTTGAAATCGATATGAAAATCCGCTTAGCTTTATTTGGTATTTGTTGTTTATCAGCTTCAAGTATTTTGCATTGTCAACAGAAAACCCAAACAGCAAGACTTTACTTGGCTCCCAACCCAACCCCCAACTCAACTCAAACCCTAAACCCAATTACCAATTTGCTTTGCAAGGCAATCGGAGCTTGTGGCTGATAATAAAGCATATATTAATGAGGCCGTAACGCAATAACACATCAAACGAGTCTGCTTAAGCAGCTGCTGCTCATTGTACGATAAGTAGATGGAGCATTACCTTAGTGATAGACGCCATTGAAGGAGTTCGCTTTAAGAGCTAGTATAAGTCAATCAACCTAGGGAAATGTGTTAGAGTGTTATTGTGAATATTAATATGAATATGAATATGAATATGAATATGAATATGAATATGAATATGAATATGAATATGAATATGAATATGAATATGAATATGAATATGAATATGAATATGAATATGAATATGAATATGAATATGAATATGAATATGAATATGAATATGAATATGAATATGAATATGAATATGAATATGAATATGAATATGAATATGAATATGAATATGAATATGAATATGAATATGAATATGAATATGAATATGAATATGAATATGAATATGAATATGAATATGAATATGAATATGAATATGAATATGAATATGAATATGAATATGAATATGAATATGAATATGAATATGAATATGAATATGAATATGAATATGAATATGAATATGAATATGAATATGAATATGAATATGAATATGAATATGAATATGAATATGAATATGAATATGAATATGAATATGAATATGAATATGAATATGAATATGAATATGAATATATCCATATCCTTATTCATATTCAAAAAAACTCGCAGTTAATATTTTTGCTTATTTAACAAAACTTTTGATCAATGAGCTTCAGTTTTATAGTCGGAATAACTACTTGAGTTCGCAAAGTATTTTACTATCAATTTCAGGGCCTTTAATGCGGCCCATAAATAAAGTTGTTCGCTTTGAAGAGCTTTTAATTTGCGCCCAAGGCACTGTTCCGTTTCAATCTGCCCCAAAGCCTTGTTGCTCTGGGCACAATTAATATATTTGTACGTATATGTAAATCTGGTCAACTCGGGTGCTTAACGTGTTTTTAATTATGTTTCAACGACAGGCTCATTATACAAGCAGCTCAGAGAGTGCAAGAGCGAGAGAGAGATGGGCAGGTATCTGCACATGAGTTAAACAGCGTATGAGAGCTCCATGATTAATGTATGAGCAGGCCAAGTAGAAGAGGACGCTCGAAGAACAGGTAGGAGAAGGTGATAGGACGACAGGAAGTGAGAGGCTTGACACTCCACACACCACACTACAGCTGCTAATAATATACACACGGAGTGTGTGTGTGAGTGTACGTTTCTGTGGCACGTAAACTGACAATGACGTAAGGCGTTAGGCGTAAGGCATCTACGTAAAGAGAGGCCGCGATAAAATTGCGGAAGCTCTGCGAATGCCGATGGCATCGCCCCACAGCAACTGATGAAAATGTCGTTTGCGTGTGCATGAAATATGAGTGTGAACAGGGTATGCCCGACTGCTGCATAAGTGTGTGAGAGCGGAGAGCGAGCTGAGGGGTAAATTGATTGATCTATAAATGTAATGATTGATAGAAGCTATTTAAACATAGATATATTATTATATAAAGTATTATTATTGGCATTGCACTAATTGGTAAATGTAATATTTTGCAGGATATCTCCAAGTCGTTCAGCACTGCTTGGCTGACTGATATTTGTTGGCTTTGTTACGTGCCACGGGCCAATCGCATCGTCAACCTTTTCGCCTCTTTTGTATGCTCGACACACGCGCTGTCCTGCACTAAGGAACATATATGAAGCAGAAGAAGAAGAAGAAGCAAAAGAAGATGGGCAAGAGGAAGAGGCTGAGCGGAACGTTTGTTTGCAGGTAGGTAAAATGTTACTCACCTGTCAGTTGGGCAAACAAGGTAAACGCCTCAGCTATCAGGCTAACCATATGGGGCTCAGACTTCGTGACACTCTCATAAACGATTCAGATTCTGTGCCAGTTATCCGCTGCTCACCTGCCTCACCTGACTCACCTGCCAGAGACTGCCTCCCGTAGCGCTGCTCTGCCCTGCTCAGCTATCTGCTGGCTTAACCTTGTCGCTGACAACAGCATCCGTTATGCCGCATAGCAACTGGCTTTCAGTTTCCGTTAAAGCTTTTCATACGGAAATCGGTTTGTCTTACGGCTGCCTGCACATGCGGCTAGCCAAATGCCGCTGCATTTGTGGAATATTATATTCTCAAGCAGAGCACGACGACAGCCCACACAGTCTGAAGTAGCTTAAGAAGTGTGTGAGGGATGTTCCCAAATTGTGAAACTCACTCAATTCTCCAAAATGAATTCTGCAGGGCTTAAGTGAAGTAAAACACTTTAAGATTTCCTTAGCTTTGTTTGCTGGCTCCCAGAATTGAGAATTAGAAACATCTCTTAAGGAGCAATATTTTTCTTTCTTTTTTTTTAATTTCCACTGAATACTTTTAACAATTTCTCAAAAAACTTGTTTAGAAATTCTTAAATAAAATTCGTGTCAAAATGGTAGAAATATTTTTGAGCATTTAAAAAAATGTTAACTGAACCTTACTCAATTTTTTATTGATTAAATAAAATTATAAAATCAAACGAAAATATATATTAATTTAAGATAGCCTCAACTCTTAATATTTGTAATTTTAGTTGTTTGCAACTTTTAATTGCAACTATAAAAACTTCATTGCAAACTTTACAATCAATAAAAATAATCAACAAACATTAGCTAGAAATTCGGCTTGAAAATGTTTAAAGTTTTGGTTAAGTTTTAATTGAAAATTAGTTTGCATTTCCGAAGTTTTCCTTATCCTTATGTCAAGTGACGCTCTCAACTTTGTTTAAACGAAATTCCGTAGATTGCGTTTCTAGGAATTGACCTCTGCAAATGCTTTATCTGTGCGCTGTGCGCTGTGGCTGCGGCAAACGAGCATGACACTTTATTCCATCTTCTTCTGGGTCGCTTTTTATGCTATGCTTTATGCTCATGTTTACACAGCCTGCCCGCCACGCCTCCAGCAGTCACGCCTACTGCTCCGCTCCTGCACTTACCTTCACATAATTTAAAGTGTTTGCTGTTGCCTTTTATGATATTTTACGCTATCTTAAAAAATAAAATAAGAATGAAGAAATAAAAACAACATGACAAAATTAGCGCAACAAACTCGCGTCCTACGTGTCGTATGCGCAATGTGCCGAAAGTCGAGTCGCGATGCGATGAGAATATAAAGTTGTTTAACCTACATGCTGCACATTAGAGTATGCGCTGAGCACTTGCCGCCTGACAGATTTGATGACACGCCCCCTTCTGCCCCCCGTTGCCCCATTGCCAGCCCTCTCAGCAATTACATTAAGTATACGCAACGCTGTGCAGAGTTGTTAAACTTTTTACTCCATGTAGAATAAACAACATTTTTAGTCATTTAGTTTAATATTTCGTTTCATTTAATTTTATTTTTTCTTCATTTTTCATCTTTTTGCAATTTTTATTTGACATAAATGAGAAACGTATTTCAATTTATTACGCATACGCAATGGATGCGGCTAAACAATTCATATAATATAGTTGGTTTTTGGTTTTTCTACTCCATGTTTTGTGTGTTTTTCTTTTCTCTGTTTTAACAAAAACTAGTAAATAAAACAAAAACTCATACAAAAATTAACAATTTATTTCTATGTATGTAGAAAATAATAGAAAATGAATAAAAATCAACTAAAAACACGATGCAAATTTTTTGTTAATGGAATGTCAAATTGCTGTGGAAACAAATTAAATGCTGCTTTGTTTCTGTCGAATGAATTTTCCTCTCATTTTTTACGGATTTTTATTTGATGCGAAATCTATTTGAGGGGAATTTTAGTTTGGCCTTTGAAACTTTAAATAATGATATTATATACACTTAAATTTGTTTATTTGTATAATATATATCTTTTAAGGATTTACTTAAATTTAGAACTAAAACTAATGATAACATTTCTCTCTCTCTCTGTCTCACTTTCTCTGACTGCCTTGCCGTACATTTCATAGAAGACTCTGAGCTTTTCTTTAGTTTTCTTTTAATGGAATTGTTAGGTATTCGGTTGGAATTTGATTCGATTTAGGTTTCAGGATTCTATCTAGTGATGTCCAATGGTTAATTGACTTGGGAAATTGAAAAGGAAACTGGAATTCAGTGTTGTGTAATGTAAACTAAGTTAGGGTTTAGTTTGTTTTGCCATTTTTCTTAAGCAGCTCGCCGAAAGGTATATATACATATACATAAATATATTGTACATATATGTATTAATTTTTGTTTTTTAATTTTTTATATATTTTTTAAATATTTGTTTTCTTTCATTTTTAATATACAAAAAATTAATCAGTCTAAGTACGTGTTTATATCCTTATGCTTCTTCCTCATCTTTGAATCGCCTGCATCGTGTTGGAAAATGAATACATACATATACATATACATACACATACATATGAGAAGGTATTTCAACAATTTTCTTTTAGCCCCAAAGGCTAGACTTATACACATCCAACTTTTAACTTAAATATCGTATAGTTGAAACTTATTCTTGTTAAACCATTTCTTGTACTTGTCGTATCTATGTGTATCTGTGTGTATCTGTGTGTGTGTGTGTGTGTGTGTGTGTGTGTGAGTGTGCATGTGTGTGGTTAACCGTAGCTCAAACATAGGAACCACATACAACAACATCGTCATCAGCTTCATCAATCTCCGCCTCTTTAAATCCATTTAGCTTATATATCACGTCCACTCACTCCCACTTTCTCCTTGCCAGCAGAACGTCGTTTTTCAGGGAGCTGCAGTAACTTGGTACAATTTTGTTTTATTCAGTTGGTCGTTTCCGTTGCTTCGTCGTGTTCTACCAGCCCTCACGCGTATTTGGTGAAGACCCAACGTTGCGTGGCCAAGGCCGAATTGCAGCGCTGCGCACTGATGCCCTGCTCATGGTGATCCCGCGTATCCAGGCACACATTGATCTTGCTGTGCTTGATCAGGCCGCCGTCCTTCATGATCCAGCGCTGATTTTCCGACTCGTCACACGGCTTGAGAATCACCTGCGAGCCGCGCGAGAACTGCACGAGCGTCAGGCAGAGCTCATCGTGCTTGATTTCTCCGCGCTTCGAGAAAGTCCACTCCTGATTGCCGCCCGTATTGTGGCAGGGGAAGAGACCTGGTTTGCGATGAGGGGAAGAACAAGCAGAATATGTGACAGTGTTGTAAGATGAATATTGATAGGTCTGTGATGTTTTTATAAGATCTTGGGATCTGGGTTCTTGGAGGACTGTTGAGTAACATTTGAGATATAAGTTATCTTGGAAAATGTGATAATCAAAGATATAGTGTTGTAAAATGCTCTCCAGATCAGCCAGAGTTCGCTCTTTTCTTTTCATACTTACCCACAGTGCCGTCCACTATATGACCCATTGTATCTAAGCATTCGGTAGTGTCCTGTCTAAATTGTCCCACATCCTGTGGATCGGGTGCCTGCAGATCGGGATACACATGCTCCAGATACCATTTGAAGGGTTTGCACTGCAGTTTCTCCTTGAGAGCCAGACGATCATCGATGCTAGAAAAGAACAACAAAGTAGGGAGTATTGAAATGTATTCCCTCCCTTTCTCTCTCCCTCTCTCTTTCTACTTACTTGCCAAATGGAATATTCTTGGCCAGAGGTACAGCATTGTAGTAATGCTGCTTGTATTCATCCATCCAGACTTCGGCCGCGCGTCTTGTGTTCTTGGCAAAGACATTGCCGCTGCCGCCGGGGAAGGTGTACGGATGGCGTTTGCGGAACACGTGACCTACACGGCTGCAGGGTATGATCTCTAGGCTGCCGCCACACTGCCAGACGCGGAACGAGATCTCCAAGTTCTCGCCGCCCCAGACATCCATTTTCATGTCGTATTTGCCCAGTTTGTTGAAGTACGCCTTGTCGATCACGAACAGCCCGCCCGCTATCATGGGCGTGCGTATGGCCGTGGTCGGATCGTTGTGCCTGGCCGCTCGCTCTGCGGGGCTGAGGTATTCCCATTTGAAGATCAGATTCCAATCGAAGCCGCCACGTAGATCCGCCGAGGCGCCAATATACTGGAAGTTGTCCATGCTAATTACATCGATGACGGGACAGACCACGCGTGTGGGATCCTCGCGCACGCGCTCTAGCAGCGGCTCCAGCCACTGCTCATTGCACTCGACGTGGCTGTCGAGGAAGGTCAAGACGCTGCTAACAGCAGCATCGGCACCCCGAACTCGAGATCTGACCAGACCCTCACGTTTATCATTGCGTATGATGCGCACCTTATCGATCTTGGCCAGCTCCATGCCGTCCTCGGCTGCAAGGGGGAAGATATATGGGATTTGGGTTATATATATAATAAATTTTCTACCAAGCTCTTCTATAAAGAGCATGCATCATATTTGCTTATGTGGAAGGTTGATTAAGCTATGTTTGACTATATTTAACAGATTATACGAATACTTACGATGATCACTGTAATCATCCACCAGCACTATTTCACGAATTAGATGCTCTGGACTGCGATTCAGAACACTCACAATAGTGCGCAACAGCGTGGATCGTGCCTCATTGTGGAAGGTGATAATCACGCTCGTCTGGGGCAGATCTTCGCGATATTTTTTCGTGCGGCACCTGGAAATGAAAATGATATAAGTATATTGTGAGATATATACATAGGTGTGATGTTTGATATATGATATTGCAGACTGTGTGAGAGAGACTAGAGAATGTTTGCCTGGTATCAATGTTTGTCTAACTAGTTAATGCAGATTTTTGTCTCTCTAGACTTTAGTTGCTTGAGTCTCCAGTTTCTACTTATAAGTTTCAAGTTTCCAGTCTGTAGTTACTGTCTGGTCTATCTACTCTCTAGTCCCTTTAGTTCCTCTAGTCTCTCTGGACTACCAAACCCTATTAGTGTCAAAAGTTTACTAGTCAATATATTATGGCTAACCTATCTCTCTCTCTCTTTGGCCAAATCTCTCTCTTCTCGTCCGGCTGGTTCCTCCAGTCTCGTTAGTCTCTAGTGTTCAAGCCTTTCCAGTATCTCTAGTCTCTGTGGGTTTTTTTGTCTTTCTAGTTCCCCTAGTCTCTATTATCTACTCTCTAGAGTCTATTCACTAGTCTCTCAGGTCTCTCTAGTCTCTTGTGCCCTAGTCTTACCAGTCTATACAGTCTCTACAGTCTTTATATTTTCTCCAGTCTATAGGTTCTACTCCCTAGTTTCTACTCTATAGTCTCTTTAGTACTTGTAGTCCATTTAGCCACTCTAGTCTCCTCTCTAGTTTCCCCCATGCTTTCCATCGTTCGCATTTCCCATTACTCACATGGGATTCCTGGTGTCTGGTATCTCTCGATTGCTGGGCAGCGCATCACTGGCCTCCTGATTGAAGCGATTCCTGATATAGGGATCCTCGCCGCTGCGCAGTCCTCCGCCCCGTATATAGCCCGCCTCATCAAAGTACTCGACCTCGCCGCCTGCTCGCGCACTTGCGCCGACAGACAGACGTCCGGCCACAGGGCCGGCAGCATTGGCGCCCTGGGATGTCTCCTCCAGTGCCACGATGCCGTTCAACTTGAGCCCATGCACCGCATTGCGTTCAAAGTCCTTGACGGAGCCGATTAAGATGACATTGCCACCAGGATCGTCATCGACCGCAGCAGCTCCGGCGGCGCGCAGGCCGGAGTTGGCGGCGGCGGGCGCCCATTGTCGAGCTGTCGATGCACCAGACGACATATCATCCTGGTACTGTTGCATGGCTGTTGCCACCTCACGTAAACGCAGCGCACGATTCTCAATCTAGAAGGATAGAAGATAGAGAGAGAGAGAGAGAGAGAGAGTGTGTGAGTGAGCCATTTAATTTATTTGCTTAATCTGCGGTACTTGGGTGACGCCAACGTTGAACGTGGCCATAATTCAACACGAACAGATGTGGGCGTGGAGGGGGCGTGCAGCGGGTAGTGGGTGTGTTCCGCTTTTTTTCGCTCCTTCTTCTTGCAGGATTAGAGCGTTTTACAACTTGCAGCAGTAAAAAAATATAAAATACAGAGAAAATGTTGCAGCTCAGTTTACACTTTTACAGCCAGCGGCTGACTTATGGCTCAAAGCGAATAACAACAACAATAACAACAACAATAACAGCAGCAATTGTTGCCCCTTTCGTGTTTTGTTTCAAAAGATTCATAATCTATGAAAACAAGGCAAAAAGGTAGCAAAGTCTGACCCAGTTGCAACCGGAAAAAATATTGTTATATATGTATGTATGTATATAGAAACTATATATCGTATAAATATATATAGAAAATGCGTAGGTATGTGTACCTTTGAGATAAGTTTTGGCTGTGCGATAAATTGTTACAACTCGTTAAAAGTGTGCTCTATTGTCTTGGCTTAATGTGAATAGTTAGGGCAACTCAGAGTTGTCGATAGCTATCGACTGTAAGCTGAAACTATTTATAAATATGATATACTATTATTTAATATCTTGACTTATGTGTTATGGTGAGATGAAGCTAGAACAATGTTTCATATGATGCGATAGGGGTTATTATCGTTCGATAATATTGATATTGATAACAGAATATGTGTACTCAATATCGATAAGTATGGCTAACTCAAGCTACTATGAAATTGGGATGAAGTTGGTTGATATATTGTAGTTGAATGTCATAATATCGATGTATGTGTATTTCGTGCATATAATATTAAAAGCTTTAATAATCATATGAGGTTTATTAATCGAGTACTATCGATTAATAGTTTATATATCCAATTCAAAAATGTGTACTAAAAGATACATCACCAAAAATTATAATATTTCATCTATGAAATTTGTAGGCCTTACTTTCTACAGTCAGCGTAAAAGCTTTTCTGTATATTATATTTCTGAATTTTTGACGTCAAGCCTCTCTACAAATCTGTTTGGTAGCTTTGCCTCATGAATTTATGAATAGCAAAATCAATTCCGTAATTTGCAATTTATAATCAATCAATTGTTCAAGTTCCAAATACATATTTCAGAAGCGAACTCAAGTATTTCCCATTTGAATAATAGAAACACATTAAAGTCCAAAAAGATTTGATGGAAAGTGGAGGCAGAGGGCCGTTTGTTAAGCTAAAACTCGCATGTGTCAGGCTTTACGAAACTTGAGCCGAAATCTCAATCAAACAAAGCAGCGAGCATAAAAAGGTTAAAAATGGCAGCAGCTGCTGAGCACTTGGAAACAGTTTGAAAAGTTCGAGTTGTTGTTCCTGAAGCCTGATGAGCAGAAACTTGGGCACTTGGCTAATGTTCCATAGCTCTTTTTGTTGTGCAGTTAAGGCTATTAAAAGGTCCAAAGTATTGACCGACTGCTCTTTCACTCATGAGGGAAGTCAGTAGAGATAGTGGGAAGGAGAGAGAGAACTCTGTCCATGACTTGATTATTAATTGTTTTTCACATTTAAATCAATTTGTCATGCTGAGAGAGAGAGTGAGAGAGAGAGAGTATTGTATTCAATCCATTTGTGCTACGCTGCGTATGCGTGTTTTTTTTTTCAATTTTAAGCGTCGTGCGCGGCACGTTTTGCATTCAACTTCCGTTTCGTTTGACTAGGTTTTTCGGTTTAGCATTTGCTTACGATTTACATGAAACGTGCGCCTTTTAGCGCCATTTACGCACGCATTTTTTATGCGACTCTCAGCTGAGGCCCCTTTCAGCACATTGAAAAAGAGAAAAATATACATACAAAATGGTTGTTTAGTGTTGAGTAAGAGTGAGCGTGACTGCATTGTTATTTACATCTGAACTAAGGGAGTAACCAGAGAATAGAGAATGGAGACTCTGTTGGGAGTAACTTGATTATGGCTCTGGTTGATTGCTTCAAATCAAAGATAACAATCGAAGCTAGCTAATGCAGTTTGTCAGACAGATTTGTAAATAGAAATATGCAAGGCAAATGAAAGGGAAAATAATATATTTGTATATGTATAAGGAAAACCAGTTATACTTGCTCACAAAGTTAGAAGAGTATATTTGCTTGAGTGGCGACTTCTACTAGAGACTTTTCTGTTTATCTAAAATTTGCTTAGATTTCATATTTTAAAGAACTTTAATATTTAAACTGGACAACAAATTTTATATATAAATATTTCTATAGCTTAATATTGAGTATCTATAGTACTATGGAATTAAATAAAATTAATTTTTCATTCTTATACATCAACTCTGCCTATATTCTTTTTTACATCTCATATTTATATATTCCTAGATTCATTTTATTCTCAGTACTTTTTATACCCTGAACCCATTGAAAATGGGAAATCAGGCAGGCAGGCTTGATCAGGGTAACGAGCTGAGTCGATTTAGTAATATTCCCCTGTCTATTTCTTCTATGTATTCCCTCTACGTATTTCCTTTACGTATTTCCTCTACGTAATGTCTCTACGCCTTTACACACTCTACTTCACTTTATTGCGCTGACCCCCACCAGGCCTGGACGAAGACTGAAGACTGACTGAAGAAATGCTGCAGCTGCTGCCCTTTATATAGGGCCACTTTTACTCAAGCACTGTCTCTCTCAAATGTTGAGCTCGACGGGAGGTAGAGCTCGTTGCAGTGGAGCTTCAAGTGAGCAATGGGAACGCTCTCTGCTGCTGTGAGCAATCTAGCTTCGTTTTACCTAAATAAAAAATTAGAACTGCAGCATACATATAGACAACTTTTATGATCTTCTGCACTTCTTCTCTGTTGCTTCTACTTATGTGTGTGTGTGTGTGTGTGTGTGTGTGTGTGTGTGTGTGTGTGTGTGTGTGTGTGTGTGTGTGTGTGTGTGTGTGTGTGTGTGTGTGTGTGTGTGTGTGTGTGTGTGTGTGTGTGTGTGTGTGTGTGTGGGTTCAGGGGATTTCCTAGTCGAGCAGTCTCGATTAGAAGTTCCTTACTTGTTTGTTTTCCCTTGCTCTGTCATATTTAATTCATTTCTATTCACTCAGTTATTCACATTCTTGTCTTTACATTTCTGTTGTTTATTACTTTTCCATTCACACTGATTCTCATGTTAATAGCTCTATTATTCCTAGATAGCCACATTTATGCTCGACTATAAATATTTTTTTCCCATCTAAGAGCACAAATCCTGAGCATTTGTCTCTCTATTCTACACACATACATACATGTGTATGTATATGTGATGGGATAATACTCTGCACTATATATATAAATACATGCATATATGTATATGTACGTAGTGTATATGAGTATTATCCCATCACATGGACCAAACATTGTTGTTGCCTTTGTTGTCAGCTCAGCTTTGGGGTATATCATGATGCATTCAGCTGCGACGCTTTCGGCTGTTATCATTAATTACGAGCTCGAGTCTGAGCTGGTTTTTGCTTTTGTGCATACACTAAATGATGGACAGGCAAAAGAAAGAAGCAAAGAAATAAGATGAAACAGCAGAAGAATATGTGACAATAGAGTTTGTGAGCAACAAGGACACACAGAATAAGCAACAGTTGGACGGGTATTAAATACTCTTGACACTATGCGATAAGTCTCTGTGATGCTATGGATGTTGATTTGTAAAGCGATATAAATCGAGCTTAGATTGCTTAAGAGTGGCAAGTATTTAGTCGAAATTTTGTACTGTATATAGTATATGTATGTATGTGAGTTTGTTGCCCATAAAATAAGCTAATAATTTAATTGATTTATATTATCGAATAGGGAATATATATGGAGGATACGAATAATGTGACTCTTTCTATATTTCGTTGATTATAAATATCGAATATCGAATATGGAAGACACAAATCGAATGCGAATATCAAATAGATCAAATAAAAAGATATCGATATATTTTGTGAGTCATTTGTATATCGAATATCGAATCCGAATATAAAGAATCTATGTAGAGTCTACTTTCAGAGGGAGGAAGAGAAGCAAACATATGTATAAATTGTCCAAAGAGTTATATTTGATAGTTATCGAATATTTATCGAATACTTATGTGTGTACTCTTTGCGTTCTATTTAATTATATTTGCGATTAAGAGTAATAGCTGATACAAACATACGTATTAATTGTCCAAAAAGTTATATTTTAAAGTTATCGAATATTTATCGAATACGTAAATGTGTACTCTTTACGTTGTAATTATTTATATTTGCAACGACTATTCATATCCCTGTTCATATAACTATTGAATATACGTATGTATATCTGAATACATATATATTTATATAAATATCAATCGATTCCATATATCTCGATTATATCGAATATGCAGAACTGTAAGAGTATGCCAAAATCCGATTACCCACAGTCAAATACCAATTCAAGGTGCACATTGCGTATACTTAATGTTCCACTGCCAAGTTGGTCCATTGCCTGTCGCAGATCGTCGTCTATGAAATAGCCATTGTTCGGTTTAATCCAACCACCTACCCTAACCACCCAGCCACCCACCCACCTGGCATGCCATGCAAATGCTGTGGGCAACAGTTTCAATTTTGCCATTCGATTTGTCGCTTTCGCCTCGCTCCTCGGTCATGTGTAACTTAATTAGTTGCATTGTTTGTTGTGCGGGCGAGTTTGGGGACCGATTCAGTCATTGATTGGCTTTCTATGCACGGCTATGCATGTGTGTGTGTGTGTGCGTGCGTGTGTGTGTGTGCTAACGGGCTTTATATGCTGAGCCGGGTAAGCGGCTTATTTGCAGATCATTATGCGCATTTTGTAGCTGTAATTGACAGCGGCAACAATCGAGAACCCCCAAATAGCCAAACCCCAAAGCCGGGAGCCCAAAGCGCAAACCCCAAAGCCGAAAGCCGAAAGTCCAGACCCAACGCCAAATAGCGAATGCGTCGCAGTTGCCCGCATGGGAGTTAATGGTATCGATATTGGTTATTAACTTGTTACTGCTTCTAATTAGACATAAATCAAATGTGTGCAAGTGTGTGTGTGTGTGGGTGTGTGTAATATAATAAATGGCCAGCATAGTCCTTAGTCGATGCGTGTGCCAAAGTTTTTGTTCGTGATTGCAATTTAGATATTGTTGCGCTTATGTGGGAATTATGTTAAAAATTATTAAAGCCCAAATGATTTATATCATACATGTCCAGAGAGAATATACTTGGGGTATATAGAGTTTTTATCAAGTTTCTTTTGTCAAACTTCTTTATGCTTCATGATTTCTTTATGAACTTTGTCGTCCAATACAAGATGAATATATATAAGATATCACTATATAAATATTTAAATAACTTTGTATATAGAGAATAGCATTTGAATATCTTTAAACATTTCTCAAGCTTCTCTCTGCTATGCTTCTCTAGTTCGCTTCAGCTTGCTAATAAATCTTGCGCTGTTTCATTTCTTTCAATTTACGTCTCCTACTACCCTGCCTACACATTTCGCCATTTACAGGGTATGCAAATTAAATTTATGCCTGTGTTTGCATCGCAACTAGCTGCTAGATTGTTGCCCAGGTTCATGTTGCATTCCATAAATAGCCGAGAGCCCAGTCGCTCCTGGACTGTGTAACACGTATCATGCATATAACATAAATATGTATATGAGAGAGACAGCTAAGATTGTAAAGTGACTAACTAAGAAATACCTCGTGAAATTATGCAATTGGGGGCAAAGTGAAATCGAAATCTTTTTAAACTTATCTCTAAATTTGAAAAACTGAAATAATAAATATAAGAATATATAAATATATAATATATGAACATCTATCTAGCTCATCATTTATTATATAAAAAAGCTCTTACACACTTACGACAAAACTTCAGCATACCCACACTTACAATAGCTACAGGGTATTACACCTTTTAAGCTGCTGCTGCTGCTGCTGCTGTTGCTGGGCCCTTGAGCATTTGTGTGGCTAAGTCGGTTAGTGGAACGTGATCTTTAGGGCTTAGCCACAAACATTGCTTGGCTTGGCACACAAGACAAACAGCTCGAGGCTTGCAGCGCCGGCTGTATTATTGCAGCAGCAGTTTTTGTTTCTTTGTGAAGCCATCAATCAATCAATCGAGCGCTCAGCCAAAAACACTTACACATCTCGACTGACCTAAACAGCGCAATTTTCCATGCGGCTCATCCAAACTGTGTCATTAGTCAATTGACAACAACAACAACAACAACAATGAAAGGCCTCATCGATATGGTCGAAGCCAAGCAACAAGTTGCCGCAAATGGATTTTTTTTCCCCACTTTTGTTTATTTTGTTTTTGTATGTCTCGCATAGAGTTCAATGCTTGAGTTCAATGTCTGGTCATATATAGATTTATATATGTATAAGGTTTTTTTTTTCATCATTTTCTTTTTCACTTTTTTTTTTCGTTATAGAAACTTGAAACAAATCATTGAAATTAGTTTAGACTTGAATGGGCTTTCGGGTTTTTAATGACAGCAGCGCAACCAAAAAGTAAGAGTGCTTGAGCCAAGCACTACTCGACGCTGAGATACCCTGCAGTCACTTCAGAGCTATAAATATACATGAGTTGCATAACATATACATGATCTTGAAAGCAAAAGTATTTTCCAATGCTCAAGCATGATGATTATGTAAAACACTTGAAGAAAATTAATGAAATGTCCATATATAGTGGAGATCCAATCAGATTGTAGTATGCTGTATTGTATGTGTGAGTCTATAAATACTTTGAGCTTATCATATGATCTATAAGAACAGAGAACATGATCTATAAAAGTTATTATTGCAGTTCAAGTTACGTTAAAGTATTGTAAGAAGAAAGGTATAAGACATAACTTTAAGAGTAGAGTATAATAGACTGTAAGAAGTATTTATTTCGAAAAACAGTACTTCTTCTATCTAAGCAAATTGAGAAGTCAAAGTAGAAAGAGAGAAATAATAAAGCAAATATGCACAAACAAAGAAGCTTAGAGAAAAGTCCGATTGCACCCCGGTCAGTGTTATGACCTGACTGACTATTATTATTATCATCATCATCATTATTATTATTACTGTTCGTTTTGCAACTTTCATTGTGCACTTTAAAATTAAAGTTTTTCCATTTCACAAATAGCTTGAATGCAACTTAAATTCTTTTCGATTTTTGGTCGCTTCGAAACGAATTGAAAATTTCTATTTAAATTTTTCGTGAGCAAGTCATGTCTCATTTTCAATTCAACTGTTATTCTTGGCCATATTATTCTTGGAGTGAATGTGGCCCAATGCGTGCGTGTGTGTGTGTGTTGGCAACTGTCTGCAGAGGAGAATATTTTCGTGTTTTTGTCGAATCAATATGTTTTTGGGCGTGCATAGATTTTTAATTGAATTCTGTTGTTTCTTATTGTTGTTTGTTTGCTTAACGAGTTGTGGTTGTTGTTGTTGTTGTTGTTGCTGGTTTTGGTCGACTATGACGCATGGCCGACAATGCCACATGTTGAACGGTAAGTTGGGTGTGTCCAAAGCCCACAATTCAATTCTGCATGCTAAAGCGAATGGCTACAGCTCATTTGCAATGCATTTTGCAGTTTAATCAGAGCTAAATTCTTTTTCAGCTCTGAACTAAATTGAAAGTATGAAAAGAAAGCAACGAATTGAATGTGTTCACAGAACTTTCATTTGAGAGAGCTCTCGATAAAGTATTTAACAATATGGATCACAAAAATGGTTCTTCTCTTTGACGTTAACAAAGACATCTCGCTTGAAAATAAATTTGATACGTTCCAATTACTAAATTATGCACTCTGCTTCACACGAAACTACATGATGTGAAAATCATTCAGCTGGAAGACTGAGCAGCTGAGAGTTCAGGAAAAAAAGCAAGCAGAATAGACACACGAACGAAAACCGACAAAATAAAACACCAAACGAACCAAAGCTGGGGTTAAGCCTCAGTGATTGAGCAGTAAAAAAGTGATACTGAAGAAAAACAAATAAAGCACAAGAAAAAACGCAGCAAATTAAAAACGCAGCGAGAAAACATGAAAGGAAAATGCTAGCGAAAATTTTCACTAATTAATAAAAAAAGAAATTGAACCAAACAAATGATGGAGAAGCTTAAAAATAGCTAGAGAAAACAAAAAAAATAAAAAATTAAATTGCTAATGTGGGTCAACAAAGTTGATAAGATAAATACGGAAGCAATTACGGCATTGGTAGCCTAATGTCCCGTAATAATTAGTTGGACTGTGCAAATGGGCGAAAATAAGTTTTAACCAAAAGATTTCATTTAAATATTTGCCGGACTTATAATAATATTCATAATGATAATGATAAACATAAACCTTAAGATGAGTCTGAAAATGAACCTGAAAATGACTGCTAATAGAAGTGTAATGCTAGTGCTAGTGCTAGTGCTAGTGCTAATGCTAGTGCTAGTGCTAGTGCTAGTGCTTGTGCTTGTGCTTGTGCTTGTGCTTGTGCTTGTGCTTGTGCTTGTGCTTGTGCTTGTGCTTGTGCTTGTGCTTGTGCTTATGCTGGTGCTTTTGCTAATGCTGATGCTAATGCTAATGCTAATGCCAATTCAATGCTAATGCTAATGCTAATGCTAATGCTAATGCTAATTCTAATGCTGATGCTAATGCTAATGCTAATGCTAATGCTAATGCTATTGCTATTGCTAATGCTAATGCTAAGGCTAATGCTAATGCTAAGGCTAATGCTAATGCTAATGCTAATGCTAATGCCAATACCAATGCCAATGCCAATGCCAATGCCAATGCCAATGCCAATGCCAATGCCAATGCCAATGCCAATGCCAATGCCAATGCTAATGCCAATGCCAATGCCAATACCAATGCCAATGCCAAAGCCAATGCTAATGCCAATGCTAATGCTAATGCTAATGCTAATGCTAATGCTAATGCTAATGCTAATGCTAATGCTAATGCTAATGCTAATGGTAATGCTAATGCTAATGCTAATGCTAATGCTAATGCTAATGCTAATGCTAATGCTAATGCTAATGCTAATGCTAATACTAATGCTAATGCTAATGCTAATGAGAATGCTAATGCTAATACTAATGCCAATTCTGATGCTAATGCGGATGACAATGATAATGACAACGATAATGACAATGACAATGACCACGATTTTCATTTAATTAGCTGTCGCTCTAAATAAAATGCTAACGGTACAAAAACAACGGTTAAAAGTTCTCGAGCCAGAGAGAGACAGAGAGAGAGAGAGAGAGAGAGAGAGAGAGAGAGAGAGAGAGAGAGAACCGTAAGCTAAACGCTATCATCTTGACATGGCTTCTCGCTGGGCTTCTCGGGACTGATGTCGGCCAGCATCTTTTGAGTCTCCTGCGCCAGATTGACCAATGTGCCCAGATCATTCTCCAAGGTGTCGATGCGTTTCTTCTGCAGCTCAATGACATTGATGAAGCGATCGATTTCCTCGCCACGCGACAAGGCCAACGCACGCCAATAGGCCACATCGTCGGTGACATCGATGTACTCGGCCATCGACTTGGAGTGGGCCCAGCGCTTCTGCAGCATCACCACAATGTGAGCCAAGGTGTGAAACGAGAAGCGTGCGCCTTTGCGCTTGCTCTTCTTAATCATATTGTCGCCGATCGGCTCTGGGCTCTTCGAGCCGATCAGATCTTTGCCATACTCGGACGATTTGTTGTTCATGCTGCTCGTTGCGATTGACTTGAGATCAAAGTGTCGCGAATGTAAAATTTAGTTTCCGCTTTCGGCTGATATCGTAAAATTTGTGCTATTCTCAATATATAGATTTGTTTCTATGACTATTTCTATGTATACATAGCTTGCTCAGCTAAGAAATGAAATGAAATAATACCGAAGTTTCTCTGTTGACTGGCCGATGTCAATTTGTTAATCAAGTCGTAAACTACTTTTTGTTTAGCTTTGAATTTCAACAGTTTGAACATTTCCGCAGCAGTTTTCACTCTTTCCGAGCAGCTTTCATGGCACATTAACAATGCGCAATCTTGGACATGCCTAATTTCCTTTTTCAAGATTCTCCCTCTGTCTATCCCTCAATTTAATGAGCTGTCAGCTTCAAGTTTGGATAATTTTACCATTTTCACTGAGATCACAGTTTACACAATGCCATTTGCATGCTGATGATGGCAGTTAAATGATACGAAATGATGTTATGTATAGGCATGAAAATTATCGACCTGAAGATACTCTGCAAAAATATATAACTTCCGAGTATTCGATAGAAGTAAAAGTCTTCTGGAGAACTGGATATGAATGAGAGGACGTTAATGAATTTCTTGTCATGCAATATTTGTCAACTTTGCAGCCAAGTTTCACGACAGATCAACGACCTGAAAATCCTCCTCGTCCAGCCGTCTTTTCTGAAGGCCGTCGAGGGTATTTCAAAATGTGTCGAGTGAATGGGTAGGCGCTTATCCGATTTGACTGTCAATCAATTGTTTGACTCTTTGTTGAGCTTTTGGCCAATTTGCATAAGCCACAAATAGGCACAGAGCGAGAAAACTGTGTGGAAAATTTGTTTGGCCAAAAGTGTAAACTGTAAACATGACGGCTAATTTATTGTCTCTGAGCAAACAATGCAACTGTTTAATGTGTTTAAAGTCACACAGACATCAAGTGGATCAAATAAATAATCGAATAATGTAGATAGTTTTATGCATATATATGTATGTATATAATAAAATCTATGTCGTGTGTGTGTGTGAATCGCAGCAGCTGCAGTTAATTGGCCCGTGAGGTTAATTGAAAAATCTCACTGGCAGACACGGAAAAACCTCTGCATAAACTAACCAAGACACCAGACCACATCTTCTTCTCTCAGCTGCTTTGGCAATGCATCGTTGCGCAACCTGAAATGCATTTGTAGTAGAGACTGAGGCTGAGGCTGAGACGAGAGGCAGATGCCAAAATAAATTGCTATCTCTCTCTCTCTCTCTCTCTCTCCTTCTCTCTCTGTTTTGATGTGTGGCATCTTTGTGGCAAACAAAAGTGTCGAATGCCGCATAGCTTCCTTGAATTTTTGGCCAAGTAGCTGCAGCTGTCGGGTTTTAGCCTTCGATTTTTGGCTTTTCGCTTGCGGCTTCCCCACTCGACCTGCCCCAAACCGAAAACTCAATTAGCCAGCTAAGCTCCTGTGTGTTGGCCAGCAGCATAAAGCAGCCAAAAACAAAACCTAAGCCACGTCAAGGTGTTTGCTTTTGGCTAAGTTGAAAAGTTTAAGCAAACTTAATTTCAATTTTGAGCAAATTATTATTATGTCTTGCACTTGTTGAAGTACCTCAGTTTTTGGACTTGTTAATTGGACTATGTAGCACTTGGGGTGAGTCAGCATAGCACTGAGATACAATGATGATTCATAATAGAGTCAAACGGGTGCAACTACTTATAGCACAAGTTTTTAAGTAAATCAATTTAAGTAGGGCCAATGAACGAAATAATTAAACAGACTAGAGAATCATCAAAATTAGTTTTATGTGCGCTCCGTAAATGACAGACTAGCCATCGATATACCCTTTTAATCATACTAGGCAGAATATAAATTTTTTTATCGATTTTTAAATTTTATAATTAATTAAAAGTATCGATTCATATTCGAGAGACCGACGCAAGAGGCGATTATGATTACCCATTTTGCGATACAATTAAATCGAACATAGAAACAGGTTAATCGATTATTATCATATGACTAATCGTGCCATCACTAAACGTAACATGGCCAGTACGCATAATGTACTCGATACTTTACTCAATTCCCAGTTCAAGCTCGAAAAAACCCTTAACTCAACTGCCTTCATCACTCCTAAATGAGGATAAAAGCAAGCAAAGTCCAAGTCTACAGGGTATACGTAGAATAATTCACACTATACTCACAAGTTCCTTATTCTCTTGCCTGTTTAGATCTCAATTGCAGCGTGAGTAAACAAATAAACGACTCGCTACTATTTAAGTGTATAAACATCGTATGCGCAATAGAGAAATATTTTTGGAAAATATTATTAATGAAATTCTCAGTACATATTGAAATATGGGAATATTT
This sequence comes from Drosophila aldrichi, assembly GCA_035045965.1. Taxonomy (NCBI): domain Eukaryota; kingdom Metazoa; phylum Arthropoda; class Insecta; order Diptera; family Drosophilidae; genus Drosophila; species Drosophila aldrichi. Next base: position 226,613 of record JAWNOM010000470.1, read on the forward strand.
AAGTAATGAAGAATTGAGGTAAAGCAAAGGCAAAAATGAAATTAAAATAGGCGAAAATTTTGCTCACAAATTAACAGAAATAAACAAAATGTTCTGTTTGGAAATGCGATTTTTATCTTTTCGACGTGTTCATAGATCAAACAACAAAAATTTATTGTATTTCGTGTGAATTTAGTCAGAGCAACTGGGTTATACAAAGAGTGATATATTTCTGAGTTTGATAAATTAATCTGACTATGAACATGGACAAAATAAAATCATTTTATTTATATACAATTATATTAATATTTATTTATATATTTTATATTTATACTAAAACCACTAAAAAGTCTTTTAAAGATTTTCTAGAGTTTCAGAAATTCTTGCGTCAAGTCTAGAGCTAAGTAACTCGCATAATAATAATTGCAGCAAGTCTCAAGAACTTTTGCGCTTTGCCACAGAGCTCAGCTCGAATGCAGAGTTTGAGTTATTTAATATGCTAATTGAAGGTTTTGGTGCACAAAGCTCTTAACTCTTGGCTCTTAACTCTTAACTCTTAACTCTTTGCTGCTGTCTGGCCAGCAAAGACTTGGCTAATATTTCACAGGGCAGCAATAAATTGCATGTTGCATAAAGAGAAGCAGCCGCAGCACCCGTAGCAGATGTTGCATGTGTGGCACAATGGGAGCTACGAGTGCGAATGCTGTTAGCTGTTTGAGTCATGCTGATGCGGCTACGACTGCCAGTGGCAACAAGATGTTCATAAAATATATTGAAAGTGCTTTGCATAAATTGCGAAAACAAGAGACAATAGATTATTGCCTTTTGAACTTTATGGAGCAGAATTCTCTTTGAGCTCAATCAATTAGGGCCAGGCGACATTTAATAGCTCAAGCGCTCATTAGTTCGAATTCAACTGCAATGTGGAGTCGAAAAAGGGGTCAGGCAATAGTCGAGTCGACTCGCATCGACTCGCATCGAGTGGCCTGGCTCATGCATAAAAGAATATGCGAATGATGGAGCACAGATGCTGCAGCATCAATATGAACCAAACCGAACTGAACTGAGTTGAACTGATGAGCACAGATGAGAACTGACTGTGCGCTGTGAAGGGCGACAGACGCTCTTCTATGCTCATCCATCAAGCGTTGAGCTACAGCTACAGATACTTCCCCAGCTAGAGCTAAAGATACACATGCATGCATAGCTGAATTCATGGACTGGGCCAGTTGATGGATGCATGCCATAACAACAAACAAGCTGAGCAACAACTAAACAACAAAAAAGCGACAAATTTCGCCACACACACGCACACACACACACACACAGTCACCCCATTACACAGATAGAGATACAAATGTATCTCAAGAGCTGAGAATGACGCATTCTAATTAGACAGTTCTTGCCATAGTCCACTTTATAGCTCGTATTTGTTTGGCCCAACCATTTGATGAGCATATCAATGTCAACAGCAGCCACATGGAACCACAATCAACACAAGCTAACCATCCACAGAGACAGACACACATATATATCTACATTTCTCTATGCTCGCATTGACAGTGCGTATACGCAATGTGTTTAGCTAGAGCATTTGTTTGCATTTGCATACCCTGTGGAGCGCACATAGAGGTGTCTCTTTGTAAGCGAAATGAATGTGCGTGAATGGATGCGAAACAATATTTGTGTATAATCATGATCATTCGGATCAGACATGATTGGCCTGAGCAACTTGAGGAGATGAAGAGTTCCCTTTGAAGAGTTCTTTAACCTATTATATGTTATCGCCTAATGTTATTGTCTTTAATTGTTAGTACTCTTACTGTTACAGCAGCTTCGGAATCTAGTTAATAGCAAAATATCGATAATTATCGATTTAGTTATGAAGTTATGTTAGAAATGCTCTTTGTCAGGCATCTATCCTGGCACCTGCTCCACCAGCATTAGTTTATATATATTTTAAAATCATATAATGTGTTTATTAATCCACAGGGTATTCCCTAGCTGCGCATACTCTCTCTCTCTCTCTCGCTCTCTCTCTCACTCTCTCTCTCAAACTCTCCCTCACAGTTAATCCTAAATTATGTTTGACCACCAAAAGCATTATTTATTTCATGAGCTCATTCCGCTGTAATTAGCTTAATAATTCGAATTAGTTTTCGATGTGCGCTGCATTCGCAGTTTGACCGCAAAAAACGTTTATTATTTCGAGCTGCTTCACACATTATTTAATATTAACAATTTAATACTTAATTGAATGGGTTTTTCGAAATTTGGCTGCCTTTAATGAATCGGAATAGTTGAGGGCAACATTTGACCGCAGATTTGATGCGCATGGAGGCATTGGCGTGAGATCAAACAGGCAATTGGAGAGATAATCAATGAAGTAATTTATTGTGTGTTTATGCCCAATTATTAAAGGGTAGATTGATTGCATTGTCTGTCTGCTTTCCCATTACAATCGATAATTATCGATGGAAAGCTTGGTCTGAGTTTTCAAATACTCAATGATTAGTGGGAGTCGATTTTCTTAGACAGTGGCAGTGTTTTTGTGATGTAATTTCTATATTAGCTTAACACATAACTGTTGCTCTCATTGCGATTACATATATCGATAACTAACCATACTTTGGTCTAGCTTATTTGGGGTCTGAATTCTCATATACTCAAAAGAGAGATCTCAGAGTAAAATTTAAATGACTCAAGGTCTTACAGCTATCTGTGATGAGCTGAAGCGCAAGTTATGTCGGGCCGTTAGTTTAGCCCAGTTCTTGCACTTATTTCCACTACATCTGCTTTATGCACTCTGCACTCTGACAAGTTCTCAAGTATATAATTATATAAGTATGTATGTATGTATTTATGTGGCGCACTATAAAAGCCTCCGCTAGCATGAGTCAAGCTCATCTCACGTTGTGGCTCATTGCCCAAGGGCCACTGTAGCAGTCATCAGCTAGACAAGATAAAGTGCTATTTGTGGGCACTCAAAAGACGCAGACGCAGCCACCTGCAGGTGGCTGAGCTACTATCATAACCACTAGCCCTCTCTCTTTTACTAACTCTCTCCCTCTCTCACTGCCTCTACCGTCTCTTTGGGTACATCGCTCACTTAATGTGGCTTTGCGTCATAAAGTTCAAGTTCATTATGCCAGCAAACAGGAAAAATAACAAACAGTTAACACACACACACACACACACTCATACAGCTAAAGACTCACCTCTGAAGAGAGGACAACAAAAATATGGCCAAGAGCCACTTGCAGCGATTACACAAAAAAAGTGAAACCCGACGACAATAAAGAAGAACAAGTAAGAAAGCTCTAGTCGAGACTGCCCGACTAGGAAATCCCCTGAACCCTTCGGATAACTGATATTTCAATAATTCTCCGCGTTTTTTTGCTTACAAAAGAAACACACACACACATACATAGGCACATATAGGCACGCACGCATAAACACGCATGGGCTGCAGTGTGGGCTTCTCATGGAAACTTAATTGTTTAATAACTTTTTTTGTGGATGTACGTTCTTCATGAAACTTTTAGATTGTGATTATATCATTACTATGCGTGTATATGCCGAAGCTCAAGTCCCTAGTATTTGAAATACGCCTTTTACAAAAGTGAGGGTGAGGGGGTGGATATAGGGGCGGGGGGTGAAATATAACAAAAACCGAAATTCTATAAAGTGCATATGAGTCTACATTTAAAATTTGGAGACTCTAGCTCAAAAGATGTAGGAGATATAATTTTATAACTGGCTTTCGATAAGGTTTTTCATCGATAAAAAAATAATCGGACGAGTTATCGATCTTCTGTGATAAACTTGATATGCGCGCGCTATATACGGACATTTTAAAAAAAAGTTGAGGTCTCTAGCTATTGTAGATTCGGAAATCGACGCGTTCATACATACGGACAGACGGACAGACGGACAGACGGACAGACGGACATGGCTAAATCGATTCAGTTTGTCGCCCTGATCAAGAATATATATACTTTGTGGGGTCTGCCACGCCTCCTTCTCCCTGTTACATACTTTTAACAAAACCATTATACCCTGATTTCCCATTTTCAATGGGTTCAGGGTATAAAAATGCTACCGACTGACCAAAAAGATGCCATAAAGCGACAACAACAACAACAACAACAAACAAATAAACGAACTGTAAAAACAAAAGCAATGTTAAATAATTATTATTTAATGGCACCGTGTGCATTGGCTCGTTAGACTGGGCCCAAATAAAAGAGCCGCAAAGACGAACAAAATAAGTGAGAAGTATGCAGCGACTGTTAAATACCCATCTAAAAAACCTCGATAAATGTGAGAAGTCTCGAGTGGCAAATTATTAATTTATACTAAAAGATGGTAGAAGCTGCAGTGAATAATAGATATAGCTATAGTATATAACTGTACTTAACTATATATAGATCTATTACTATCTGTCTATCTAGGGAAAAATGGTATGCAAACCAATATACCCGCAACACCTCTTGAATGAGTATAAAAAAAGGTTGCATATACGCCTTCCTCAATCAAATGCCCCACCCCATCTCTCCCGCTCCCCCTGCCTGAGTTAACTTGTTTTGTTTTTGGCCATGTTGACATTTCGGGCCAATTCATGGCTCACCTTTCCCTCACGTTGGCCCACTCCATGTGCTGGCCATTTAAATGCCAGCTAAATGCTTGAAAGATCATCGTTCAAATAAAATAAAAATAAAACGAAAATTTAACTTCAAGTGAAAGTACGAAATAATCGAACCGCTTTGAGAAAGTCAAGTCAAGACACAATTGAAATTGAAATTTAAATTCAAACTGAAATTCGTTTTTTCGTTTGCGGGCACAGATTGCTTGCAATAAGCTACCCACTACTACTACTACTACTGGGGCTGATCAGGCACCCACCACGCCCCCAACAGAGGCAACAACTTGGCTTGTGACTTTTGGCCATTTTAGCCACTTAAGCAGTGGCATTCACCTTCGGTCTAGCAGCTTCTCGCATTTTGGGATACCCTGTTCTTATGTGTGATGGGGATTGATAGCGATTGGCTTACTGTGGTACAGTTATATATATTGTATATTAGCTATCTGAATAATAAATCTAAATAGCTGTAAATTTTTTATAGAGCATCTTCTAGCTCTTTACACAGTATTTACTAGTTGTGCTTTTAACTTTACTTCGCTTCAAATGTTTTATTTCTTTTAGCTCTTTTTCGTTTGGGCCTTTTAGCTCTTTTACAGCTGCGAGCTGCTGTTTTTATAGCCGCCAGCTTTGCTTCTTTGACCGAGTGTGTGTTTGTGTGTGTGTGGTTTTCCGCAGCTTCTTTTTTCGCCGTTTTTTTTCGGGTGTCCCAGCACTACTAAAGCTTCGACTGCGACTCTTTCTCACAGCTGTTTAAAGAGCAGCCGCAGCAAGAAGTGCTGAAAGGGAAGGGGCAGTAGAGCTGGCTGCGGAGGCGTACGAGTCGGGGCTTCCAGTTACAGTTAGGCATTATATCATTCAATTAGTTGCATCTCATCTCAAATTTCACAAATTAGCTGCTTACAACATCTACGCCTCAACAGACAACGGGACAACAAAATTGCGATTTTTTGCTCATTCATCGGATGATGTGACAACAGAGATGACTTTGATGAAAAAAAAAAACTCAGACTTGTACTGGTAGATTTTTAATGATGGGAAAGAGATAATAAATGGGGCCTTATGACTGCACAATATGAAAAGATTGGAGATCTGATCTAAAGAGTCAGAAGTATAGCTAGAAAATCTATTCAGAGTCATCTAAAAACATTTTAAATGATTTCATTGGATATAATAATATATATTATACTTAAGAAATATTTTTAAAATTTTAGTTTTTTAATCCCTATTCGCCTATTCAGAAAGCCCTACTTAATTACATTAAAACCCCAAGAATTATCAGCAAAATCTGATCTACATTTTGTTAGGTGCTTTATTTGACGTAGACATAGAATACAACTGGGGGAAAATGGAGAACCATCTGGACTGAGTAACGGGCTTTAGACATCCTCAAAACCAAATGGCAGCATTGGCTTGAACTGGACATCCTCGTCAGTCCACATGGTCACCAGCTCGGTGCACAGGACAATCTTGTGCAAATGCGATGGAAAGAGTTCGTTCTTCTCGAACTGATAGCCAACTAGGTGATGACAGCCGGCGCAGAGCACGGGCTGCATCTCTAGGCCAGCGCCGGCCAGCACGCTCTCCTGCAGCAGCACATTGAAGGCATTGTTGATGAAGATGCAGCCGGCTTCCTTGCAGATGATCTCGCCCTCATCGCTGATGGCCGTGAAGCACTCGCTGCAGCGAAAGATGTGGTTGATCGTCTTGCGCACCATCTTCGACTCGACCGCAATCAGTATGATATGCTATGCGTATACATATACATATATGTGTCTCTTATATTCTTGAATATATTCTGAAGTGTATGTCGAGTCTAGGACTTTGTTTATGTAGTTTACGCAAGGCAGCTCTGAAATTTCAGAACTGATCTGTGTACAGGCATATCGTCATGGCATGCTAGTAGTTTTTGGTATACAGTAATTTTACAACTCATTCTCGAAAGTGAAATGAAAATACTAATATGAAATGATATATTATCTCGCTTGCATAAGGCTAACTTTAGTTCCGTGAAGAAGTATATCTGCTAATCATGCTGTTACGTTTATCGCTCTCTTAATTGATGTTGCCATTGCTGTGGCTCTTCAAGCAGACGCTGAGACGTTGTGGTCCAAACAAGTTGTAAAATAACAATAAAAACAATCGAAACGAAATTGAAAGTCGCAACTACCGAAAAGGCGTTAGCGGCGATAACGTACGATGCCATTGCAATGCCCACAAATTGTGTTGTATACGAGTATGAGGAGAGGGGAGTGTGGGAGGCGGAGAGAGATTGGGGAGTGAGTATTGCTATAAACACAGCTCGAGTTCAATAAAAATTATTAAACGCAACGCGCGACGACCTTGCGCAGATGCGTTGGGTTACATTGCGTAATGGAAAGGCCAGACAACAGCTGGCATCTTCAAGTGCCTGTAGAGTGTGTGCGAAAGGGAGAGGGAGAGAGATAGAGCGAGAGAGGGGGCGACGCCTATAAAGCAGAAGCACCAGCTGGAGCAGCAGCAGCAGCAGCAGCAAAAGTTTAAGGCGACTGCAAACCGGCTTCAAAATGTAGCAAGAGCCGGTTAAGCCAGCAGCATTTTGTCATTACACTCAGCGCGACACAGTTGTTGTTGCTCGTTGTTTGTTGTTGTTGTTGTACATTGTTGTTGTTGTACATTGTTGTTGTTGTGTTTTTGTTGCTCTTCACTTTTTTTGGTGCTTGCGTCCGAAATTAGTAAAACAACAAACAACGATAAGGCGAAGGTATGCCGAATGCCAAATACTCTAGCTGCGAGGAGTTTGATTTAAGGGGAGTAGCTTTAGTAATGATAATAGTAGTAACAATAGAAGTAGCAATAGTAGTAGCAGCTGATTTAAGATAATGATAGCTACTATAGAGAGTAATAGTAGTAGCAACAGTAGCTGCAATGGTAGTAGAAATAGTAGCACAAATATTAGTAGCAATACAATAGTAGTAACAATAGTAGCAGCAATAGTAATTGCAATAGTGCTAACAATGGAAATAATAGTAGTAGGAATAGTAGTAGAACTAGTAGTAGAAATAGTAGTAGAAATAGTAGTAGAAATAGTAGCAGAAATAGTGGTAGAAATTGTGGTAGAAATAGTGGTAGAAATAGTAATTGCAATTGTGTTAACAATATTAGCAGCAATAATAGCAGAAATAGTAACGGAAATAGTAGTAGAAATAGAATAGGAAATAGTGGTTGAAATAGTATTAGAAATAGAAAAAATAGTAGTAGAAAGAGTAATTGCAATAGTCTTAACAGTAGCAGAAATAGTAGTAGAATAGTAGCAAAAATACTACCAATAGTAACAATAGCAGTCGATTTTACAGAAACAACTCTAATACTGACGTCCGTCTATATACATATTCCACGGACAGACAGACAAATAGACGACGGACAGACAGAGGGACATTAATAGATCCACGCAGCTCGTAGCCTGACGCACAGCGTCGCGTCTATTTATAGTGCTTAATAGGTTTATTGATCTATCACATAGACCCACTGTTAGGGCATACAACAAAACCCGACCCAGTCAAACGAAACCAAAACCAAAACTGAGAAAAGGCCAACGACTAAAGTCAGTCGCCTCACTCACCCGGCCTGGCCGATAAACATCTTTAATTATTCATTCTAAATCAAAGCCCGACCAAATGCCAAATGTCCAACAAAAAAGCTGATGCCCCTCTCGCGTCTGCTGTGTGGGCGTGGCTTGGCTGCACGCCTCGATTAGAAATGTTAATTAGCTGTGAAAGCAGCTGGAACTTGAAGCCGAGAGCATTTCTTATAGTCAACATCCAACACTTGATGCCCAATTCGAATGCACAAAACTTGTTTATCAGCCGAAAATTTCCGATTGAGTTCAAGAATTTGTGTTTACTTCAACTGACTCAAATATTTAATGACCCCAGAATTCAATTTGGGAATATTAAGAGAATAGAGAAATCTATTAAGATCATTTGATTTGAATTTCTATTCAGAAATTTAAGTGGGATCGATTACAGAAGTAGAAATAGACTTTTATTTACTCATTTACTTTAGATTCATAAAAAAAAGAAGAAGACTCGCAGCACTTAAAAATCGAGGGATAAACGAAGAGCAGGTAATCCACGAGCCTGTCCTATAGGCCTTGGCTAGTTTTATCATCGATCTGTCGATCTCATGTGCCACATTTATGGCCATTATCTTTCCACATCAGTTGCTAGATATCTCCCTCTCACTTCTCCCCCTCTCTGTATAGCCATACTTAGCTAGTCATTTGCCTTCGTCAGATAAAACCTTCACTTTTTGATGACAGTCCACACGTGCTTCAAGTTTGCATAAAAAATATGTATTTATTGGTTTGAATTAGACTTTTAGTTAATATATACATATAAGTCTTTTTTTGCATATTCACGAAATGAAAAGTTTATATATTGAATTCGAGCATAGCTCGTCTCTGATCAGAGCAACAGATCATTTGCTCCGATATTGTAGCTAAAGACCTCGAAATATGGTCCATATACTTCTTAATATCTTCGTTTGTTATTCCGGTACGCCCACTAGAGCGGAAAATTCTACATCTGGTATTTCTAGAGACTTGCAATATGGACTTATATATGAGCTAAAAACAAAGCTTGGTTGTTAATTAGATAAGGGAAGCATAAAAGATAAACATCGAATGCAAGGAATAAAAGGTCTACTCTGCTCTCCTCACCTCAAGGAACCTTCGTAAAGGTATAATCCAATTCTGCGTTATTGAAGATTGATTAGGCCGTGTGAATTCTTACCAGCTCTACTAAAAACCATGAGAGTTCATAAAATGTGCATAAAAAGCTTGACTTGGGCTATAGAGTTCTTCAAGTGGCTTATCATACAGCTGGATGTCTTTAATATAGCCTTAAGAGATACTTTCTTCTTCTTACAATTGTGAAATGCTGCAATTGCCGCTTTTGTGGCATTCAGCATTCGCTTAGCTCGTGTGTGTGTTTTTATTGTCATTTGGACATCAAACAGAGCGTAACTCGTTCGCTGTCACGCAATGCCAAGCTCGACTTTTGCAAATGATATTTGGTTTGAGGTTCTACAATGGAAGCACAAGCGGCCAACCGGCCAACTGCTGAAACTGCCCTCCCATTTCATTTCATTTCATTTGGTTGGACCATAAATCGAACCGTTGAGGCGTAAAGTTTTTGTTTTTCGCTTTTGTTTTCTTTCTGGTTTTTTCTAAAGCTTTTTAAATTTGAACTTGAAATTTGGGATATACTCGTATGTAGGTATAAAAGGCATATTCATATACCAAAAACTGGTTCCACTGATGAGACCCAGTTTTGGAAATAATTGTCATGAATTTGCATCTCTGATGAGCAGACGAAAGCCAACTGTGGTTTGCAAATGGAAATGAGCCACGCAGGAAATAGTTTCGATGTTTCTGCTCTCGACATGTGAGATTATTATTATTATTATTATTTGCATAGCTGGACGTCCGACTGCACAATAATTAATAAGTTATTTTGGTTTAATCAAATCAATTATTACAACATTTCGGGACGGCCTGCTGTGCATATGCAATTTGCTTGATACGAAATTCGATTAGGGCTTAATTATCACATTTTTGAAGCAATGCTGTGCCTCTCTAGCCAAGCTGAACTATCGTGTTCGCTTATCTGACATAGATATGACATGTGGGTTAGCTCTGGGCAATGAGTTTGGGGTAAACGAGAATTCGCTTTAATCATCGAGCATTGCTAGAGTTTGGCAAATAAACCAAATTGAGTTCTATTTCATTAGATTTATAGAGCAATCATTGCTACGCTTTGCTTTAGGTTTGTTCAAGCTCATTAATCGATCTTTAGAATAGTTAAATAAATCACATATATTATCTGATCAAAATCGGGCGAAATTTGTACTGAGCTGTTTTTAAATGTTTTTTCAAGGGAAATGGACAACTTCATATCAGGAGTTTTAGATATAATATATAGCTATGATATATATAATTTATATATTTTTTTATATTTTAATTTATATGATTTTTATTTGTTTATCATGTATTTATTTTATTTTTCATTTTTCTCATTTATTTTTTATTTTTTTAACAGTCAATCAGCTATAAAATTTCTTCATATTCATATTCGATGGCTATTCTCCACGTGAATGAACTGTAAGTAATTATACAACAAATTTAATTTGATATAATACTTATATATTTAGTTGTATAAAGTATTTATAAATATTTATTAAGTGTTTACATCTATAAAAACTCTATGATCATAAATCCTCACTTAATTGCTATAAAACACAATTAATAATATTTGTTGCATATGCTTGTAGCTATAGCCAAATGGTATGAATTATTTATATATCCGGAGGCACGAAACCTTGTTTCAAAATAAATAAATAAAAATAAAAATAGACAGTATCAACTCATAAGTAACTATAAAATGAAATATATAAACGAACTGAAAGCATGTTAGTTTTTTGTGCTGAGTGGGAAAATAATAAATATTTTACTTTCATAGCTTTATAAATTTATGAATGTTTGAAGCCCGCAAAAAACCTTTCAAATTGCACGCCGTAATCGCAGTTAAATGGAGTCGGGGTAATAGTCTCATCTGATATGTGGCAAACGTGCACAAATGAATGAACATCAACAAAAAAATTAGGAAAGTTTATGAAGTGGCAAAGTAAAGATGTGAATACTCTGCAAAATTCTATGTTCTCTATATAGAGATTGAGAGTTCAAGAAGAAGACAGAGTTTCTTAATTCTGGATTTCTGAAGAGCAAGAGAGGCAAAGTCAGATAGAGAAGCCTCTCGCACCTATTGCAAGAACAGAGGAGAAGGATATAGGGAAAGAGATGGATGAAGTCAGAATCAAACGAAATAAACAAAGAGAGAGGTACAATAGGTAGAGGAGAGACAGAGCGAAAATTAAGAAAGCAAAAGACAAAGTGAATAACTGTAAAAATGTCAGATATATTTATTCAGAATAGGCCAACAAACGTTGTCATCCTGTGAGCACTTTTAGTCTGGTATATCCCTGCTCAGCTAATTTACAGAGTATGTCAAATAACGCTTTCATTTTTTCCTTCTTGTGCACTTCCGCATAAAAAAGTTATTAAACTGCGCATCAAACTGTAAATTACAGTAAAAAGCCTTTCGAACGCCATTTTGTGGGCGCCCACACACACACACACACACACATCGCACATACATCGCAGCACATACATGTATAATGAGTGTGAAAAGTAATTCAATAAAACGCTCTTAATTATACTTTTGATCTTCGCTATGAAATAATGAAATGGTTAACGGAGAGTGTCAAATAAATCCGATTATACAGTAGATATATGTACTATATGCATATATGTATCTATATATTATACATGTACATTCGTACATCACACATAAATACTTATACGGATGCATAAAGCCAGTCAAAGCTGGCCAGCTTTGAGGCTGACCTCAAGCCAGACCCGCAGCTAACGAATTCCGACGAAGTTCAAAGTTTTATATTTTATTTTTTAACTGGATTTCCTGTTTGCTTTTTCTCTCTCTCTCTCTCTCTTTCTGTGGAGGACGAAGAGTAATTTCTTTCGCTTTTATTTATTTGTACATTTATCTTCTTGTTCCCGTTTTAATCCGCACACATTCTTGATAAGCCATTTCGGATTTAATTGAGCGTTTTTTTTTCACTTTTGATTTGTTGTTGTTTTCCATTTTATTTGCCAATAAAACAAAGTACTTTTTTTTTTTTGTTCTTTTGTATTGATTTATGAAGTGTGAATTTTTAAGTGCTGTAATCTGAGAGATTTGGATAACGCATCGTTGGCTTCCAGAGTGGCATAAGGCAATAAAACAAGAACATTTTGGGAAATATTCTAATAAAATAACTAAAGAAGTCAACAAATAACATTTAGAAATAAAAATTTTAATTAATAAAATAAAATAAAATAAATGTAAAATATAAAAAAAGAAGAGAGAAACTGTTTCTGTTTTTCAGAACAAATTTTCTTTTATTTTTTTTATTTACTACATTTTATTTATATATTTTATTAAATTTTCCAAAAATGCAAAAATAAATCTTGCTGGGGAATTTAATTTATTTACGCTGACTTTCTATGAGAGCTAGATTTATCTGTGCAGCTCAGTCGCTAGCCCATTGAAATATGAATCGTTATATAATATTAATCGATGACAATAAAAGTTGTGCTGCAGCTGATTTACAATCGAAGGCAACAGTTGATAGCAGTTTTTTTTTGTTTTTTTGTTGGCTTTGTCTCATTTGATTTGGTCATAAATTCATCATCTAGCAGATGGGTTTTATATCTAGCTACTGTCATCTGTTGTGTAGAGAGCGCACTATGTGCATATAGAGCACAGAGTTATCGCAATAAATGATAACGATGACGATAACGATTGCGATTAAGTGGAAGATAACGAGCTTTGCACTTGAGCAAATAAAAGAACAGATTTGAGTGCGACACGTGCTTAAGCCAGAGTTTGGTTTGGGGTTAGAGTTGGGGTTGGGGTTGGGGTTGTGACTGGGGTCGGGGCTGACCCAAATTAGCTGGGAAATTGCGCATTCGCCACGTGCACCCGCCCACATTTGACTGACTGCCACAACTGTCAGCACTAAAAACCAGAGACTCTAATTAAAAGTGAAGAGACAGTGAGCGAAAAAATGAAAGTAAAAGCCACTTGAAAATGGATCAGAGTTGAGTAGATGATGATGAGCAGTCAAATACCCAGTACATGGCATAGCCATAGTACAGTGAATAACATTTTACAGGGTATATCAAACGCCTAAACTAACGCAAATGCAATCTAATAACAGTTACATATTTTCTTTACATTTCACATAGCACATCTGGTTAGAGCAGCTCAGTTTATTAGGGTTTACAGGGTATATGACGGTGGTAAGTCAGCTGCAAATAGAGATACGCACGCAGTTTTTGTGGGCGTCACAGGGCGTTGCTGCACCAGCTACCTGCCCCTATACGTGCGGCTAATTATATGTCAGCATTAAAGAGAGAGGCAATGAGTGGGTGAGAAAGAGGGAGAGAGAGAGAGGGCGATGGCTGTTATTTTAGCTGGCAAGTAATTACTATGCAACTGGCATAGACGTAACGGAGCTGAAATGTTGTTGTTGGATGATCAATGCTCGTGCATGAGCCGGAAGAGTTAGGAAATCAAAGAAGAAGAAGAAGAAGTGGGGAGGTGGATGGTGTCAACTTGAATTGGATAGCTAAAATGATAATTTTGATTAACTTACCTTCTCCGTGCTGGATTGGAAATAATAAACCATCACGAACATCCAGATGATGCTGACGAAGACAATTAATTTGATGTTGCGACGCATGTTGATTGATTCTGCTTCTGCTTCTTCTTCTTCGGTTTTAAGTGATTTATATTAATTTTTTAATAATTATATTATTTATCGGACGTGTTTTTTTGTTTTCTGTTGCTGCTGTTATTTGGCAAATTCGTTTGCTTTTTCACTGCAAAAAAATATTATTGATTGTATTAATTACATTTAATTGAGAGCCACAAACACGTGCCACATGCCACAAGTTCCAGTACTCAATTATTTCTCATTGTTCCCATTTATATATTTTTTTTAGCAACTGCAAATCTGTTTTTCATTTGTTTGTCTTTCCGCGCCATCCGCTTTTGGCACTTTTATTTATTCAAATGCAATTATTAGCTAGCTGAACTACAGTTCCATAGTTCCTGCGGTGGCCGAGCTGTTGCCAGCTTCCGTTTGTGGCTCCGAATTAATTATCGGTCATACCCGCTCGCAGTGCGCAAGTGAGTCCATTCGGTTTGCCTGTATGGGATTTCCTTTTTATCTGTCAGTCGATTAGTCTCTCTGCATCTGTGATAACTCTCAATATGATCTCTGACCCTTGCAAGGTCTTATAATCGCTTGGCATATCAAAGAACTACATTGGTTTGCTCTATGCAGACTGATCAAAGTTTTTCATATTGCAGTCTGGGTTAACTACATTTATCTATACTTTATCTATACTTTATCATTATACTAACTACATTTATCTATACCTTATCATTATACTTTATGTTTTGTTACTGGAAAGAGAGCAAAGATTGAGAACAAAATAGAGAAAGGATAAGTTAGAGAGGGCGAGAGCACGAAACTGAAATTGGCTAATATAAAAGTTAAACAAATTGTTACAAGAGCAGCTGATGAGTGATTTAAGCCATGGCTTAATATTTACAATGGATTAAATTGTTGTTAATCTAAAAAGCTATATATTTCATGCAATTATATTATAGGGTATTTTTTAAGACTTTTTGCCTTTGCTCCAGCTATAAGTAATATTTATTTCAGGCTGCCTTATAATTGTTTATATAAGAGATAGATTAGTTGATGATAACATCAAAAGCAATTCTGACTGATAATGATAATGATAGCGATATACCTATATATTATATACAATACAGGTATATGGAATATAGAGTATAAAACTCTATAGATCACACTAGAATTCACTTTTTGCATTAAATTTTCAGACTGCTTCTACTTGCTCAACTTTTTTATCTCGCAGCTCTGATAAACTTTAGATTAAGATTCGTTGGCATTTCCCTGGAACTCGATAAGCAAACCGAATATTCAAGTTCACCGCCTTAATTGAAAGCATGCGTTATTATTTTAAATTAATTTCCTCAACGCCCATATGTTCACGCACTTGAGAAATTGCTCTTGAAATAATGTGGGTCACTACGCGTGATGTCATAGGCGAGTTAATTTTAATGGAGACCCAATGCTTGGCAACAATTTTTAATTAGAATAATCTTATATTTCACAAATTAGGTTTTCTGAAAATTTATTTATTTATTTTCCATGAATTGTGCTGGAACAGCTGTTCATATATCTGTTTTATCTTATTGTTTGTATTCTTTTTTTTCTTTTATGCTGAGACACATTAAGCATACGCAACGTGCGGCGAGATAAGATAAGTGCGTAGCTTAACTGTAAATTGAAATTGGATTTTGATAAAAGCTGAAATTCTATTTTATAAAAATTGTTTTATACATTTCCATGTTCCAATTATGATCGATCATAGAAATATAAACACACGGAGCGAGAGAGAGAGAGCGAGATGGTGCACTATAATGAGCGACAATTGGTCAAATGTTTGTGACTTTCTTGCTAATGTTGTTGTTGTTGTTGTTGTTGCTGTTGTTCATTGGCAATTGTCTTGCATTTACCGTTGAGTCGTTTATTATGCTTGATTAGCGCGCCGCACAAAAAACCGCAAAACACGCGAGTCACGAGCTTAGAAACTTCGCCTACTGCGACTACGACTACGACTACGGCAACGGCATCGGCGACTGCTACTGAGACTGCGACAGAGACAGAGACCGAGACGAGCGTCTGCGTCAGCGTCGCACACACGAATAACCGCCAAGCATCGCAGTCGTGTACATTTTAGTGCCCAAAGCCAATGCAGACCAACGAGGCAGCGACGCCGTCTTCAATTGCCTCTGCTTGGCGCTGGCCAACCGGGCTGCAGCGTATAAGAGTGAGCTGAGTGCGAACAACATGTTGTGTGTGATGTTCGAAGCGTGTTCGATGGCAAAGCTAGCTGAATTCATGTTCGAACAGCAGCAACAAATGCTGCGAGCCTGCAACGTTGCGTATGCGTAATGTTGAGCAGCGGGCAGCGAACTAAACAAAACAAATCACAAATGTTTATTTATTATTGTTGGCAGTTAATTTGATTTTGAATGGATTTTACTGTTATGCTGAAAGTCCTCTTAATTAATTACGCAACTTAAATTCACACTCAACTATATATTTCTCTCTTTACTTGTAAATATATTATAATAAATTATTTTTAGTTTAAGTTCGACTTTTTAGTTTCATCTTTATGTATTAAATATTTGATTATTATTACTCTTTATTTATTTTTTATTTTTATAAATATTTTTTAAATATTATCTTAATTTAAATTCTTAGTTAAAGAGTTTTTATTTTATTTTATTTATTTTATTTTTTTTTTTTTTTTTTGCCCATCTGACATTTTACTTCAAAATTTTTAATCAACTTTAGCTTTTTAATTCCTCAGCTCACATCTATTTTATTTTTATTTTTTGCTGCATTTTAATTTTAATAAGCTTTCTCTCAATTTGCATGTGAGAATGGCTGCGAAATGTTTACCATATTCAATTAAAACTAATTAAATATTCATTCAAATTGTTAGAATAAACTGTAGTTATGCAAATTTCATGCAACAACAACAGCAACAACAACAACAAGAGCTACGATATGCAATGTGGCCAGCTCTTCTTTTCAGTTTAGTTGTGTTGGTCAGCGTTCGAGCTCGAGTCGAGTGGAATTGGGTGAGATAAATGCCTGCATTATTTATAAACTGACTTGGAGTATGTAAGGGCATGTGAGGGTGTCCATGTGTGTCTGGGTGTGCGTTCGTGTGTGTGTGTTAACTAGAGCCATAACGCTTTAAGGACAACTGCAACAGCTGCTGCAAAAAGTACTTGGACAGTGTGGGAAAGCGGGAAAAACTAAGCAAATGAACAAATAGAATAAGCAAGTGAGCAATGGAAAGTGTGAGAACGACTAACAGATATTATATACATGTATAATAAATAAGCATTCTCGGACTAAAGCTCAAGAGAAAAAGAGACCTAGACTCTTTATATAGATTCTTAGAAAAATATGCTAAATTCTTTTGCAAAAATGAAATGAATATATATTTATATGTTTTTAAGCTACTCTTAAGATTCAAGATAAATATAAGTCTATATATAAAATATAAATATAAGAATATATCTATATATTACTTTTGGTTCACTCTATGACACATTTATTTAAAAAATTATACATTTCTTAGGAATCAAGTGCAGCTGAAGTTCCTTTTCGCTGGCAACAAACCAAAGTTTTAGTCTCTGTCTTTTTTTTTGGCCAGCTCGCATTGAGCTCTCATTCAATATGCCCGCTTGATCTTTTTAATTGCATATTTAAGAGTTCAGCTAAGCACTTTATGGTAAATGTGGGTGACTCACCCATCACTTGCCCCACCTGCTCTATACACCTCACTCTATCTCTCCCTCTTTAGTTTCCTGCATATATCCTTGATTTTTGCCGCCCGCTGACCATTCGCTTTTATAAATTGGCTTAAAAACTCGAACGTACAACGAACGAGGCAACAAAAACTCATGACTATGCAGCAGATAGTGAGGGGCTGAGGCGGTGCGAGAGAGAGAGAGAGAGAGAGAAAGAGAGAGAGAGAGAGACATGCAGGCACAGCACCAGAGACAAGAGTCAAACAATTACTACAAGAAACATTAACTTTAAATGGCAGGTCGAGTGTTTAATACCCTTCTCAGAGGGAGAGATAAGAAACGATTTGAGTGAGAGAATAAAGAAGAAGAAAAATGAGAAGAAAATGAGAGCAAAAAGATAATATTTAAGGTAGCTAATCAATGGAGTTGGCAGATAAGAGAGAATATAGAGAATTCTTGATAACTCTCATAGATTGTAGCCCTATACTCTCCACATTTTACAGGGTATCAAAGCACATGAAACTGTCGCAGCGAGGCAGCTAAACTGTTGTATGAGTGGCATTCCATTAGGCGTAATTAGAGCATTTAGAGCTGTGGAAAAAAGTTAAGAAAAGCCAACAACAACAAGAACAACAACAGCAGCAAATGAAAGAAGAAGAAGCAGAATCCGTAGAGAGAATCCGCAGATGAAGCAGAGGCAGCAGCAGCAGCAGCTGCTGGCAGAGACAGTTGAACTAACTAATGCACATATGCATGAAATGTTTATATGCATATGTATAGGTACATACATATATGTGCATGTGTATGTGTGTGCATTTAGCATTTGTTGTTGTGCTGCAAAAACAATTTAGCTGCAAGTCTCGCTTGACTGTGGCAGCCACCAAGTGCGGCGACTTGGCTTTCCAAGTACGATAATTAAAAGTTGGTTAAATGTTGCATGAGTTGCAGCTGCAGCTGCAGTTGCAGCAGTGGCAGCATCCTTCAAAGCACATTTGATTGCACACCATTTGCCAATCCTCACCGCTCTCTCTCTCTCTCTCTCTCTCTCTCTCTCTCTCTCTCTCTCTCTCTCTCTCTCTCTCTGTGTGTGTGTGTCTGTGTTCACCTAGCCGTAAACTTTGCTGTTGCGTATCTATCCAAGCGCACTTCACATTTGGCCGTCTCGAGCTTAAGTCGTCCCTGCCCCCTCCCGCCCACTGCCGTCGCCCTCGCTTCACACAACATCCGCTCATTACCAGCTTGCTGGCTTTTTCTTTTTTGCCACACACACACACACACACACACACATGCCATCCCTAGGCCATTTTCTCGCTAGCCAAATCTGCGGAAATCAAAAGTCTAAATGGATTTGGGAAATGTTGAAAGTAAAAGATATGCATATATAAATATACATATGTATGTATGTATGTATATACACATATAAAGCGAAAAATTAATACATTATTGCATGAGACACTTTACATTTGGCCAAAGGCAATAACTAGCTGGGGGCGTGGCTGCTGCACTCAGAATTTGTTGCAATTTATTAGCGTTGCGGCTGCAGCTAAGCGATTCAAGCGGATGAGGTGAGCTGCAAAAGGGCTCATATGTACGTGTGTGTGTATGTGTATGTGCGTGTTTGGGCATGTAACGGTTAAGTTGTGTGCGTTCGCCTAATGTCTTGATGACAAGTGAGCGTGGGCAAAGCTGATAAAGTGGCGTTAAGTGTTGTCACCCTTTATATGTGATTATCTTTATGTGTGTGTGTAGGTGTTTGATATGGTATTTGTTGTACTTAGCATGGTATGGTAACACCTGAAGCTTACTGACATAATCTTAAGTTATGCGAGTGGAGTGAAGCTAAGAAATTATAGCTTAATGTAAGAGGTTTCCAAGTCTGATCATGCAGACACAATATGCTCTACACAGATATATTTATATTTTTAAATATATATTTATTTTTTAAATATATATTTAATTTTTAAATTTTTATACCCTGAACCCATTATGGGAAATCAGAGTATAATGGTTTTGTTAAAATGTATGTAAGAGGCAGAAGGAGGCGTAGCAGACCCCACACAGTATGTACATATATTCTTGATGATTTAGAACTATTTGTCTGTCTATTTCTTCTAAGTATTCCCTCTACGTTTTCTTCCAAGTATTGCCGCTAAGTATTTCCTCTTTCTTCCAAGTATTTGCTCGACTTATTTGCTCTACGTAATTTCTCTACGTAGTTCCTCTACGTCTTTAATGCTTAGCTGATCGATCACACACTCTACGTCACTTTCTTGCGCTGGCCCCCAGCAGGCCTGGACGACTGAAGAAATGCTGCAGCTGCTGCCCTTTATATAGGGCCACATTTACTCAGGCACTGTCTCTCTCAAGTGTTGAGTCCGACGGCAGGTAGAACTCGTTACAGTCGAGCTTCAAGTGAGCATTGGGAACGCTCTCTGCTGCTGTGAGCATTCTAACTGCGTTTTACCTAACTACAAATACCAAATGCGAACTGCTGCATACACATAGACAGCTTTAATGATCTTCTGCACTATTTCTCTCATTGCTTTTACTTTTACTCAAGTACTGTGTGCATGCGTGCCTATGTGTGTCTATGTATGTGTATGTGTATGTGCGTCAGAAAGACGTGAAAAATTATTGAAATATCAGTTCTCTCGAGCACTCTCGACTAGAGATTTCTTACTTGTTTTTTTTTTTTTTTAGTTAAAAACTTGTCAAAAATATATTTTTAAAATTTAATTTTTATAATTAATTTTTGTATATTTTAAATATTTTTTAGAATTTAATTCACTTTTTACTATAATTTTGTTTATTTAATTCAATTTATTTGAGCTCCCACAAACAAAGCTTAGTCCTTTTTATACCCTGAACCCATTGAAAATGGGAAATCAGGGTATAATGGTTTTGTGAAAAAGTATGTAACAGGCAGAAGGAGGCGTGGCAGACCCCATAAAGTATATATATTCTTGATCAGGGCGATGAGCTGAGTCGATATAGCCCTGTCCGTCTGTCCGTCCGTCCGTCCGTCTGTCCGTCCGTCCGTCCGTCCGTCCGTCCGTCCGTCCGTCCGTCCGTCCGTCCGTCCGTATGAGTGCGTCGATCTGAGAAGTTACAAGAGCTAGAGAGCTGAAATTTTATATGTAGACTCGTGTATACCATACGCAGTACGAGTTTATCATATTTTTTCGATAACTCATTCGATATCTTTTTTATCGAGGATAATCGATAAATTTATATTGTTTTTTCAGCCTAATTTGAACACTATTAGAGATAGAGACTTCAGATTTACTGTGTATATGCAATTGACGATTATACACATTTTGTAATTTACAGATTTTGGATACCACGCCCCCTTCGTCCCCAATTTGTAAAAAACGTATTTCAAATACTAGAGACTTGTGCTTCGGAATGTACACACATTTATACATTTTGATTACATTCTGAAAGTTTCATTAAGATCATACGTCTACAAACGAAATTATTCAACAAATAAAATCTCATAGTAGTGCCCACACTACAGCGCAGCCCAAGCGCAGTCGCTGCTTACTGCGCAGTTAGCAGAGCGCGAGTTTATGCATGTGGAGGCATGTGTATGTATGTGTGTATAAAAGAAGTGCAGAATGATTAGAATATCAGTTTGGAGGGTTCAGGGTATCTCCTAGTCGAGCAGTCTCGACTAGAGCCTTCTTACTTGTTTTGCACAGTGTTCTTTGTGTTATTATTCCAGTTTCAATGCTCTCAGAGAGTAAGAATTGCATTTGCCGGTTTGCTTAATGCTCACTCGCTCTCACATGCTATGCCCGCTCACATGCTGTGCCCTCTTTCTCTCTCTCTCTCTCTCTCTCTCTCTCTCTTGCTCACTTTGAGGGTGGCTTTTACAACTGTCATCAACTGTGCGTGTGGTTACATTGGAAGTGTGCCCAGCCTTGCTTGGCTTGTCCCACTCCCACCCACACTCCTTCGCTCTGCAGCCATCCCTCTTGCTCCGCTAGGCTCTATCATAACAAAACTGTCAGCTGCTGCAGCAGAATTTTATTTGTATATTTTTTTCTTGCGTTTTTTGCGTTTTTGTTTTTGTTGCTCTTGGCACGCGAATTGCAGGCGCGACTTTTGTTTGTCTGCCTTCGATTTTTACACTGACACACACACACACGCATTCGCACACACACACACAGGGACAATTGATTTCATTTTATTGCTTACATTTTGTATGAAAAATTACAATTTGAACACTTTTAGTTACACTTTATTTAATTTTATTTAAACTTGAACTTTTATTGCTTCGTTTGCTCTGCTTTGCTTTGCTTTAATTCTAATTTCCTCTTCTCGTATTTTCGATTTAAATGCACTTTTGGTGTTTACTGTAGCAAAAATAGTAGCTTTTCCTTAACAACTATTTGTATTTGTTATTATTATTTAATATATTTATTTGATTATTTTTATTTTTAGAACGCGACGCGACGCGTTTCGTTGCGTTTGTTTAGTTCAACAAACGCTCGCAGCAACTGCCAAACGGCATTTCATATTGCTGTTTCTGTTGTTGTTGTTGCTTCTTTCTGTCTCTGTTTTCGGCTTGTTATTCTTATTTCTTTCATTTTTTGCCCCATTCCGTGTTTCTCGCTGTGTGTGTGTGAAGTAACATTTCTTCTGGTGGTCGCGCATTTCCGTGTTTTGCTACCCTTTTTGCTTCCTCATCATCAATTTCGCAATCTCTCGCTCTCTCTCTTATCTTCCACTCTCTCTTGTTAAATATGCATGCTTTGAGGGTAGCTTTGCCTGTTTAACCCAAACGCTCTCTTGGGAGAGAGCTTTGCGCATGCGCAAAACTTTGCACTGCGAATATTTGAATTGATAAATTCCGTTAAGCATGCGAACCGTTAGCTGGGCCCACAACAAGTGGAATTTATACAATACAATATAAAATAATATCACTTAATTGCTAGCTGAGAGTTATATTCATACTCAATAGATATTAAATTAATATTTCAACTATAAGAAATGTAAACTCTATATTTGAAATTATGATATTTAGTAGATCTCAATATTAATATTTCAATTATAAATTATCGATGCTTTCAAGCCGATTTTGTCTGATTCAACCAACCTGAACATCGACCAGCTCTTCTGCCTCCCAAAACTTCAGCTTAATCATCGCCTTTGCATTAATTTTCCCCAAGAGAACTCCCGCAGTGGAATTTCAATAAATGAACATAAATTTCTATTAAATTTAACACATGCTCCAGCTCATATGCATATACATACATACTATATATACATACGTGGTGTGTTTATATGTATATCAAAAATACATTTTCATATATTGAAATTAATTTCGCTGTCAATGTTTTTGTAGGCCCCAGCTCATGCAGCTCCTCCCAGCCCCACCCTTAACCAACCGCAAGTGACAAAAGAAAATTTCGTGGCACGAGACGAAGCAAAAGCTCGGTTGACATTAAGCTCCATCCAGCCAAAGGGCAGACGGCGTAAACCGTATTCAGTCATATCTGGCGAATATTTAACCCTTTCCAGCCCCACCCCCACCCCTGATAAGACACTAACTCTAAGAACAGCTCCCTTGCATGTCATTTATATGGATTATACATTGGGCATCATTAATTTTTGTTTTTCTTAGCGTTTGACTTTGAGGCTGTTTTCGAGAATTTGCATAAAATTGTTTTGCTGTGTGTGTGTGTGTGGGCGTGGTAAAGCAAAATTAATACCACAACAGAGCAAGACAAACACACACACACTCACACACATACTCACTCATATTCCGCTTTTATTTTGCTTGTCTGCTCGCATTGATAAGGATATCTGCCTTCGCCCTTGCCTTTACCCATATACTTAAAGATTACGATTATATAGGTCTGTTGATGAGTTTCTCAATTTATGCATGTGTATTCTCAGCTGTCTCGGGGTTTCTAGAAATACTTGGAAGACAACATTCCACGAAAGAACGTAAAGCGGAGGTTGCTTTGACGGCACTTGAGATTCGTTTCAATTATACAAAAATGAGCTTAAGTTTCAAAGCCTTGGCTAATTGGCTGTCTTGTGTGTCAAATGCCAAAGCATTAGCTGAAAGTTATCAAATTTACATACAAATATGAATATATACATATATAGGTATATATGTATTTCGGATAATTAGAAAAGCTTTTCGTCAGAGTTTGAGCTAAGTAGAGTAATTATGAAAGGAATTAAATGCACTTTGAACTCTTCATTTGGCATACAAAGTACTTAAAGTTTATAATGATCGATAAGTATCGATAACTTTTGCTATTGGTACTACATATATTGTAAAATGTACTCTATTCCACTTTATCTTAGTATGTTTGTGGTATAATCAACGTTTTTTCTCGATAACTATCGATAAATTCGTGTCATAACTAAGCCATACATCTCATACTATTTTTTATTACCAAACTCTCCTCTTTGAAAGTATAATCTTATCAAAATTATTATATTTACTCTCGATACATATCATTAAATACCATCTCGCATTACTAACTCTGAAAGACTTATTCTCGATGTATAACTCAGCGATGCATTTACTTGGCATATCACATTTCCACGAAAGAACGTAAAGCGGAGGTTGCTTTGACGGCACTTGAGATTCGTTTCAATTATACAAAAATGAGCTTAAGTTTCAAAGCCTTGGCTAATTGGCTGTCTTGTGTGTCAAATGCCAAAGCATTAGCTGAAAGTTATAAAATTTACATACAAATATGAATATATACATATATAGGTATATATGTATTTCGGATAATTAGAAAAGCTTTTCGTCAGAGTTTGAGCTAAGTAGAGTAATTATGAAAGGAATTAAATGCACTTTGAACTCTTCATTTGGCATACAAAGTACTTAAAGTTTATAATGATCGATAAGTATCGATAACTTTTGCTATTGGTACTACATATATTGTAAAATGTACTCTATTCCACTTTATCATAGTATGTTTGTGGTATAATCAACGTTTTTTCTCGATAACTATCGATAAATTCGTGTCATAACTAAGCCATACATCTCATACTATTTTTTATTACCAAACTCTCCTCTTTGAAAGTATAATCTTATCAAAATTATTATATTTACTCTCGATACATATCATTAAATACCATCTCGCATTACTAACTCTGAAAGACTTATTCTCGATGTATAACTCAGCGATGCATTTACTTGGCATATCACATTTCCTGCAATTAGTATCGCATGACACTCCGCACACGCTTGCCCAACTGTTGTGTATGGCGATATATATCGTTTACATAATATGACCCAGTTGCCCTACATTTTCCTAGGTCTATAAGCAATTGTGATGTACGTGATGGGCGCCAACAGGTAAACGCGTCTCCATTCCATTTCATTCCATACCATTCCATCGTCGACTTCCTCGTGTAATAATTGCAATATTATGTTGAGACTCGCTGAGAAACTGGCAAAGCTGAAAAGGCTGTGGTGGCGCTGGTGCTGCCGGCGCTGAAAAGGCACAATGAAAAACTAGGAAAACGGGTTAATAATGCCATATAAAATAGTAAAGACGACACTTTTCGTGACTACGGGCCCCCATCTGCTGCCGAGCAGCTACTCAGCCAACAATGTTTGACATTTGTTTGTTTGTTTGCTTAGCGGAAAGTGAAAGGCTGCATGCATATGCATGCAGAGGGTGAGCGGAGAGCGTACGGGTGTGGAGGGAGTTGGCTAGCAACAAGACGAGGCCAAGAGGCATGTCGAGGCTATATTTATACCCTGGAGTCACAGAGAATTCTGTGGATATAGTAGATGTGAGACTACTGAGCGGCTGTCTTTTTGTCTATTTTTCTTACGCAGCTCAAACTTAAATATATTCTCGATAACCTATGCCATGTGCTTAAGATCGATAAAAATCGATTTATAATATTTTTACTCTGATTACTTCCCAAAGAAAACCCTTAAATATGTCTCAAGCCACAACACATCTGAGAATTTCACAAGTGTTTGCTAACTCTGCGACTTGCTGTGTACAGGGTATCTCTGAGTCACGTGCTCTCAGCCAGAGCACTTTTACTTATTGTCTTAGCCGTTGCAGCTGTGTGGCAAGTTCATTGACATCGCTCGGCGGGCTAATAAATTGTGATAAATGCATTGCGAATAGCATTTAGTATATGGGAGCTACTTGACTATCCAACAAACCGAGCTCACCCAGTACCCAACACCCAGCTAGCCACCCACTCACGCTGCCAGTGGCAGCCGCATTGTGTGGCATGTGGCATGTGGCACGTTGCATGTCGCAATTGCCACTCGAATCGCATCCATCAAAATATTAAATTTGAAAATGCATTTTCCGCTTGCTGAAGTCTTTTCATGTCATTCACTTGTCCAGATTGAAAAATTAAAACAACAAGAGACACGAGAATAGCGGAGTTGCAACGACTATCTAATGCTCGCTCGAACATATCTTGATATTATGTGAAAAAATCTTAAGGAAAACTTTAATGAAATCTCTTAATCTATCTATTCTAATAATCTCTAAGAAGGGATTATTATTTTATTACTATTTTTAATTTTTACTATTATATGAATTTTATTTTATTTTTAAACATATTTTTCGACTCAAAGTGCTAACTGTATTATTTAACATCAAAGCCAATATACTCACTTTCATTTAGCCACTGCGAAAAATATTAATGAAGCGAAAAACTCGCACTTTCCGTTGATATTTTACGCCATCGAAAGCAAATACTGAAAAATAAGCAAAAAAAAAAAAAAAAATGCATTGTAATGGCTTAATTGGTATTTATGGTCTGAACATTGTTACTGAGATAATTATGCGTACGTGAGATCTGAGCTACCAACAAGTCGTAATATTTGCACAAGGCAAAAACTTACTTTACCATTAAATGACAATTATTTAAATACCCTGTAAGTACACAACGGACAGAAACAGGCATGACAAAGGCTTGAGAGTGTTAAATGAAAATATTTGAAGAATGAAATAATAATATGAGCATATTGAAAAATATAAATATACAAAAAAAAAATAGTAAATACATGAAATATTTAATTAATTACAATACAATATAAATACAATACAATATAAAGAAATTTTAATTATTGATATTTATAATTATTATATACGCTATTACAAATATTACTTAATTTAAAGTTTTTGTAGCTTCAAAATAGAGGGTATTATTAGTCGAGCATGCACAACTTATTGCTCTTTTCTCATGACAATTTGTATTGAATTGAGTTTCGAGTTCAATTGAAGAGGACTTTGCTGATTGTTAAACTCAATGAATGCACAGCAAAAAAACATAAACTAAGTTTTCTTTCATTTTTCATTTTTTCTTTGGGATTCGGGAAATAAAAGCCTACACAGTTGAGACAAGACTGCAAAATGTGAACGACCAAAGTTTTTGAAAAACTTGAAATTTTCCTCAAAATAATTATTTTACAATGGCAATTTTTAAAATACAACTTAAAAAGGGTAAAACATAAAAAAATAAAAATAAAAAAATAAAAAATATAAAAAATTAAAAAAAAATAAAATGGAAAAATTTAATATATAAAAAAATATAAAATTTAAAAATATCTAAAAATTAAAATACAAATATTCCTTTAACCTTTACTAACAAGTCATTATAATATTGCCAACTTTTCTCTTATACTTCAAGTCTGGAAAGTAGATTTATTTATTTTCATTTATGCACTTCCTTGTTTTCCTTTTGCAAGCCAATTTTATTAAAAGAATATTCAACATAAATCAGCTCTCAATAATTCATCTAGCTCTCAATATCTTGATAATCATAATTTATGTTGGGTTTTTCTTTCCTGCACTTTGCTTTCCTTTCTCTGCACATTTATTCAAATGGTATTTGAAATGCAATTTGTCGTCATTATGAGACGCTGCCCGGCACTTGGCAAACTTTGACGCGATCTATTGTTGCCGCATTGGCAACAAATGAGGCAGCGATTCGATACGGACTAGAAGAGGCGAGCAGCAGCTGGACGTGCCGGAGGAGGTGAGCCGGAGCAGCTCCTTTATTGCTGAGTGCTCGTTAGCGTGTCCGTTGTGCTGCTGTTGAGTGGTAGGGGAGAGGGGGGAGGGAGGAGGGGGTCTGCCGGGCGTATTATAAATACGGCAACATAATGCCAAAGTGCAGAATATTGCACATTATAATTTAGGAGCGAGCGGGAATTGATTTATGACAAGTCACGTAGCTGTTGCCGGCTGAATTTATAGGTAGTTTAGCAGCGCCCTTCTATGCGCTTCTCAGAAGTGCGGCCCTTGTTTAATTGTGCTGCAAACTTGAGCATGAGTCGAGAGGCTAAGCGAATGCCATTTCTCTGGTCCACTACTACAACAACAGTAACAGCACTTTGTTGTTTCATATACCCTGTATTTTCGTTAATCAGCTCTAAAAGTTCTGCCGCACAACATATTGCGCTTCCCTTTGTCCTTCGGCTGCGTAAACAATTTAATTAAGCCTGTCACAAATTGCAAATTTAAACAAAAGAATCTATCCAGCTTTCGCACAAAGCGTGTGTCCCCTCTCTCTCCCCCTCTCCCTCTCCCAGTCACTGCATGCGAGTGTATACTGTACAAGTTGCTAGCAAATGCCATGTGCTAATTTAATTAAATTGCACGAAACATTGTTGGGTCCCTCCACAATTTTTATTGTCGCCTTTTTTTCTGAGTGTAGTCGGAACTGCAGCACTTCGCGGAGTTAATATAGTAATTAGCTCTCGCCGAAAGCTCATTGTGAATTGTTAGTTAGTAGTTCACAATGGGGGCTAGCCAGCTGCTCTACGTTCTTACCTAATTAACTTTAACGCCGAGAGATTTTCAAAGCTGAAAATTATATTTTCATTTCATTTACCATCTACTAGCTAAAGCAGTACTAGATTGAAGAAGTACCAGAAGTATCCAGATATATTCTATCTACTATCTACTATCTACTGTCTACTATCTACTATCTACTATCTACTATCTACTATCTACTATCTACTATCTACTATCTACTATCTACTATCTACTATCTACTATCTACTATCTACTATCTACTATCTACTATCTACTATCTACTATCTACTATCTACTATCTACTATCTACTATCTACTATCTACTATCTACTATCTTCTATCTTCTATCTACTATCTTCTATCGAAATGAATATACTCTTGTTTTCTGTTAGTAGTAGGGTCTAATTATCTTCTATCTATATCTATCATGACAGCCATTACACATTGTTGACCTTTACCTGGTGGCTCTAGCCGTTGGGTCTAATTATCACAATCTCTGGCTCTATCTCTATCTAAATCTATTTCGGTACACCCTAGATCCCTCATGGCAATGTATAATAACATTTGTATTGCTTGCCATTACCTTTTAATGGGAACAACTCACTTTCAACCTGGTTAAAACTCTTCAATTAGGCAAATAGCTTTATGCAATTTACTGTCAGTTACTCCTGGAGCACGTTTGCCTTAAATATTAACTAAATTGTGTAGTTTTTCTGCTGGTCCACTTGACAGCATTATGAATTTAAATAAGTTCATATAATTAAGCTCAGCTGCGCCAGAAACTGCAACATCATCCACATTTTTCTAGTGCATCCTTCAAGTTTGTAAGCCTGGTCAGCAGCTGTCCTGCTCCTGCTGCTCCTGCTGGTTCTGCTCCTGCTGTTGATGATGCTGATGCGGATGCGGATGCTGATGAGTCTGTCAGCAGTCGGTGTCCTCCTGTTGCCCTGTTGGCCAGTTGCTATGCAAATTTTCCCATTTTGCTCGCCCGCATGAAAATGCGTTTCACAACTGCCACGCCTCACTCACACTCACAAACATCCCACCACCACCAATTTTTTGTCGCTCACTCAGGGTCAGCTGTCAAGGCAGCTCAACATGACAACGAGATAATTTTTCAACTAAATTAATAAAACATCATTTTAAATATATTTGATGCCAGCCAGAAATGCATTGCATGTCAGCTTCATTAGCCCACCTAAACAGGAACTTTATTTATATACAAATATATATGTATGTATGTGGGAAAACCTGGCATTTCAGATATTCCAAAATTAAATTCTTAATTCTCCATCTCTCTATTTGCTTTTATCTCTATCTCTGGCAGTGCAATTTGTGTGCTTTGCTATTAAATTTGCTGAATTATATCATATATGCTAAATGAAATTCGTATTTAATGCAGGGTGAATAATTTCGTATATTCAATGTGAGTTTTAGACTAGGAAATGCCCAGTAATAGAGTGTGAATAGGAGTGAAATTATTTCAAGTGAAAGAGAGAGAGAGAGAGGGAGAGCGATTGGGGATTATGGAATTATAAATGAGAGAAAAGTTATAAGATTAATACAAATTGAGAGATATACATAGGTATATATAGAAAGAGAGAGAGACAGAATTGAAGAGAGTGACAGCAAATGAACATACCGTAAGAATAGAGAGAGAAAGATAGATTTAAATGAAGACATTGAAATCTAAAGTAAGAAGAAGGCTTTACCTTTTCCATAAATCATCTATCTAAGCAAATGAAAATCCCTTGAAAACCTCTAGCCATGGCCTCACAGGGTAAACGATATATGTATATAAACAAAAATGAATTTCCACTAAACTAAATCCAGTTTTTATTATTATGACAATTTCTATTATTTTTTTTTTTTTATTATTCGCCCGAGATTTAGCATTAAATTTTGTTGGATTTTTGAGCTTTAGCGAAAATTTATGTTAAATTATATTAAATAGGCTTTAAGCTGCACAGCAACAGCGACGACGACTACACAAGCGAAAGAGCAAGAGAGAGAGAGAGAGAGAGAGATAGAGTATGAGAATGAAAGAGACAGCTATAGTTGGGCTTTTTGGGGGCAAGAAAACATGCAGCTTCCACATGACTGACGGCTGCTTTAATAATTAAAAGCGAAACATTGCAAATATTATAATAACGCAACCCAAGTGGCATTTGGGTAGACCACATGATGAGGCTTAGGGCAACGAGAGCAACTCTCATGAGGTTAGTCTGACGACAGTCAAAAGCTGCAGCCCAACTTGATTAGAGTATGCTTTGGCAATGCATGCAAGAGGGAACATGGCTAATATATATATAATATATTTATATAAATATATATACTATATGATGATGATGACGATGGCAGCAACTTGCAATGCAATCAAAACTGTTTCAGCTCTGACGTTAATCATTGAGTGGCAGGTGACTCTAAGGGCCTAGGCTTTGCGTTGATTAACTCTGAATTCTGCTTTGACATCTAGAGGTTAATCGACTTTTGTGATTGCTAGAGAAAGTCGGGATGGTCTCTGAACTAAGTTAATATTTTGGTAACAGATTGTAACCATCGAAAATGAGAATTATTTGCAGTTCGTATAAGCATTTGTCTCTTTTCTTTCAATTTTGACTAACCTATTTTAAATTGTAGAGATATTTGCTTTCGCTTATCATATCATATCATTTTGTTTACCGTGATTAAATATGCCAAACGTAAGTCTAGATGAATTGGAATATCTGTTCAGCGCAGGGTGAAGAGTATGTCCAAGTCTGGTCGCTTTTGGTTGTTTCATTATTTCTCACATATCTTGAGACGAATCCAAAGCAAATGGAAATCGTATTAAATACTAATAGTAGCAATCCTCCATAGTCTTGCTGAAGATATTTTAATCTAATTTCCGACTCAACTCTATCAGCGACTTGAAATAAATATCTTTCCACTTGATAAATACACAAACTCTATTCAGCGACGTCGTCAATCAGCCAATCAAGATTCGAATTTACACCTTTGGTCAGTTAACCTGAACGCAATTAACGGCACTTAAAGCTGAACTTTGACCCAATTTAGCGGAACTTAAGGCGTCAATAGGGAAGCATTTGCGCAATCTAATTGGATTTAAACTGCAATCGGATATCGCTGCTTGACTCCTGCAAACAGAAGAGAAAGAGAGTGCTTGACTTTTGATTTCTGAAGACTGCGATGAGCTGTTTGCACAGCAAATAGAAAGTCAAGTCGAGGCGAGAGTCTAAGATGTGGTCAGTGTGTGGACAACAATGGGAGCTGTCCCTTGGTCAGGTTGATTTCTTCACACACGGATTGACAATTGCAATGCGAGCCAACTCAAACAGATAACAGACTAAGGCAGACGAGGTTTATACGAGGATAGTGTCAGTGGCAACACACAGCTCTCTGGGCTCTCTGGGCACTCTGGGTGTCTGGCAACGGCTTCAGCGCATAAATTTCATGTGCTTTCGCATGTGGCAAACAGACAGCGCAAACAAATAAAATGCCAGCTCTAAGCGTTGCCCACAAATAAGGTTCAAGGACAAACGAACCACAGTCCAAGCAGTTGCCTGCCCTCTACTCTCTCTGCCTCCTGCCTTCTGCCTTCTGCTATGGCCACATGCACAAATTGTGGTCAACATTTGCCAAGAAACTGTTCGTGTTTGTCTAACCATCTCCCTCACTCTCTCTCTCCCTCTCTCCTTCTGTGGGTGTCTTTGGGTCATGTTACAAAACTCATTTAAATGATGTGCGCTGCCTGAGCTGCCGTCCAGTGCTGGGGGCAAGTGCTGTCGCATCACTCAAGTCTGCTTGGCGCAACAAATGTCACGTATACGCCATGTTCAACATTTGTATAGTAGTTGGCAGTTCCAAGAAACCATCGCAATGCATTGTACTGCTATGGAGCTATGTATAAATCTTAAAAGAGCTGCACAAATATCAACTTTGTGCTGAGTTCAGGGTGTTCTCTAGTCGGGCAAATATTGCGTATACGCTCGGTTCAACACTTGTTTAATATTGCCCAATCCAAGAAACGATTGCAATGTGAGACGTATGTATGAATCGTAAGAGATTTATGAAAATATGAACGAAGGCAGAAATATCAACTTTTTGCAGAGTTCAGGATGTTCTCCACTCAGGCCCTTCTGCTTGGTAGAACATTTGTTTACCATGTAGCTGATTTTTTGGTATTTCAAGAAGCCATTGCAAGGTAATATCTGAGTAAAAATATTAAGAGAACTACAAAAAAATAAGCGAAGTCAGAAATGTGAAATCTACTTGTGTTTAACGCAGGAGATATCACTTATCCGTCAGGATCTACCTTTGTATTCAAATAGGACTATTGTGATTCTCCCAAATACAATTCTTAACAAAACAGAAACAGCTCTTTACTCAAAGTAATTCTTAGTCTAGCATTCCCTACCAGAAAACTCTCACCTCTTCTCACTTCTCACTAATATAATATCTTTTTATATATTTCCACTTTTCATTGCATTCATCATCAGCTAATATTGTTTTCGGGAATGCCCCTCATTAAATACTGAAGCAGCGCCTAAATTGTAAGCAAATGTTGTATAGTTCTGGTCGCAGCTTTCGAATGCTGCGCATAAATATGGCAATAAATCAGTTAAATATATAATACATCACACAGGCAGAGTTACCTTTGCCCAAACAGCTTCGTACTCCCTCTCGAAGGAGGCGTCACAGCCGCACACGGATTTCATGCTGAATGCGTTCAGTATTTCCGTTTCGCTGGCTCATAAATTATACGAACTGTTTTTCTTTTTTACCTTTTCTCTTTCGTTTTTGGCTCTTTTTTTTCATTTCATTTCATTTAAGCTGTAAGAAAAATGACATATTTTCTTATATGGGGGGCGTGGCGTGCGCCTTATGCTATGGGCTAAATGCCAAAGCTGTTTGGTCAGAGGCCAACAGCAGCACACGTACATGCGAGTGTATTTGTGTGTGTCTGTGTGTGTGTTTGGGTATTTGCTTTGGCCAGTTATGCGTTTGCGTTTGAATTTGCCTTTGCCTCGCCAGCATCGAAATTAATTAAACTTCAATTTAGCTTGTCAAAAGCTGATTAAATGCAAAATTCCCCTCAACGCACAAAGCGCATGTCAAAGAGAAGAGAGAAGAGAGAAGAGAAGCAGAGGAGGCAAAACTTTGACAAAATATATCGAAAGAAAAGCTGCCTTCGATGATGAATGGCGCAATCCTGAAATGAATTCATATAATATGCATTTTTTGGCTAGCTCTCAGTGTTAGTGAAATAAATTGGATAAGTTGAGAAGCAGAAGAGAAAGACAATCTGAGAATTCTTAGTTACCTGGAGGCAAATGGAAAGACAGGGTATATTGGTTTTGTGTATATTTTACCTGTAGTGTGTGGAGTCCTTATGTTGATCAGCGGATCGAGTCATTATATATATGTATATCGAGCTATCTATATGAAGAAGTGGTTTCATTGGAACAGAGCATCGGTCAGTCGGGCAGTCTCTTTTGGTTTCATTTATATACTATACTCATTGCAGCAAATGAGCTCAACTTTTGATGGGACTTTATTCCTTGTGTACGTGATATTTGTGGGAACAAGAAGAGTTTCTTTCGCCTCAGAGATAAATTCGAAAATAACTTGGCCATAAAGAAATTAACTGAATAACAAATTGGTAACATTATAACTTTTTATCATTAAACAACATTTCTTGAGCCTTCTTGTAATTTGACTTTTCGAAACGTTTCATCTTCCTTGCTTCATCTGTACTTTTTCCGATAGTAGTCTCCATTAACTCTATTATTTAACATTTTCCACTTTACTTAAGTATAAATTCAAGTATTTCCCTTTTTTACACACAATTAAGTTTCCTCAAGCTGAGGGCCAGTCCCTTAAAGTAGTGCAACAAAAAACCATTTGGCCTACAAAATAAATAAAGTTCGGCTCATCTGACGTGGCTGGCGTGGCCCAAGAGAGCTTTCACAGCCTCCACACTTAAGTAGTTCAAAGTGCGATAAGAAGCACATTTTCCTATATTATATTTTTATATTTATTTACTTTTTTATTAGCTCTAAAGCTGAAAGTATTTGCCGGGCAAAGGCAAACAGGAAACGACGCCACGTTAAAGTTCTTGTTATTTATTAATTTCATTTGATATCGCCTTACTTGCCTTGTTTTTCAGTGCCTGAACAAAATATATCTGGCCATAATTAATGCAGCAAAAATATATTGCTATCTCTTGCGATATTTTAGCTTTTTTTTCTGGCTGCACTTTTACATATTTCTTTATGCTTGGTTGCATGCCACATATTTATTGCCACTTGCATATTTGCCGCAGGTAAAATGCAACAGTTTTTAATGTAGACACACACACACACACATACGTGTGTGCATGTAAGTGAATGTAGACAAATACACACACACACACAACTTACAAATGGCAAAAAACGCCAACGGCCAACAGCTATGATCCACTTACACACACACACAGGCAGACCTAGACATATATACATAGAGACATACGCAAACACACACACACACACACACACAGACACTCCATTTAGCCATTGTTTTCTTTTTTAAAAATACGAAAAATAAAAGGAATATCAACAAAAACGAGAAGAGAAGAAAAAGCTAAAATTGTTTGCATTCTGCTCCAGCAAAGTTTGTTTGCATGCGAGAAAACAATTTTGTTTACTTTTGAATACTCTATATTATTTTATATAATATACTGAAAATAAATCCAAATACCTATCCGCTGAGCTATGGGACAAAGCAGCACAAAAATATATATATTTTATTTAAATTAGTTTCAATATTATTTATGTTTTGAAATTCTAAATTTATATGTACTTTTACAGGGTATACATATATATTTTATTATTATTTTTGAACTATTAATATTTTTAAAATATTATTAATTTTGTTTTTCTTGAACTAATTCGATTAATTTTCTATTTCTTTAATTTATATTATTCATCTCGCAAATCTCTAATTAATTTTCATTTTTACAGGGTATCCACTATAAATCCCTTTGCTTTTCCCTTTTCACTGCAGCTTTTCTGCTTTACTATTTTCATTGAATTGTTTTATTCCCTGAACCCATTGAAAATGGGAGTTCAGGGTATAATGGTTTTGTTGAAATGTATGTAACAGGCAGAAGGAGGCGTGACAGACACCAAAAAGTATATACATATATTCTTGATCAGGGCGACGAGTTGAGTCGATTTAGCACTATTCCTCTGTCAATTTCTTCTAAGTATTCTCTTTACGTATTCCAAAGTATTTCTTCTAAGCATTTTCTCTAAGTATTGTTTCCAAGTATTTCCGCTAAGTATTTGCTCGACTTATTTCCTCTACGTAATTTCGCTACGTATTTCCTTTACGTAATTTATCTGCGTCTTTAATGCTTAGCTGATCGATCACACACTCTGCTTCACTTTCTTGCGCTGGCCCCCACCAGGCCTGGACGACTGAAGAAATGCTGCAGCTGCTGCCCTTTATATAGGGCCACTTTTACTCAAGCACTGTCGCTCTCAAGTGTTGAGTCCGACGGCAGGTAGATCTCGTTACAGTCGAGCTTCAAGTGAGCAATGGGAATGCTCTCTGCTGCTGTGAGCAATCTAGCTTCGTTTTACTTAAATAAAAATACCAAATTAGAACTGCTGCATACACATAGACAACTTTAATGATCTTCTGCACTATTTCTCTCCTTGCTTTTACTTTTACTCAAGTACTGTGTGCATGCGTGCCTACGTGTGTCTATGTGTATGTCCGTCAGAAAGACGCGAAGAATTATTGAAATATCAGTTCTCCGAAGGGTTCAGGGGATTTCCTAGTCGAGCAGTCTCAACTAGAGCTTTCTTACTTGTTCTTTTTTTTTCTACAATCATTTGTGCTCGTGTGTGTGTGTGTGTGGTATACATATATAAGATTTATTGCTGTATTTGTGCATTTCAAGCAGAATTTGTAAGCAGAGTTAAATCATTTCGAGGGCTTCGTCTCAGTGGTAGAAAACATAACTGTAAGCCAACCTGGCACTTGAGTGCACATATCAGGGATAGACACAGGCAATCATAAGACCCAGCCGCCCCAGACCCCCAGAGTTCCTTCGCTCCCATCGTGGCCATCCATTTATCTATATTTTACTCGAAATACAAAAATATGGAAAAGAGACAGCACATACATAGACAAAATGTACATAGTTGTTGTCTGGACTGCAAGAGGTTGACTACATGATACCCCGTAAATATTATTATTATTATTATTATCATTATTATTAATATAGTTTCATGTATGATAAACTCTAAGTATTCCTTATTTAAGATCAGATAAGCTATTAGCATTAGCATTGGCATTAGCATTAGCTAATTATTAATAATCTCATTAGCATTGTCATCATCATTAGGATTATCTTTTCTGTTAGCATTAAAACTTTCATCCGCATTTTATATTAATCTTTCCCATTCCAGCTGATGTGGAACAACCTCTTGCATGGCTTATCCAACTGTACAGGGTATACGTCGCAATGGCATTTACGCACGTTCTTTAAGTGCGATGGCACCCAAAGGAGGAACTCAGTAAGTACACATCATTTATGGCACCCAAAAAGTATTACCAAAAAATGAACGAGAATTATATGAATTTGCTTTAAACACACTTTTGCCTGGCTAACATTCTCAGTTAAGTTATTAGGGCCAAACGCATTTGCCTGGTAATGGCTTACAAATTCCTTTAACAAACACACGCATGACTTTCAGCGCAGCGTTAACCAACACTGGCACCACTTTGGTTGGCTGCCTGTGAAGGCATTTGCAATTGTGCCGCCCCTTCGATTTGTCCCCTCGCCTGACCCAGTTTCCTCGCTCACCATGTGTGTGTGTGTGCTGGCCATGTCCTGTGTGTGTGAGTGTGCGTGTAAGTGTGTGCTACATTTAACGACTTTCGAGTTCAAATTGTACAAAATTTACGATGGCGAATATTTTCGCACTACGGCAGCAATTGCTGCGTTTTTGGGGTCTCCGGTTTTTGTTTCGCTTTCTGCAACTGCCACAAGCTGCCGTTAATTGAGGCGCAAAGCACCGGAACGGCAGCAGGAGTGGCCAAAGCGGCCGGCAGCAGCGGCAGCAATTCACTCTGTCTGCCATGCTTTTAATTCAATTGGATGCAACAACAGTAACACTGACAACGGCAACAGACACAGCAACAGCAACAATAACAACAACAACAACAGCAAATTGCCAGCATAATTAATTTCCAAATATCGTGCAACAATTATTTTCATTTACGAATTGAGTTTTTCGTTGCGCTTTTGCCTCTTTGCTGCTGTTGCTGCTGCTGTTACTGTTGCTGTTGCTGCTGCTGCTGCTGCTGCTGCTGCTGCTGTTGCTGCTGCTGTTGCTGTTGCTGCTGTTGCTGCTGCTGCTGTTGCTGCTGTTGTTGCTGTTGCTGCTGTTACTATTGCTGTTGCTGCTGCTGCTGTTGCTGCTATTACTATTGCTGTTGCTGTTGCTGCTGTAGCTGCTGTTGCTGCTGTTGCTGTTGCTGTTGCTGTTGCTGCTGCTGCTGCTGTTGCTGTTGCTGCTGCTGTTGCTGCTGTTGCTGCTGTTGCTCCTGTTGCTGTTGTTGCTGTTGCTGTTGCTGTTGCTGTTGCTGTTGCTGTTGCTGTTGCTGTTGCTGCTGCTGCTGCTGCTGCTGTTGCTGCTGTTGCTGTTGCTGTTGCTGTTGCTGCTGTTGCTGCTGTTGCTGCTGTTGCTGTTGCTGTTGCTGTTGCTGCTGTTGCTGTTGCTGTTGCTGCTGTTGCTGTTGCTGCTGCTATTGCTGTTGCTGTTGCTGTTGCTGTTGCTGTTGCTGCAGCGCAATTAAATTCGATGCCCAATGGACAGAGATTCGGTTCAGCCATAAACAAGCTAAACTCAGATTGTTTTATCTGCAACAGAGTTGCCATAAATTAAAGCAACAGCTTTGCTACTATTGAGAGATTAACTATTGCAGCCAAGGCACTTGACTTGAATGTGATTCAAGGATTCAAGAGTATTTAAATTAATAAATAGTTTAGTTTACTTGAACTTTAATCAATCCTAACAGAAGTAAATGGTTTTCTCTTAAGTCTTCAATCATTAGATTTCTAATTGCTCTACAAACATAAATTATATACATGCTTGCACTTAGATAAGTGTTTCTAGATCTAGATATATTTGACAGCAACAACATACCCTCTATCATGCATTTTTAATAGAGTATTACATATCGAAATCTTCTCAGTCTCTGCAGAGTTCAGTTCATTATTTGCTTAGCTGCAAACGTAATGGAAACTCTTAAACAAGAAAAAGAAGAAAAAGTAACTGAAAAAAAGACTTACGCATTGGCATTGCATGGGCATTTCTTATGCAACTGCAATGATCATTCAAATGCTTCAAGAGCAAAGCAACGTAAAGTCTGCTCAATGCCAGGCGAAGAGTAAAAACTCTTGAATATGCTGCGCTGCTGCCTTTTCCAATTGCTGTGTGTCTTTAATTATGGGGCCAGCTTTGGAGCTTTGTCTCGCTTGTCAAGTGCAAGCCCTTCAAGTTCATTGCGGCGATTCAGCTGCGACACCTGTGCAGACTGCCCAGCCTTTGGCTTTGGACTTAACGTGGCTTTTTGCCTCAACTCTTTGGTTATATTTTTTGTATTTTTGCTATTCCTTGGCATACTTTGGCATCGCTTTGCACAATCGACGGTCTCAAGGTCGCTCTGACTGGAAAAACTGCCAACGCATTTTTCCGTAAATCAAAAATAAAACTCGCCAAACATCTGTAAAATAATTTGAAAGAAACATAAATAAATAAATAAATTAATAATAAATAGAAAACTCGCCAAGCGAGGCAAGCGATGAGCACGATTCGAGTCGTATCGTCGCATCGCCTCACGTTGCATTGCATAAGTCGAACACGATTTTGAGCAGCGAATGCAGCCACCCAAATGCATCATCACGCAGCTGACACCTCTACCTCCCTCCCCCCTCTCTGTCCTCTCTGCATGTGTTGCATGTGCCACATATCATTCCATATTCGTGTGCGCATAAATCTTCTGGTTTTTTTTTTTTGGTGACTGCGAAGCGCAAATATTTTAAGACTTGTCGCTGGCCTGAGCTGAGCCAAGCTTAAATATTAAATTCAAACGACAGCAGCAGCAACAGCAGCAGCAACAATTGCAACAACCACAACCAGATTATCAGCAACATCAGCAGCAGCAGCACCAGCACCAATGACAACAATTGCAACAACAACAACAGCAACAGTTGCTGCTGTCATTCAATTGCCGCTGCGCTTCACTCCACAACAAAAGCAACCACAACATTGGTTACAATTTCCGTTTTCCTACTATGCTATTGTTGTTGTTGCTGTTGCTGTTGCTGTCATTGTTGTTGTTGCTGACGTGCTGATACCCTGTAAACATAGCAATTACTTGATAGGTTAGCAAGCGTGTAAGAACTACAATTAATTGGAATAGCAAATGAAGTCAAGACGCACTGCAACAAATTTCTGAAGTGTAGAGCTTTTTATATATATATAAGATATCTGTATAAAATATACATAATAAACTCCAGAAGAGTCTGATATTGTCTACAGACAAAGTTCTAGAATGGAATAGCGTTGATCTTAGTCTTCGCTATCTTTTCAGTTAGTCCTACAATCAAAGTGAATTGTTTCACTCCTCTTTTCCTATGTTATCAATATCAATCACACACATGACTCACATGAAGTTACTTCAGTTCAGAGTTCGAGTATTCTATAGCTCTGTTAATTGTTTGAATTGATGTTAAAATTTCCACTTATTACTAAACTTAATACACTCAATCCACTTTTCATCTAAGCTCAATTAACAGCAAATTTACGTGGTATGTTTGAGTCGTTTACACCAAGTTTTTGGTTTTGGCTGCCTTTGATTTGACTTGGCAATTAATTTGATTTCTCTCTCTCTCTTTCATTCTCTCTCCAACCCATCAATCTCTCTCTCTCTCTCTGTCTCTAGCTTGAGGTGCTCATTAAACTTATACAAGAGCTAAAGAAATTGTCAAGCATTGAAAATAGAGTTGCAGACAAAATAAAAACTTTTAATCACGATTGTTCCACATTTCATTGAGCAAAAGAGACGAACCTGAAATTTCCTTTGTCGAGCTGGCATTTGCTCAAAATTCAATTACATTCTACCCATATCAAGGGCATATACCACTGCCTTGAGTGTCTCTTATATATACTATGTGGCAAATTTAAATCAATCTCAACTTATTTTTGAGCAGTTAAATCTCATATAAGTAGTGAAGTTTTCTCACTTCCTGATTGGAAATGCGCTCAAAGTTGACTCTCAGCTCATAATCCGTTTTTCCACACACATTCACAATCACACTCATATTCACACTCACACTCATATTCGCATTCGCATTCGCTGCTCAGCTAAAGTTTATTTTCGTCAGCTTTTCGCCCACTTCCGCAGCTAATTTTTGACAATTTCGTTGACATTTCCACCGGGGGGAACTTTATGCTATATACATATATATCTAGTTATCTCCCATGTCAGTACAAGCTGAACTTTGGCAAATCCAATAAGTACTTGAAAACAAGATAAGCAAGAAGCAGAACAAGAGGAGAGAATGGATGATAAAAGGCAAGACAAATAAGACATTTTTGGTTTTTATTTCACCTTTGCTCTAGCTTTTATAGTCCTCTGGGCCTAGTTCGGCAAAAAGTACTTATAAATGTTGGCGTAGTACCAGAGCCAGAGGTGGTTGAGTGGTTGCGTGGGTGGAACTGCCCCATCGCTGGCCACAAACAGGCGTCGGCGTCGGCGTCGCAGTCGAATTCAAGTTGAGTGCATGTCACTGAAGGATACTTTTGCTGTGTAATATATAAGGAGAGATTGGAGGTGGGAGATATGTATGTATGTGTATATAAATATATTGTTATTATATACACTTAGCAGTAGGTATATGAGAGACCAAGAATTATTCCTCTATTGACTGGAATGACTTCACAAAATACTTCTAGCTGTCTCTTGCAGTGGTAGAAGTCTGAAAAACGAAGAGTTACTAAACATATTTCACTGCAACTAAGTTATCTCTCTCTCACTCTCTCTCTCTCTTTCTCTCTCTCTCCCCCTCACTCTTCAGAGCTGATGCCACTCAAGTTAACACTAAAAGTCTACTCTCCACTTCATTCACAGCTGTTGCCTCAATTCTCAAGTAGTGCAACCGCAGAAATTGATGTGTGATTACGTAATCCAGATCAGCGACAATTGAATGCAATTAAATTAGTGTTACAATTTCAATTTTCGACGGTCATCGCGCGGTTCGGCTTTTGAGGCATTTGTCAAACAATTAAATTGCAATTTTCGCAACGCTTAAAATTCGCTCAGGCGACATAATGAGTTGTTCACTTTGCCTCTTCCCTTGCTCTCTCTCTCTCTCTCTCTACCTCTGCCCTCTATGAAGTCAAATTCAATTTGATTGATGACCAAGGCTCGACGATTGCCAAAAGTTTATAATGTCTGTCTGTCTCGCCGTCTTTCATTATGATTTTAATGAGCAACAAATGTAAGTGAATTGCGTGAATAACAGTATGAATGGGCCCATAAATCTATATATATATATACACATGTATATATGTATATCTATATTTATACATCCGACTATTTCTTTAGCATTGGCATTTCGCTAAATTATGGCTCATAAGACGTGCGAAAGCTTTGCACACCTATGAATGGGCTGTCTTCCACCTCTCCCTTTCCCTCTCTCTCTCTCACATCTTCATTGTATGTTAAAAATAGAGTCTTTGACTGATATAACTGGAAGTGAAGTTACCACCGTTGCTGAGGTGCGTTGGGCCATTAATAATTTTATTATTTTGCTAACTGGCATCTGGGCCAGCCCAAATGGTTGGCAAACATATTTCATAATTTGCTCAGCTTCTGTGCGTATTTGTGCACTGCGAATTGCCAAATGTGCTAAATATTTAATAAATTTGCTAAAATATAATATAAAAAATAAAAAGCATAACGCTCGCCCGCGATATAAGAGAGTATATTGGTTGCCTGAAATAAATGTATAGTCTTTGGTAGCCTTACAATCCGAAATCTTCTATAGTCCTATAAGTATTATATATCATATAGACAATTCATCCAAGTCCAACGTATTATATTTGGCAAATATATAAGAGTGAACCAACTGCTGAATCTTTCCCACAATTTAGAGTTTTTCGAATTTGAATTTCTATTGCATTTTGAAAGTATTGAATTTATTTTATTGCGAACAAGTATTATGAGGTCATTCACACTCTACTGCAACATGTTAATGACTGAAAAAAGCTTAAAAGTACAACAACAAAA
The DNA here is from genome assembly GCA_035045965.1 of Drosophila aldrichi. Classification (NCBI taxonomy): domain Eukaryota; kingdom Metazoa; phylum Arthropoda; class Insecta; order Diptera; family Drosophilidae; genus Drosophila; species Drosophila aldrichi. Next base: position 269,392 of record JAWNOM010000470.1, read on the forward strand.
ACTATTTCATAAATATTTTGTAATTAACAAACAAACAAATTGAATTTCAATGAAATGCACTCGAATGTGATTTGGTAATTTAATATAATAATACGATAAATAATAGTTATTTTCTTAAATATATAGATTTATAACAAATATTTAAATGTGTTTTATAGAACAGAAAATATCTAATTTGGTTTTAATAGTATTGATTTTTGATTTCAATATGTACATTTATATTAAATAAATAAGGGATTCAAATAGGAAAACCCCTTTAACAAATTACTCAGTAAAGTTTGTCTGGCGACCAGAATTTTCGTCGTACGGGCGCTATAAGCAGGGTCGTTATCTTTTTCTTCTTCTTCTTTGTCGCTCTTCAATTTGATTGGACCCTAATGAACTTGAACTTGATATCTTTGAGCTGCATTTGAATGCAGTCAAAATAGCAAACATCATTTGGGAGCCAACTCTGGCTGCATACTTTACATATTTATCTTCAATCTTAAGTTCAAGGAAATTTAAATGAGTTTACCCAACAATAAAAGGTTTGACCTCTAAGAGCTATGCTGATTTAATGATGAAGAGACCTGATGGAGCATATACTAAATATTAATGAAGATCATCAATGAAATAAAAGAAATCCATGACTTCCCAAATTTAGATTAATTGCCAATCAATGGGTTCAGGCTATAATAAAATAATCAATAAATAAATAATCAATTTAATTTCAGAGACATTCATGGGGCTATGTTTTTTTAAGAATGTGCAAATTATGATCAATATTCCATAAGTTTGATAAAGTACATTCCACCGAGTCTCGTAGCATTCAGCTTTTGTCATGAACCTGAGTCTCATAGCATTCAGCTTTTGTCATGAAGCTGCCTTCATTTACATTTACAGTTTCAGAGACATTCATGGGGCTATGTTTTTTTCAGAATGTGCTAATTATGATCACCGAAACGAAATGCTTCCATAAGTTTATGATCAATATTCCATAAGTTTGATAAAGTACCTTCCACCGAGTCTCGTAGCATTCAGCTTTTGTCATGAACCTGAGTCTCATAGCATTCAGCTTTTGTCATGAAGCTGCCTTCATTTACATTTACAGTTTCAGAGACATTCATGGGACTATCTTTTTTTCTGAATGAGCAAATTATGATCAATATTCCATAAGTTTATGATCAATATTTCCACAAGTTTGATAAAGTCCCTTCCACCGAGTCTCGTAGCATTCAGCTTTTGTCATGAACCTGAGTCTCGTAGCATTCAGCTTTTGTCATGAAGCTGCCTTCATTTACATTTACAGTTTCAGAGACATTCATGGGACTATCTTTTTTTCTGAATGAGCAAATTATGATCAATATTCCATAAGTTTATGATCAATATTTCCACAAGTTTGATAAAGTCCCTTCCACCGAGTCTCGTAGCATTCAGCTTTTGTCATGAACCTGAGTCTCATAGCATTCAGCTTTTGTCATGAAGCTGCCTTCATTTACATTTACAGTTTCAGAGACATTCATGGGACTATCTTTTTTTCTGAATGAGCAAATTATGATCAATATTCCATAAGTTTATGATCAATATTTCCACAAGTTTGATAAAGTCCCTTCCACCGAGTCTCGTAGCATTCAGCTTTTGTCATGAACCTGAGTCTCATAGCATTCAGCTTTTGTCATGAAGCTGCCTTCATTTACATTTACAGTTTCAGAGACATTCATGGGACTATCATGTTTTCTGAATGAGCAAATTATGATCAATACTCCATAAGTTTATGATCAATATTTCCACAAGTTTGATAAAGTCCCTTCCACCGTAGCATTTAGTCTCGTAGCATTCAGCTTTTGTCATGAACCTGAGTCTCATAGCATTCAGCTTTTGTCATGAAGCTGCCTTCATTTACATTTACAGTTTCAGAGACATTCATGGGACTATCATGTTTTCTGAATGAGCAAATTATGATCAATATTCCATAAGTTTATGATCAATATTTCCACAAGTTTGATAAAGTCCCTTCCACCGAGTCTCGTAGCATTCAGCTTTTGTCATGAACCTGAGTCTCATAGCATTCAGCTTTTGTCATGAAGCTGCCTTCATTTACATTTACAGTTTCAGAGACATTCATGGGGCTATGTTTTTTTCAGAATGTGCATATTATGATCAATATTCCATAAGTTTATGATCAATATTTCCACAAGTTTGATAAAGTCCATTCCACCGTAGCATTCAGTCTCGTAGCATTCAGCTTCTGTCATGAACCTGAGTCTCATAGCATTCAGCTTTTGTCATGATGCTGCCTTCATTTACATTTACAGCTTCAGAGACATTCATGAGACTATCTTTTTTTCTGAATGAGCAAATTATGATCAATATTCCATAAGTTTATGATCAATATTTCCACAAGTTTGATAAAGTCCCTTCCACCGTAGCATTTAGTCTCGTAGCATTCAGCTTTTGTCATGAACCTGAGTCTCATAGCATTCAGCTTTTGTCATGAAGCTGCCTTCATTTACATTTACAGTTTCAGAGACATTCATGGGACTATCTTTTTTCTGAATGAGCAAATTATGATCAATATTCCATAAGTTTATGATCAATATTTCCACAAGTTTGATAAAGTCCCTTCCACCGAGTCTCGTAGCATTCAGCTTTTGTCATGAACCTGAGTCTCATAGCATTCAGCTTTTGTCATGAAGCTGCCTTCATTTACATTTACAGTTTCAGAGACATTCATGGGACTATCTTTTTTTCTGAATGAGCAAATTATGATCAATATTCCATAAGTTTATGATCAATATTTCCACAAGTTTGATAAAGTCCCTTCCACCGAGTCTCGTAGCATTCAGCTTTTGTCATGAACCTGAGTCTCATAGCATTCAGCTTTTGTCATGAAGCTGCCTTCATTTACATTTACAGTTTCAGAGACATTCATGGGGCTATGTTTTTTTCAGAATGTGCATATTATGATCAATATTCCATATGTTTGATAAAGTACCTTCCACCGAGTCGTAATGCTTCCATAAGTTTATGATCAATATTTCCACAAGTTTGATAAAGTCCCTTCCACCGAGTCTCGTAGCATTCAGCTTTTGTCATGCAGCTGCGTTAACTCAAGTTTCAAACATATATGATCCATAGTTTCACATATTGCATAGATGTCGGTAAAAAGTTATCGAAATCGATAAAAAGTTATCGAAATCGATAAAAAAGTTATCGAAATCGATAAAAAGTTATCGAAATCGATAAAAAGTTATCGAAATCGATAAAAAGTTATCGAAATCGATAAAAAGTTATCGAAATCGATAAAAGTTATCGAAATCGATAAAAGTTATCGAAATCGATAAAAAGTTATCGAAATCGATAAAAAGTTATCGAAATCGCTAAAAGTTATCGAAATCGATAAAAAGTTATCGAAATCGCTAAAAAGTTATCGAAATCGATAAAAGTTATCGAAATAGATAAAAAAAAAGTTATCGAAATCGCTAAAAGTTATCGAAATCGATAAAAAGTTATCGAAATCGATAAAAGCTATCGAAATCGAGCACCTTACCTTGAGTCTCATAGCATTCAGCTTTTGCCATGCACCTCAGTCTCATAGCATTCAGCTTTTGTCATGAAGCTGCCTTCATTTACATTTACAGTTTCAGAGACATTCATCTTTTTTTCTGAATGAGCAAATGATGATCAATATTCCATAAGTTTATGATCAATATTTCCACAAGTTTGATAAAGTCCCTTCCACCGTAGCATTTAGTCTCGTAGCATTCAGCTTTTGTCATGAACCTGAGTCTCATAGCATTCAGCTTTTGTCATGAAGCTGCCTTCATTTACATTTACAGTTTCAGAGACATTCATGGGACTATCATGTTTTCTGAATGAGCAAATTATGATCAATATTCCATAAGTTTATGATCAATATTTCCACAAGTTTGATAAAGTCCCTTCCACCGAGTCTCGTAGCATTCAGCTTTTGTCATGAACCTGAGTCTCATAGCATTCAGCTTTTGTCATGAAGCTGCCTTCATTTACATTTACAGTTTCAGAGACATTCATGGGACTATCTTTTTTTCTGAATGAGCAAATTATGATCAATATTCCATAAGTTTATGATCAATATTTCCACAAGTTTGATAAAGTCCCTTCCACCGTAGCATTTAGTCTCGTAGCATTCAGCTTTTGTCATGAACCTGAGTCTCATAGCATTCAGCTTTTGTCATGAAGCTGCCTTCATTTACATTTACAGTTTCAGAGACATTCATGGGACTATCATGTTTTCTGAATGAGCAAATTATGATCAATACTCCATAAGTTTATGATCAATATTTCCACAAGTTTGATAAAGTCCCTTCCACCGTAGCATTTAGTCTCGTAGCATTCAGCTTTTGTCATGAACCTGAGTCTCATAGCATTCAGCTTTTGTCATGAAGCTGCCTTCATTTACATTTACAGTTTCAGAGACATTCATGGGACTATCATGTTTTCTGAATGAGCAAATTATGATCAATATTCCATAAGTTTATGATCAATATTTCCACAAGTTTGATAAAGTCCCTTCCACCGAGTCTCGTAGCATTCAGCTTTTGTCATGAACCTGAGTCTCATAGCATTCAGCTTTTGTCATGAAGCTGCCTTCATTTACATTTACAGTTTCAGAGACATTCATGGGACTATCTTTTTTTCTGAATGAGCAAATTATGATCAATATTCCATAAGTTTATGATCAATATTTCCACAAGTTTGATAAAGTCCCTTCCACCGAGTCTCGTAGCATTCAGCTTTTGTCATGAACCTGAGTCTCATAGCATTCAGCTTTTGTCATGAAGCTGCCTTCATTTACATTTACAGTTTCAGAGACATTCATGGGACTATCTTTTTTTCTGAATGAGCAAATTATGATCAATATTCCATAAGTTTATGATCAATATTTCCACAAGTTTTATAAAGTCCCTTCCACCGAGTCTCGTAGCATTCAGCTTTTGTCATGAACCTGAGTCTCATAGCATTCAGCTTTTGTCATGAAGCTGCCTTCATTTACATTTACAGTTTCAGAGACATTCATGGGACTATCTTTTTTTCTGAATGAGCAAATTATGATCAATATTCCATAAGTTTATGATCAATATTTCCACAAGTTTGATAAAGTCCCTTCCACCGAGTCTCGTAGCATTCAGCTTTTGTCATGAACCTGAGTCTCATAGCATTCAGCTTTTGTCATGAAGCTGCCTTCATTTACATTTACAGTTTCAGAGACATTCATGGGGCTATGTTTTTTTCAGAATGTGCATATTATGATCAATATTCCATATGATCAATATTTCCACAAGTTTGATAAAGTCCCTTCCACCGAGTCTCGTAGCATTCAGCTTTTGTCATGAACCTGAGTCTCATAGCATTCAGCTTTTGTCATGAAGCTGCCTTCATTTACATTTACAGTTTCAGAGACATTCATGGGGCTATGTTTTTTTCAGAATGTGCATATTATGATCAATATTCCATATGTTTGATAAAGTACCTTCCACCGAGTCGTAATGCTTCCATAAGTTTATGATCAATATTTCCACAAGTTTGATAAAGTCCCTTCCACCGAGTCTCGTAGCATTCAGCTTTTGTCATGAACCTGAGTCTCATAGCATTCAGCTTTTGTCATGAAGCTGCCTTCATTTACATTTACAGTTTCAGAGACATTCATGGGACTATCTTTTTTTCTGAATGAGCAAATTATGATCAATATTCCATAAGCTTATGATCAATATTTCCACAAGTTTGATAAAGTCCCTTCCACCGTAGCATTCAGCTTTTGTCATGAACCTGAGTCTCATAGCATTCAGCTTTTGTCATGAAGCTGCCTTCATTTACATTTACAGCTTTAGAGACATTCATGAGACTATCTTTTTTTCTGAATGAGCAAATTATGATCAATATTCCATAAGTTTATGATCAATATTTCCACAAGTTTGATAAAGTCCCTTCCACCGAGTCTCGTAGCATTCAGCTTTTGTCATGAACCTGAGTCTCATAGCATTCAGCTTTTGTCATGAAGCTGCCTTCATTTACATTTACAGTTTCAGAGACATTCATGGGGCTATGTTTTTTTCAGAATGTGCATATTATGATCAATATTCCATATGTTTGATAAAGTACCTTCCACCGAGTCGTAATGCTTCCATAAGTTTATGATCAATATTTCCACAAGTTTGATAAAGTCCCTTCCACCGAGTCTCGTAGCATTCAGCTTTTGTCATGCAGCTGCCTTAACTCAAGTTTCAAACATATATGATCCATAGTTTCACATATTGCATAGATGTCGGTAAAAAGTTATCGAAATCGATAAAAAGTTATCGAAATCGATAAAAAAGTTATCGAAATCGATAAAAAGTTATCGAAATCGATAAAAGTTATCGAAATCGATAAAAGTTATCGAAATCGATAAAAAGTGATCGAAATCGATAAAAAGTTATCGAAATCGATAAACAGTTATCGAAATCGATAAAAAGTTATCTAAATCGATAAAAGTTATCGAAATCGATAAAAAGTTATCGAAATCGATAAAAAGTTATCGAAATCGATAAAAAGTTATCGAAATCGATAAAAGTTATCGAAATCGATAAAAAAAAGTTATCGAAATCGCTAAAAGTTATCGAAATCGATAAAAAGTTATCGAAATCGATAAAAGTTATCGAAATCGAGCACCTTACCTTGAGTCTCATAGCATTCAGCTTTTGCCATGCACCTGAGTCTCATAGCATTCAGCTTTTGTCATGAAGCTGCCTTCATTTACATTTACAGTTTCAGAGACATTCATCTTTTTTTCTGAATGAGCAAATGATGATCAATATTCCATAAGTTTATGATCAATATTTCCACAAGTTTGATAAAGTCCCTTCCACCGTAGCATTTAGTCTCGTAGCATTCAGCTTTTGTCATGAACCTGAGTCTCATAGCATTCAGCTTTTGTCATGAAGCTACCTTCATTTACATTTACAGTTTCAGAGACATTCATGGGACTATCTTTTTTTCTGAATGAGCAAATTATGATCAATATTCCATAAGTTTATGATCAATATTTCCACAAGTTTGATAAAGTCCCTTCCACCGAGTCTCGTAGCATTCAGCTTTTGTCATGAACCTGAGTCTCATAGCATTCAGCTTTTGTCATGAAGCTGCCTTCATTTACATTTACAGTTTCAGAGACATTCATGGGGCTATGTTTTTTTCAGAATGTGCATATTATGATCAATATTCCATAAGTTTATGATCAATATTTCCACAAGTTTGATAAAGTCCCTTCCACCGTAGCATTCAGTCTCGTAGCATTCAGCTTTTGTCATGAACCTGAGTCTCATAGCATTCAGCTTTTGTCATGAAGCTGCCTTCATTTACATTTACAGTTTCAGAGACATTCATGGGGCTATGTTTTTTTCAGAATGTGCATATTATGATCAATATTCCATAAGTTTATGATCAATATTTCCACAAGTTTGATAAAGTCCCTTCCACCGTAGCATTCAGTCTCGTAGCATTCAGCTTTTGTCATGAACCTGAGTCTCATAGCATTCAGCTTTTGTCATGAAGCTGCCTTCATTTACATTTACAGCTTCAGAGACATTCATGAGACTATCTTTTTTTCTGAATGAGCAAATTATGATCAATATTCCATAAGTTTATGATCAATATTTCCACAAGTTTGATAAAGTCCCTTCCACCGTAGCATTTAGTCTCGTAGCATTCAGCTTTTGTCATGAACCTGAGTCTCATAGCATTCAGCTTTTGTCATGAAGCTGCCTTCATTTACATTTACAGTTTCAGAGACATTCATGGGACTATCTTTTTTTCTGAATGAGCAAATTATGATCAATATTCCATAAGTTTATGATCAATATTTCCACAAGTTTGATAAAGGCCCTTCCACCGTAGCATTTAGTCTCGTAGCATTCAGCTTTTGTCATGAACCTGAGTCTCATAGCATTCAGCTTTTGTCATGAAGCTGCCTTCATTTACATTTACAGTTTCAGAGACATTCATGGGACTATCTTTTTTTCTGAATGAGCAAATTATGATCAATATTCCATAAGTTTATGATCAATATTTCCACAAGTTTGATAAAGTCCCTTCCACCGAGTCTCGTAGCATTCAGCTTTTGTCATGAACCTGAGTCTCATAGCATTCAGCTTTTGTCATGAAGCTACCTTCATTTACATTTACAGTTTCAGAGACATTCATGGGACTATCTTTTTTTCTGAATGAGCAAATTATGATCAATATTCCATAAGTTTATGATCAATATTTCCACAAGTTTGATGAAGTCCCTTCCACCGAGTCTCGTAGCATTCAGCTTTTGTCATGAACCTGAGTCTCATAGCATTCAGCTTTTGTCATGAAGCTGCCTTCATTTACATTTACAGTTTCAGAGACATTCATGGGGCTATGTTTTTTTCAGAATGTGCATATTATGATCAATATTCCATAAGTTTATGATCAATATTTCCACAAGTTTGATAAAGTCCCTTCCACCGTAGCATTCAGTCTCGTAGCATTCAGCTTTTGTCATGAACCTGAGTCTCATAGCATTCAGCTTTTGTCATGAAGCTGCCTTCATTTACATTTACAGCTTCAGAGACATTCATGAGACTATCTCTTTTTCTGAATGAGCAAATTATGATCAATATTCCATAAGTTTATGATCAATATTTCCACAAGTTTGATAAAGTCCCTTCCACCGTAGCATTTAGTCTCGTAGCATTCAGCTTTTGTCATGAACCTGAGTCTCATAGCATTCAGCTTTTGTCATGAAGCTGCCTTCATTTACATTTACAGTTTCAGAGACATTCATGGGACTATCTTTTTTTCTGAATGAGCAAATTATGATCAATATTCCATAAGTTTATGATCAATATTTCCACAAGTTTGATAAAGTCCCTTCCACCGAGTCTCGTAGCATTCAGCTTTTGTCATGAACCTGAGTCTCATAGCATTCAGCTTTTGTCATGAAGCTGCCTTCATTTACATTTACAGTTTCAGAGACATTCATGGGACTATCTTTTTTTCTGAATGAGCAAATTATGATCAATATTCCATAGGTTTATGATCAATATTTCCACAAGTTTGATAAAGTCCCTTCCACCGAGTCTCGTAGCATTCAGCTTTTGTCATGAACCTGAGTCTCATAGCATTCAGCTTTTGTCATGAAGCTGCCTTCATTTACATTTACAGTTTCAGAGACATTCATGGGACTATCTTTTTTTCTGAATGAGCAAATTATGATCAATATTCCATAAGTTTATGATCAATATTTCCACAAGTTTGATAAAGTCCCTTCCACCGAGTCTCGTAGCATTCAGCTTTTGTCATGAACCTGAGTCTCATAGCATTCAGCTTTTGTCATGAAGCTGCCTTCATTTACATTTACAGTTTCAGAGACATTCATGGGGCTATGTTTTTTTCAGAATGTGCATATTATGATCAATATTCCATATGTTTGATAAAGTACCTTCCACCGAGTCGTAATGCTTCCATAAGTTTATGATCAATATTTCCACAAGTTTGATAAAGTCCCTTCCACCGAGTCTCGTAGCATTCAGCTTTTGTCATGCAGCTGCCTTAACTCAAGTTTCAAACATATATGATCCATAGTTTCACATATTGCATAGATGTCGGTAAAAAGTAATCGAAATCGATAAAAAAGTTATCGAAATCGATAAAAAGTTATCGAAATCGATAAAAGTTATCGAAAACGATAAAAAGTTATCGAAATCGATAAAAAGTTATCGAAATCGATAAACAGTTATCGAAATCGATAAAAAGTTATCGAAATCGATAAAAAGTTATCGAAATCGATAAAAAGTTATCGAAATCGATCAAAAGTTATCGAAATCTATAAAAAGTTATCGAAATCTATAAAAAGTTATCGAAATCGATAAAAAGTTATCGAAATCGATAAAAAGTTATCGAAATCGATAAAAGTTATCGAAATCGATCAAAAGTTATCGAAATCGCTAAAAGTTATCGAAATCGATAAAAAGTTATCGAAATCGATAAAAAGTTATCGAAATCGATAAAAGTTATCGAAATCGAGCACCTTACCTTGAGTCTCATAGCATTCAGCTTTTGCCATGCACCTGAGTCTCATAGCATTCAGCTTTTGTCATGAAGCTGCCTTCATTTACATTTACAGTTTCAGAGACATTCATCTTTTTTTCTGAATGAGCAAATGATGATCAATATTCCATAAGTTTATGATCAATATTTCCACAAGTTTGATAAAGTCCCTTCCACCGTAGCATTCAGTCTCGTAGCATTCAGCTTTTGTCATGAACCTGAGTCTCATAGCATTCAGCTTTTGTCATGAAGCTGCCTTCATTTACATTTACAGTTTCAGAGACATTCATGGGACTATCTTTTTTTCTGAATGAGCAAATTATGATCAATATTCCATAAGTTTATGATCAATATTTCCACAAGTTTGATAAAGTCCCTTCCACCGAGTCTCGTAGCATTCAGCTTTTGTCATGAACCTGAGTCTCATAGCATTCAGCTTTTGTCATGAAGCTGCCTTCATTTACATTTACAGTTTCAGAGACATTCATGGGACTATCATGTTTTCTGAATGAGCAAATTATGATCAATATTCCATAAGTTTATGATCAATATTTCCACAAGTTTGATAAAGTCCCTTCCACCGAGTCTCGTAGCATTCAGCTTTTGTCATGAACCTGAGTCTCATAGCATTCAGCTTTTGTCATGAAGCTGCCTTCATTTACATTTACAGTTTCAGAGACATTCATGGGACTATCTTTTTTCTGAATGAGCAAATTATGATCAATATTCCATAAGTTTATGATCAATATTTCCACAAGTTTGATAAAGTCCCTTCCACCGAGTCTCGTAGCATTCAGCTTTTGTCATGAACCTGAGTCTCATAGCATTCAGCTTTTGTCATGAAGCTGCCTTCATTTACATTTACAGTTTCAGAGACATTCATGGGACTATCTTTTTTTCTGAATGAGCAAATTATGATCAATATTCCATAAGTTTATGATCAATATTTCCACAAGTTTGATAAAGTCCCTTCCACCGAGTCTCGTAGCATTCAGCTTTTGTCATGAACCTGAGTCTCATAGCATTCAGCTTTTGTCATGAAGCTGCCTTCATTTACATTTACAGTTTCAGAGACATTCATGGGGCTATGTTTTTTTCAGAATGTGCATATTATGATCAATATTCCATATGATCAATATTTCCACAAGTTTGATAAAGTCCCTTCCACCGAGTCTCGTAGCATTCAGCTTTCGTCATGAACCTGAGTCTCATAGCATTCAGCTTTTGTCATGAAGCTGCCTTCATTTACATTTACAGTTTCAGAGACATTCATGGGACTATCTTTTTTTCTGAATGAGCAAATTATGATCAATATTCCATAAGTTTATGATCAATATTTCCACAAGTTTGATAAAGTCCCTTCCACCGTAGCATTTAGTCTCGTAGCATTCAGCTTTTGTCATGAACCTGAGTCTCATAGCATTCAGCTTTTGTCATGAAGCTACCTTCATTTACATTTACAGTTTCAGAGACATTCATGGGACTATCTTTTTTTCTGAATGAGCAAATTATGATCAATATTCCATAAGTTTATGATCAATATTTCCACAAGTTTGATAAAGTCCCTTCCACCGAGTCTCGTAGCATTCAGCTTTTGTCATGAACCTGAGTCTCATAGCATTCAGCTTTTGTCATGAAGCTGCCTTCATTTACATTTACAGTTTCAGAGACATTCATGGGGCTATGTTTTTTTCAGAATGTGCATATTATGATCAATATTCCATAAGTTTATGATCAATATTCCATAAGTTTGATAGAGTACCTTCCACCGAGTCGTAATGCTTCCATAAGTTTATGATCAATATTCCATAAGTTTGATAATGTTCCTTCCACCGAGTCTCGTAGCATTCAGCTTTTGTCATGAAGCTGCTTTCACTCTAGTTCTTGCCAAATTCACTACAAGAGTTTCAGAGACATTCATGGTGCTTTTTCTGAATGAGCAAATCATGATCAATATTTCCACAAGTTTCAAGTTTCCACCGAGTGTCATATCATTCAGCTTTTAGCATGCAGTCTCTGAGGATTTTGCTTCAGCTTCTGCCATAAATTCGCTAGAAGAACATTTATATTTATGTGAATCATAAATATGTTTTCCATTTTATGTGCAATGAATTCATATTATTTAGTCTTTGGCTTTGCTGTACTTTCCATCGAATCTTGTGGCTTTGAACTTTTGTCATGCAGCTGTCCTACCTCATTGCATTTCAATGTTCACGAAGTTAGTTCATCAACAAAAAAAAGCAGTACACACACTGCAGCCCATGCGCGTATAAGTGTGTCTGTGTGTGTGTTTCTTATGTGAACAGAAGGACACGAAGAATATCAGTTCCTCGTAGAGTTCAGGGGATTTCGTAGTCGAGCTGTCTCGACTAGAGCTTTCTTACTTGTTCTTCCTTTTTTTTTGCCCTCAACCTCAAAACATACCCAAAATATTTCGTACACATTGTTTAGCTCAGCTTGGTCTGGATCTGAACCCAAAATTCGATTTGATAATTTGCTATGAAAATCAATAGAGGAAACTTTGCTGTGTAAATCGAGAAAAAAGACAAAAACCAAATCGTCGTCTGCAAGTTTTCCCATTTCCAATCAGTTGTTCCTCTGCCCCTCTGTCCCTCTTCAGCTGCCACTGCTTGGCCATAGAATTCATTAAATATTCTGTGGAGAATACAAATTGTGACTCGAATGGCTTTTTTCCTCGACTATTTACTCTCTCTTGGACATTTTGTTGGCCAAGTTTATTGTGCTTTTCGGAATCGTTCGCAGTCGAGTCGCAGTTGGGGCTTGGATATTGAATTTAATTTTTATTGTGAAGCACTTTTGTTGCTGCTGCTAATTGATGCATGCAGCTGTCTGCGGGGCATCAACCGGGCAGCAGTGGCAGCAGCAGCTGATTGACTGTCGCTCTCACCTGGCTTTGGCACAGGTAACAAGAGCTCAGCACCGGAGCTAATGGAGTAATTACCAGCGCATTGAAATGTGGTAGAGCTCCCCAGCGCGAAATAGGCGAAATGGGGGAGGGGCGAAATGGGTGAATGGGTGACTGGCTCAACCGTTGCTGTAATACTCCTCCCCCCCACTCCTGCTAGTAGCCCAAGCAGCCCTCCCGCTTGGAATTAAAGTGAGTGGGCCGTTGCCGTTGCCGTTGCTCGACTGCATAAGTATGTGGGCTTGGGTTTGTTTGATGTGGCCTGAAAGAGAGAGGGTATGCAGACACAGGGTATACGCGAATTGCAGTAGAGTATGTGACGTTGAGAAACGGAAAGTAGCTTAAACGGTTTGTAATATTGTTAGTGTTTTGAGGTAAAATGAAGATAAAGAGAGTTAGTATAGTATAGAGATTGTGAAAAAGAGAGAAAGAGATACATACGTATAGGAAAGAGAGTGAGAAAATCAAAGTGATAATTAGTGAAGATAGAGAACTGTAGAAAAGGAGAGTTTGAGACAGTGTGAAAGAGAGAGATAAGTGTAGAAACTTAAAGAATGAGATCAGATTCAGAAAGAAAGATAGAGAAGCACAAATGGAAGAAGAGTTAAACCAGAAGAAACAGAGAGTGAGACAGAGAGGGGGAGTCAGAGAGAGAGAGAGAGAGAGAGAGAGTAAATGAACACAGATATTGATGAGTTATTATTATCATAATTTGTTTACTCAACACTCTTGTAGAGCATACAAATTTCGGTAATTCGTATTCACCTTTTTCTGTTTGTTTGCTGTCGAGTCTTTGGCATGAGCCAAAGCGTCGAAGCGCCGCTAGTAGCTACTTGGTTATAGCCGTCTGGGTGCTATACAGACTGCTCGCCTTTCCACCTCTCTCTCTCTCTCTCTCTCCCTCTCTGCCCCCTTTTTGCCATTCAAGCGCTTTCCGCGAAACGCTCGAGTAAAGCGGCGCATTATTATGCGAAACTCTTTTGGCCAGCCGGGCATATCAACAGTTGGCTGCCGGCTACACATGAGAATGACAGAGACAGCTAGAGGGAGTGAGGGCGGGAGGGGGCTTGTGAATGAGATGGGTAGCGCGTGTTGGTTAGACAGTAAGCAAAGGGGCTAGGCGGCTAAATGAGGCGTAGAGCATGAAATATTTTCATTTGTGTTAAATGTGCGAATAGCTGTTGCGCCTTTATTACTTTATATACAATACATATGATAATTCAGATATATACATATATGTATATATGCATAATGATAACTGTATCAAATGTAATACAATGCGCATTGCATATTGAATTGTTTAATTAAACAACATTTTCAATGATGGCAAACAAATTTAAGTTCATAAAAAAATACCAAATGAAATTATTTCTTTTTTTTTTCTACATTTTTAGTATGGTTTATTATTATAATAGATTAAATTAGATTGCTATAATTGATTTTCACCATGAATTAGAAATTGCTTTATTTTTTCTCTGTTGTCTGCCGTGATTATAACAGTTGTTAGTGCATATACACATACATATATAGATATACATATATAGATATATTTCTATAATTATTTTAATGAATTTAATTTGTCATCTGAGCTCAGAGTTGATTGAAATGCCACGCATTTGAAATGAGTGCTAATGTATGTGAGTATACAGTGAATCATATACAAATTCAATAAATCTGAAAGGCCTTTTCATTGTCAGTTGGATGCGCAGCAAACCTTGAACAGTTAATGGCCCCTGCAGCTGATTATGGCCCATCACATTTCGGTCTCTTGGCCATTGAATAGAATATTATGGAAATAAAATAGTTGAGAAATAATTGTGTAAGCACAGTGCTTAAGCCGCAGCGGCTCAAACTGCATTCGATTTGGCCAAACATATTCTGAACTCTAGCCTATGGCCACTCTTATACGCGCTCATGCTAGACGTATAAGAGTTTCGCTCGCTTCGGTTGTGTTGTGTTGCATTGTGTGTAAAGGCAACTTGTTTGATGTTGCCTGCAACTTGTTGTGTTGGAGTTGCAACATGTTTGATGTGCAGCTTGAAAGCAATACCTTTATATAGAATAGATCTTTAAAATTAGGATTTTTTATTAAAAGCTGGAGCAATAATTTAATATAAGAACAAATAAATAAATACAAAATATGTAGTTTTAAAATACAATTTTTGATTATTTTTTGTATTTTTTTCTATATTTTTTGTTGTGCAAAGTTTTCTCAAACTGTTTTGTCTTAACTCATAATGCTTTGCTTTACAGAATATAATTCGGCTTTGCTTTGTACATAAATGTGCATATATTCTAAAAGTTATTTAATATTCAGGTACTTAGCATTCCGTTGATTTGCCTAATTGGTTTCATAGCACTTCGCACTTAGTCGATAAGCGGCAGCCGTTGTTGAGCCACGAGCTGCCAAAGAAGGTTGCAAAAGTCAACTGAGGCTGAAGCTGAAGCTGAAGCTGATGCTGAAAGGTGCTTCCTAATGAAGCGCCGCTTAGGATTGCGGCAGGTGGCAGCAGAAATAGGAGAGAGAGAGAGAGAGAGAGAGAGAGAGAGAGAGAGAGAGATGAAAAAAAACAGTGAAACAAAAACAATGCGAACGCAGTTGCAACGTTTTGTGGCACAAACGATACGAATAATTAAAATCCGTGCGATGTGAAGAGAGGCGAA
This sequence comes from Drosophila aldrichi, assembly GCA_035045965.1. Classification (NCBI taxonomy): domain Eukaryota; kingdom Metazoa; phylum Arthropoda; class Insecta; order Diptera; family Drosophilidae; genus Drosophila; species Drosophila aldrichi. The sequence goes on from JAWNOM010000470.1 coordinate 285,056, forward strand.
ACCAACTAATTGGTTTTGCATGACTTAATGGCGAGCCAAATGTGGCTGTGTGTGTGTGTATGGGTGTGTGGGTGTGTAACGTGCCACAAGTGGCAAGTGGCGCGAAAAGCGTGTTGCCCATTTGTTGCACAAATGATGTTTGTTGCATGCAAAAAGTCAACAGCAATTTGCGCTTGTTTAGAGAAAACACACACACACACACACAGCTCGGCCTGCAACATGCCCCAAAATGTGGCAACATGCAAATTGTGAGTTGTAAAATGCTAAAATTGTGAAATTGTAAAAGTTTCGTTCCGAGAGAAATAATAACTTGGCTTAAAGGCCTGCAAATGGCGTTCAAATAATGTCAATGATTTGCCCCAGGAATTTTTGGCACGCAGCGAAGGAGAGTGGGAGGGGGGTGAGTGGGAGAGTTAGAGCTATTCATATTTATATATATATTTATGTATATATGCAACTGACACACACACACACACACCACCGTGACTGGCCATAAGTTACTTTCGGCCATATTTTACAATTTATTGCGCCTGTCAATTGCGAACAGGCAACAAAATAAAAGCCAAGCAGCCAAGTTATAAATGTATCCAGTGCTATAAATAGATATATGTGCACGGTATATATAGTATATATAACATATTGTGCATATGTGAAAAAATGCTCGTAAGCAAATTTATTCTGCTGCACTTTGATTTCGCTCGCTGAGCAGCAGCAGGAAACGGAGTGCTCGACTAGGGAATACCCAGAATCCTGCAGAGCTCTAGACAGGCGGATGGCTGGAACTAGAACTAGAACTAGATCAACTCAAGCTTTTATATGCCTTATGCTGTCTGCCACGCCTACTACCTACACTCTCACTCGTCCATCATGCCCTCGTTCAGCTCCCATTCTTCGCATTGCCAAGGAAGTGTGCAAAATAGTTGTACAAAAACTTTGGGCCAAAATAAAATCTGTGCATTTATAATAAATTGCTGGCAGAGTTGCTGCTGCTGCGATTCCAGACAAATGGCAACTCTGGCAACGCCTGAGGCCAATTTTGGCGCATGCAACAAAAATATTTTCACTCAGCTCAACTGCAAAGTGGACAAATGAATTCGAAATAAATTTTGATCTACGATTCGCTTATGCATCGAGGCATTCCAAAAGAGAATCCAAGTGAAATATTCACTGTTAACAAAGTTCTTAACACGTTTTAGCTGCATGACAAGTCTTAGATTTTTATGCAAACTGATATCAAATTCATATGAAATGTGATTTCTGTCAAAATTCCTGCTGCAGCTTCAAGTGACTTGAGTTAAGGCATGAATATATGAATATGGTATGTATATATTAAAATGAGATAGACATACACTCATATATTATATGAGAAACATATTATATTTAAGTTCTGCAGTGAAATCTAGACTATAAAAACCTCTTCAACTGCAAGCGAAGATACTTGCTAAGGAAACGACATTTCTATTATTTTTACTATTTCTCATAATGTGGAATAAGTGGTAAGAGAATCTATATCTCTCGTCATGTGCTCAATTTATTGTACTTTAGCCTTAGTTTCCTCTGTCCCAGTAGCATTTACTTTCTCTCTCTCTCTCTCTCTCTCTCTCAGTCTGCTCTGCTTTATCTCTCTCACTTCTTACTTACAGCTCTCTGTCTCTATCTCAGTCACATTCTGCATGTCACCATTTTTAGCTTTCTCGTTTTCCCTTTCCTTCAGTTATATATATTTTTACTTGATTAATAAACCCTCTATCTATTTATAATCCAAATATATACGCATATCAGGGTCACAGCTCACATATCCCTCAATTCAATTAGTTAAGGAAAATTCGAACCAAAAAAGTCCATTCCGACAGCTGATGGCTCAATGCAGAGCCGTTGGTAGTTGACCTTTGTATTTAGTCGGCTTTTATTTTTAGCAAACAAAAAAAAAAAACTCTGAGAAGGCATAAATTTTTAATCGATTCAAGAGCGCAGCACGTGCTCGAGGGAAGCAGAGCTAAATGGTTTGTAAATAAGAAATCGATAAACGATATTAATTTATAATTGCCTGCAAGTGGTTGTCTGGCTTAAAGCAGTGCTATCTCCCTCACTCTCTCATTCTCTCGCTCACACAGTGAAGCCAAGTGGCTTTTTGACTTTGGCCATTAACATAAACCTGACACGTTGCCAGCACCGCCTGCTGCCTGCCGCATTGTCAGTGGCAGAGTTAACACTCGACTCGGCCACTTGGCCACTCGACTAGGGTATTGGCAGGGGGAGTGGGAGGAGGAAGAGCCGGCGGTTGCCTTCAAGATTTATGATAAGTCACGAGTTTGAGTGCTAAACGATTTTGGCAACGGATCGTCTGCTAAACATTTGCAATTATTTTCCCTTTTTCGTCTGTTTCTTTGTTTTACTTTTTGCTATTTGCACAATGCTCATTTAACAATTCGGTATTGGCCTAACAGCGCCGGCAGCCAATTAAGCCAACTGTGACGAGCTGATGGAATTACGAGGCGTGTCAGCCCAAGCTGGCCAAAGTGCGAGCCAAGTGGGAGCTGCAACCGCAAGCAATTTACGAACGAGCCTTCAAAATCGCTCTATCAGACTCGCATTTGCAGCAGCCCAAATAGTTGCACTACCTTAGCCATTTATATGTAGATACCCTGTGAGCATGGTCTGTGGAAAGGGGTATACAGAAATTTCTGAAACATAGCCGTTAACAGGGTATCTACCAGTCTAGTACTGAACCTAAATAGATTTCCCCGCTTCACATACTCTAGCGTACAACATATCCAACTATTTTCAGCCTGTTTACAGGGCATCTGCAAGTTGTCTACTCTCAACTGTCTGCCTCAACCTTACCTCTCCCCTTCTCCCACCGCGCTTAGCTTTTTCTACAATTGCAATTTTCTGTACGCTTTGCAATTTGCTATCGAACGTATTTCCACTTTTTCCTACGTTGCCTCACATAATTTCAATGAACCGCATTTACATTCGGTCTTATCTACCTCACTCTCTCTGTCTCTCTCGCTCCCACTTCTCCCTCTCTCTTTCCCTTATTGGTTTCCATAGGTTTATCTGTTCTGCCGCATATCCATGGTGCTCAAGCGTTGACAGTGTCCTCGTCGCTCTCCGCTCTCTGCTCAATGAATTCGCATTGTTGTTGCTCGCAGTTCTGTGGTTTTCGGCATGCTTAATGCCAATCTCCATGTGGCACATGCACAACCACACACACACACGGCGCCACAGACAGTACAAAAATCGCAGCAACTCAGGCGCATTTCGTAGATACGCGCACTCTGTGCATCCATCGGCCGCCAACGGCACCTGCAAATGGGCAACGGGATATGCATGAATAGTCACTACAGCGGCCAGGTATTTCTCTCCCATTGATGTAGCTGTAGCCGGTAGCCGATAGCCGATTGAGACTGCAAGGCCAAAATTATGAAAATCAATCAAATTGTGCTATAAGTTTAGCAATTGTTTTTGCTGGTAGAGAAAAAAGATATGCTATATAGAGAAATAGAATAAAAAGAAATATGAAAATAGAAGATAATATCATTTGATGATAATAAAACCCATAAATATTTTACAATTATTTTTAAAATAAATATATGTCGATTTAAAGGGAATATCCCCAATGTAACTTTGACCTTACATAAAAATAGAATAATAATAAATAAAATTAAATATGAATAATTCTTGCCCTCAACACATGCCCACTTCTTTGTTCTAGCTATCGAAATACTCAAGTTTTATTTGTAACTGATTAGGAATCGAAATGTCAAAAGCAATGTGGAAGAAAAACGTTTTTTGATTACAATTCATTGACGAAATTGTTTGGTTATATTTATAATTAGTGAGAGCTCAAATTTCTGTCCAAGAACTCGTAGCCCTAAAAGCTATTATTAGCTTTACATTGAATTACCTATATATAAGCACAAATATACCCTTCTTTTATTATAAGAAGGGTATATTGGCTTTCATATCAAAACAAACCAAAAATCAATATTTAAACTAATCGATTTCAAAGCTCTTATCAAAGTGTTCGATTAGTCGATTACACCCTCACATTATTTTCTCTATATACTATGCATTATACATTTCACAAATCGTTATTAAAAAGATCATTTTGAAAGATAGGATAGCATCACAAATATTATTTGCACAGAGAGAATTTTAGGTGGAGCTGGTGCCACGAGTCGCTGGCTCGATAATTGATAATCGGATTAATTTATGATTTGTTTATGTCATTTGGCAATTAGTTACGAATTCGTTGTTTGTGGCCTCTGGCCCCCCGTGGTGCTATCAATGAAATGTTCTGGCTGATTAGAGCGCATAATAAATCTCACGTGGATAATCTCATCATGAATCGAGCGAATCGAGCTGCTATCACGATGGTTCCAGTCAAGTGGCCAACAATCGCTAGATAAGATTTGGACAGCATTTTTGGTAATCAAATAGAGCTATAGCTAAATTTAGTTTGCTCAGTTTTGCGCTTACTGCGTAGCTGCTCGAACGTGGAGTAACCAGAAAGAGATTCGGAATGTCGAAACAAATGCTGCTCGTCCTAGTGCTGTCCGCTCTCAGCGTAGCTGTCCTGGCTGCTGACTTTAATCCTTTCATCGATATACCCTTCAAGAGAATCAAGACTTCGGTGAGTGCCGCAAAGTGCTTACAAATGAATCTATAATGGGAGCTAGAATGGGGGTAACTAGATTGGTGGTAGCTGGAATGGTGGTAGCTAGAGAGGAGATGAGGTAGGGAGTAAGGTAGAGTAGGGAACTGAGCGAATAATCGTGTAGATATTGTGTTGACCTATGATAAAGATGTTAGAGTTAAGTTGAACTTATTGATATAATATATATGCAAACCAACTATTGTGAGTTCAGATCAATTCTCAGCTTAGTGCACTCCAAGCTCTCAATAGGTCTAAAGCACTTCATGGATTCGTGGCATCCTAATGAGTTATTCCATTAAGCTTCAGCAACTATATAGACTAAATAGTATGACCTAATATAGTATGTACTACTATTCTCGCTTCGTTAATCAACTACGAAGTTTATATTCCATTAAAAAACAGATTGAATTAAAACTAGATCTAGCCCACACACACACTCTGCCTCTCTCTCTCTCCCTCTCTCTCTCTCTCTCTCTCTCTCTCTCTCTCTCTCTCTCTCCCTCTCTGAAATGAATCACGCTTCCATCTCTAGCTGATTTCAGTCAGGGCTTTAGTGAATGTTAAGCAATGGCTTTGGCCATTTGGCCATTTTGCAGGCGGAACGCATCGAATCGCATGGCTATCCGGCCGAAACGCACGAGGTGGTAACGGAGGACGGCTATGTGCTGAACATGTTCCGCATACCGTACTCGCCGAGGCTGGCGAATGGGAACGCACAGCGTCCGGCCGTGCTCATACAGCACGGCTTGTTCAGCTGCTCCGATTGTTTCCTGCTCAATGGGCCGGACAATGCTTTGGCCTACAACTATGCGGATGCGGGCTACGACGTCTGGCTGGGCAATGCCCGGGGCAATATTTACTCACGCAACAACACCAGATTAAGCACGAGTCATCCATATTTCTGGGCATTCAGCTGGCACGAAATCGGAGCCTACGATCTGCCCGCCATGATAGATCACATTCTGGCGACGACCGGCGAGCGGGCGGTGCACTATGTGGGCCACTCCCAGGGCTGCACCACCTTCTTTGTGATGGGCGCCTTTCGGCCTGAATACAATGCCAAGATAAAGACCGCCCACATGCTGGCCCCGCCCATCTTCATGGGCAACACGACCACTCCCATGGTGGTATCCCTGGCTGACTATGTCGGCTCGCCCGGTCTGGGCGCCGAGCTGCTGCAGAACCAGGTTTTCCTGCCCATGAATCCGCTCATTCAGCGCATCCTGGACACAGCCTGCAGCAACGATCCCTATTTCCTGAGCTACTGCCAAACCCTGGCCATGCTCTGGGCCGATGGCGTGGGCAACCTGAACGTGGTTAGTACTCCTCATATTCTGGCACTAATTGTAGAGCAGCAGCTGACACTGACCTCATCCCCATCCTCCTAGACTCTACTCCCACAAGTCGCTGAGACCCATCCGGCCGGCATTTCGACCAACCAGGGCATCCACTTCATACAGTCGTACGTGTCCAACGAGTTCCGTCGCTACGACTGGGGTCCGACCAAGAATAAGGCTGCCTACGGCACGCAGGTGCCGCCCTCCTACGACATCACCAAGATCACGTCCCAAGTCCATCTCTATGTGGGCCTGGCCGATGAGTCGGCCAACGTCAAGGACGTGGCACGTCTGCCCGCTCTGCTGCCCAACATGAAGGAGCTGTACGAGATACCCGACGAGACGTGGGGGCACTTGGACTTTATATTCGCCAGGCAGGTGAAAGAGGTGATCAACGATAAGGTGATTGCCTCGAGCAAGGCCTACGATCAGCTCCACGCAGCCGGCTAATCTAATCGCAAACAACTTGTGGACATGGTCTCTAAATAAACTTTATGCCAAAAGCGACGCAAATCTCTAACTGAATGAGCTACTACGTTTAAGGATAAGCGAACGGGACTGGGTGGAGAGAGAGAGATAGACAGAGAGAGAGAGAGAGTAGGAGAAGTTAGAAAGACATTGTATGTCTTTGCAGTCTGCTACGGCTAATTACACAACGTTTTAGCTACCACAGTGTCTTCTGCTCCAACTATTTTATATGGATACCCTGTAGCTATAAAAAGGTCTCAGTGAGGTAGCAGAAAAACTGTAAAAAAGTTTACCTAGCTCAATTCCGATTAAAGTAAGCTCTACATTAGCATATATACTTGATTATATTTCCAATCTTCAAACACTGCATCATTATCATTATAGCTATAGTTATAGTTATATATAATGTTGGTCTAAAACCATGTCTGTCTCTCTAGTCGGACAATAAAGTAGATTTGCAGTAAATCCAAAGAAAATGTTATACAGGGTATTTCCCAATCTATCACACCCCATTTAAAGCCATTTAATTGTTCGTTTGTTTGTTTGCTCTGTTTTCCTTCTCTCTTTTTTTTTGGCGTTTGTTGACAAAGTTTTTCGCCAAGCACGTGGTTAACACCAAGCACAAGTTATCCGCCAGTCCGCGTCGCGCCGGCAAACGGGAAATGGGAAGAGGTGGAACGGGAAAGGGGAAGGAGGAAAGGGGGAAATGGGAATAGCTGACAAAATTATAGTAATTAGCGTCTGGCTGGACCGTTGAGCGGCGCGAAGTGCTGCAAATATGTTTATAATTGTGATTTACGGGCTTTAAGGTAAACTAATCGAATGAGCACCTCTCTATGAAACTATAAACTCAATTCTAATTATCGATAGAACTAGCTTATCTATGACTGCGAAATGGGAATTCCATTAGCTGAGTGCAGCATTATGTGAAATGTGAAATGGAATTAAAGTGCTTTCATTGAGTGGATGAGAGAATGAATATACATACATATATCGGAGTTGATAGAGATTGATATAGATATTGGTATAGTTATGGATATTGATATCGATTAATATAGTCATGGATATCGACAGACAAGTACAAATCACGATATGAAGAGATAACAAGTAAGAAAGCTTTACTCGAGACTGCTCGACTAGGAAATCCCCTGAACCCTTCGGAGAACTGATATTTCAATTCGCGTCTTTCTGACACACGCACACACACACACATACATAGACACACATAGGCACGCACGCATACAGTACTTGAGTAAAAGTAGAAGCATGGAGAAAAGGAGTGCAGATTATCATTAAAGTTGTCTATATGTATGCAGCAGTTCTCATTTGGTATTTTTATTTAGGTAAAACTAAGCTAGAATGCTCACAGCAGCAGAGAGCGTTCCCAATGCCCACTTAAAGCTCGATATTTGAGAGAGACAGTGCTTGAGTAAAAGTGACCCTATATAAAGGGCAGCAGCTGCAGCATTTCTTCAGTCAGTCTTTAGTCTTCGTCCAGGCCTGGTGGGGGTCAGCGCAATAAAGTGAACTGCGTGAGGTAAACAAAGATTGTGTGAGAGAGCAAGAGAGAGAGAGAGAGAGAGAGAGAGAGAGAGAGAGCAAGAGAGAGAGACAGAGAGAGAGACAGAGAGAGAGAGAGACTAATTAGAGCGTTTTCTTAACTCTGACTTTGTCTCCTTTCTCTTAACTACTGTGTGTACCTCAGCTTCCCTATGGGTCTCTCTCTCTCTCTCTCTCTCTCTCTTTCTCTCTCTCCCGTTAATTTAATATTGTATAAACAATAAACAATTTCAAGCTTACATCTGAGAGAGACTGAGCTAGAAAGGGTGTACATGAGTAATTTCGAAGGAGAGGGAGACTCTGAGAGCGAGAGAAAGAGCTTATTGGCAAAGTTGAAACGCAGGCACAGAAGCAACGGAATATTCATTAATGACAAGTTGCTGATGTGGAAACTGGATAATGCAGATGAGGATGAGACTGACTAAGACGATTTAAATGAGAATCGAAATATGGGAAGCTGCAGACGGTACGGTTGAATGCATTTCAGGCAAAGCAATAAAAACAGAATGAATGAAAAATAAATAAATAAATAAATGCAAAACTCATTAAAATAATATACAAATGAAATATAAAAAATGAAAATATATAATATATACAAAATTAAAATTTTAAAAAATTTAAATAATTAAAAAATAAATAAAATAAAATAAATAATAAAAGCCGATAAAAAAGGAATACAAAATATAAATAAATAAATTTTCTAAAAATCTTGGCAATATGAAACAAAAATTCAAATTAGTAACCTGTCTCTCGATGAAAGGCCACGTCCCCATAAGGCGATGCCAGCCACCTTTTAGATATGCATAAGTCGTAATCCTTTGCTGCACATTGCCAATTTGGCGGACAAACGGCAAAAGAGCAAAGAGCATAGAGCATAGAGCAAAAGGCAAACAAAAAATGCGAAAAACGTATTTCTCATGCGGCAATGTCAAAGTTTTTGCTGCAGCAGCGAACTGGTTGCCTCTAAGTGGCAGCATCTTATATTTTTTTTACATTTCTTTAGTTGCTTAAACAGGGCAATAAATAAAAAAGAGAAAAACGAAAACAAAAACAGGCGACAACAATTGCAGAAGTTGCGTTTCGCGAATTGAAAAATTTGCGCCGAAAAATGAGAAAATGCAAAGTTTGAGATAAAAACAAGAGAGATCTAGAAGAAATTTTACAAGTTGGCGTCGGCTGCGCTTGCCAAAATGTTTATTGTCAAAAAGTTGCAACAAAAGTTTTTCTCTCTCTCTCATTTTTGAATTTACTTTGCTTCTTTTTTTTTTCATTTGCGCTCACTTAGCCTAGTTAAAAGAAGCGCATTTATGTAAATGGCCAAGAATGTTTATGTAAATGCGTCCAGCTAAGTGAGTAAACACACTGCGAACGTTGTAATTTAAGCTCTGACATTTTGTTGACGCGCAAAGTTTTTCCATTTGCGGCAATTAACGTGTCATTTGCATATTAAATGAGTTGCTCCACATTTGCATAAGCTGACGAAATTTCAAATTGTAACCGAAAATGTGACAAAGTAAGCAGTGCAAACGAGAGAAACTTGGCTAGATGAACTGCTTGTTAAATAAAAGCAGTGCACAGCCTACCTCAGTATAAGGTTGGTGACTTTGCTAAGCATAGCAGGCTGTGCCGTGACCAGCGAAGGGTGAGAAACTTAGCTAAGCCATATAATATAAGACACTTTGCTTTGCATGTGTGCAATTTTGTGTTATTCTATATAGCGCTCTCTACGATTCTCATGAATTAAAGTAACCAAGACGATCTTGAATTGTAAATTATATAGGGCTTATAGTCAGACTCTCTCTCTCTCTCTCTACATCTCACTTCTTATGCCGTCTCACCTTCGAGTCTCTTTATATCATCATCTCTTCATGCCAATTCATATCGTTCCTTAGGTAACAATTACTTTCGATGGCACAACGCTAAATGACAAGTTTGAGACGCTGCCCTTTGGTGTTTCTATATTTGTGGCTCAAAAAACAAAAGCTAATTGGCCAAAACGAGAGGCAAGAGGCGAACTGAGACGAGTTTATTGACTCGCTGGGAACCCGAGCTGAAACATAATTGAATGAACATATCAAATTTCAATCAGAGCTAAATCTTATTAACGCAAAAAAAAATAAAAATAAAATAGTGAAAATGAAGAATAGCAAAAGCAATAACTAAAACAACAACAACAACAATTGCGACAATCAAACGCCCCGCAGCTAATCAGGCTCTAATGGCGATAAATATTTCATTCCATATATTTTGGCAGATCGCACGAGCAGCGCCCGCCGAGCCACGCCCACTCAGCCTGGATGAAGCATCTTCAGACAAAGCCAAAAGGCAGCAGCAGCGCCTGCCAGACAAAATCTGCGATGCGATCGACAATCGTGAAGCCACAGACCAAGCGACGGGGGCAGGGCGGAGGCAGACACAGAGGAGGAGCAGGAGCACAGCCAGTTGATCAGCTCAAGGTGTAGTCTCTTACCTGGTTGACCCTGCCTCTTGCCATTTTTGTGTTATGAATCGTTCAGTTCTTAAGCAGATGAAGGAGACGAACATGGGCGGGGCTGAAGGTGGAGAGGAGATGATCGAGGCAGAGATGAGGCTAAGAGTGAGGAGGAGATGCAGCTACGGCAGAGAATGATAAAGACTGAAGTGGAGACTGAGGGGCAGGTAAGGGCACAAGAGAAGCAAGAGGACGAAGCAAGGGTTGAGACTGTGGGTGAGCATGAGTCTGGAGACGGCCCTTAAAGCGAGTAGGAGGAAGAGGAGCAGGAGTAGGATACGTCTGGACATGAGCATGCTGCCTGCCTGTCATTATGAGTAATGGGAGTAATGCCTGGGCATTTGTTTACTTGCGGCGCTACATCGAGCAGCGAAGCTCCACTCAGCTCAGAGCTGTGCGGCTTGTGCTCTATGGGTATTGCGAAAGAGCTGGGGAAAAACACGCACGGTTGGAATATGTATATATGAGCAAGCAGACAGAGAAAGAGAGAGATAGAGAGAGCGAAAGTGTAGAGCAAGAGTGAGGAAAATTTACTCTGAATTCATTGGGTTAGTCCAATAATCAGTGTTACGTATGTGAATTACAGCATCGACTCATTAAATAATATTCCACATTATACGGCAAATAATTGTATTTCTGAGAATATTCATGTCATTATTAAACATCATTATGAATATGATTATTGCAATTATAATTATAACTATTATCCCAAGAGAGATGATGCTCTGTGTGGCAAAAGTTTCTTTGATTTGTCTTAGTATTTCCGATTGTTATAATGTGACTAATACCAACTGGAATATTTGCATTAGAAGAGTTCTGTCGAACTCAAAATATATAATAGAGAGATGATATATGAGGTATTTGTAAAGGCTGATCAAGGATTTATACTATTTTCGATAGAAGTTGACGCTGCTTCATTATCACAAACAAATCTTTAAGCAATCATTTCCCATATATATAAATATTTACATTTTAATTTCCGCAACAGCAGATAATTCAGTTATTAAGAAATTAGTTTTGATGAGAGCTTTATTAGAGAAATGACATTTGATAGCATCATGATCATTTGCTTTAATTGTGGCCTCAGATGAGGCCAAGACAAGCAATGATAGCGCGAACTCCCACAACAGCCAACAGAAGAGAGAGAGAGCGAGAGCGAGAGGGAGAAAGAGCGAGAGAGAGTAAGAGCCAAAAGAGTAGCTCACACACACTGTCTCTCTCTCTTTGGTCTCTCTTTTCGAAACAAGAATCTTTGACTGTGAGAAGAATTTCGTTTGTGCTGCAACTTTCTTTCGAGAGGGGGCAAAAGGCTTTTCTTAAAAGCGACGCGACGTCGCGTTGGGGGCTTCAGTCAGTGGCCAACACGCGACGCGTTCAGAACGAACAACAGCAACAGCAGCGAAGCAAAGCAAAGCAGAGCAACGCAAGAAAATAGAAGTTGAAGAAAAATACTTGACACTGTGAAAAGGATGAGAGCAAGATAGACATAGAATGTGTGAGTGAGAAAAAGAATAAAAGAGATAGAGAGAGAGAGAGAGAGAGAGAAGTGAAGTGCAGACAGTCTCCGATTTTTGTTATTGTTCGAGCGGTGAGCAACAACAGCAAAAACAAACAAAATACAACTACAACAAGTGGATAAACAATTGCAGCAACAACAACGACAAGCAGAAGAAGAAGAAGAACAACAACAACAATTGAGCAACTCTTTCATAGGTATGTGAACTTTGTTTGAGCAGGCAAAGACCTGGCTCATTAGCATGTGGCTTGAGCAAAGAATGCGAAGAAAAATTCTGAGCTGCGGTTTCAGTTTTCTTTGCTTTTCCCCTGCTTCGTCTTCGTCTTTTGTTTTTTTTTTTTTTTTTTTGGCATGCAAAATTGTGGAAATTTAATAAGTGTTTTCCGTGCGTTTTCTTTTCAAGCCGCTGCAACATCGTTCGCATTTCAGCTAACAGTTTTTTTTTTTTTTTTTGCGTTCTGTTGCCAACTCTCAGCGTTGCAGCAGTGAGAGAAAAACCATTCCGGGTGGTAGGAGAGGTGGGGAGGGGAGGGTACATGGTTTTTTTTCTGTCTAAAATATGCAGTCATTCGGTTCGCTTGGCTTTGCGGCACTTTTCGCCAAGCAAAAAAAAAAAAAAAAAGAATAATAATAAGAAGCAGCAGAAGGAGAAGGAGAAGAAATTCCGCTGGGCGCAAAAATGTGTATGTGTTTGTGTTTGTGGCGTGTGTTAACGGTATTGTTTACAATGTTAACAGAAGTGGCAAGAGAAGTGTGGAAGAAGAAGAAGCAGCAGCCGGCCTGCCATTCCGGGTGGCAGCTTAAATAAATAATTGAGACGCACAGCGACAGCCAAAACGTTGCGCCTCGCTACACTCACACGCACACACACAAACATACACACACACACACACACACAATGAGCTAGAACTAAAGGCTAGCAATACAAATGACTTAGGCAACGAACTTGGACTTGGCGGCGTCTCAAGTGAATAATAGCCAGAGCAAATAGTGCAGACTGAGTCCAATCAGCAGAGTCTGAGTGGAGTGAGACACACTCGTAGGAGTTCTCAGGAGCTGTTGAGATATGCTAAAAGGATGTTTGACTTGAATTGTTTGTACTTTTTAAGTGCTTAATATAATGAATATGATGTGTTACTCATTGCTTAGCCAATTATTACTTGATAGTACTTGAGCATGCTGCTAGAATATTAAGATTGTCCATAAAGTATAACTTGAGTCTCAGTATAGGATATAAAGATCTTGGTTTTATGTATTGTATAACATTTAATACAATATATTAACTATAATATTATCTCAGCTATCAAACGAAATTATAGGCTATATATTAGAAAAGTGAAGATCAAAGAGCTGTTTGGTATCATGTTGTTTGATTAACAGAAGGATATTACGGAAGGATACGCATTAACAGTATTCCTTACTGCTCTGAGTAAACTTTTTAGCTATACTAAAGACACTTATCTATGAGCAGAATATGCGATCAAGATAATCATGTTACATTAAAGACAGTTCAGTTCAGCAAAGATCGCTGCAGATCAAACACATTGTAAGATCAGATCAGCCATTACGTTTGCTGATCCCTCATCCGTCTGTAAGACTAGCAATCCTTATACGATCTGACATTCAACTTATACCATCATATTGTACTATATATTTCCTTATTGTACAATAAATTCGGATTGGTATCCTTAAAAAGACTTTTGCAAATGGAAGGAAAAAGAGAATACCTAGTATTGGTATCAAATATTTATATTCTGTTATACCAATGTATATATACCAAACATACACTAATCTAGTATATATATAGTAACACTTCTCGTTTATTTACGCATTTCGAACCCCAAATAGAATAGCTTAATTCATCAAATCTGTCATTTGTTTGCTTTTGCTTCTGCTCAAAACATAATTTCGAGCGCAAGCCAATAATTTCCTCTGTTGATTCGTGCTGAAGCCACGCGAATGGCCACAAATTAAATAATAAGCCAGGCAATTAAATAACCCTACAACGGCTTCCACAGCAACAACAACAACAGCTAAAACTAACTGAAGAAAAAAGGTCATAAGAAATTGTGTATTTATTAGAGAGAGAAATGCAAAGCAGATGAGCTGAAAGTCAGTCGTGCTCACTGTCTCTCTCCCTCTCTCTCTCTATCTATCTCTCTCTCTCTCTCTCTCCCTCTCTGTGATGCTAATGATGTAAACTAAGCATTTAACTGTTAAAAGTGCCGACAGCGCCAGCAGAAGATCACAGTGGGCCACAGCAGACGACACAAGTTGAGGTCGCCAGGGAAGCAGCCCCCCCCTTCCCACCTTCTGCTGCCCCCTCTGCCAGCACTGCGTAAAGTCAAAGCCAAGCTCGAGTTGGTCTCGAAGACCAAATCAAAGCCGTTAGCTGGGAGACAGAATGCGGCTAAAAACGCACTCGGCGCTTGACTTGAAAGACGTCAACTGAAAAGGCGGGGGGAAGCCAAACAAAAGGGTTTCACACACACACACACACACACATCACACAGTGGAGTGTGCGTGTGTGTGCGTGGAGGAGCTTGTGAAAATGTAGGTTGCATTGGCAATGAGTGAAAATGTTCACGGTAATCTTTAAAGAAATTACCGTTTCATTCTCGTTGTTGTTGCTGTCGCTATTGCTATTGCTGTTGTTGACACAGCAGCAACTGGTTGCCGCTGTTGCTGTTGCTGTGATTACAGCTGGCTTTTAATGATCATCATTAGATGGTTGGCGCGCACTTAAAGGGTTCTTATTTTTATGGCCATAGCTTAAAGAAGAGGAAGAGAAAGAAGAAGAAGAAGAGGAGGGAGCATCTACAGCAACAACAGCTAACGTGACAACATGCAATACACAACAGCAACAGCAACAGCAACGGCAGCAACAGCAAGAACCGCTTCAATAATATTTGATAATGCAAAGCGGAAGCTATAAAAATCCCAATGCGAACGACAATTGTGTTAGTTAGTTAGTTGCTCGGCTTAGTTAGTTAGTTAGTCAGAGCCCGATCGTTACATTAGAGCGAAGAAATTTGCTAATTGCCTGCAATTGGCGAGAGGAACTAGGCATAGAGCAGGAGGCGTGCAGGAAGCAGCATCATTAAATTAATGGAAGGCACACCAGAAGATGTACACTGGCAGAAAAGCATAGCGAGTGCTCCAAATAGAAGAAGAAACATATTAAAAGATAATTCGAATCATCTTCAATTCAATGTTTCATATCTCTTCAACTAGATTATACTAAATTCGAGGCAAATGGAAATTCTGTTTCTATTCTATACTTGGCTCACACTCAGCATTTCTTCAAGTGTAGCCAAATCTCTTTGGGCTTGAGTGCACTCCGACGAACACGAGTCGCTCAGGGGCGTGGCGCAACGAATACACTACCTCAAGGTCAACTGGCAGCCAAATGGGCGCAGCTCCTTTTTGGCAGCTCGAGCTCCGTTCGGGCTGCATCTGATATGCCTAAAAGGCCGAACACACAACAAAGGCGCACCGAAACCCGAACAGCCCGATATAGATAGAAGAACCGCACGTAATCTGATATTCCGAAACGAAAAACGAGAAAAGAAAAACAAAACACAAGAAAAAGAAAATAAAACTATAAACAAGAGAAGAGTTAGTTTGCCATATGAGGTGAGGGTTTTTGTTTGGTCTTCAGTTCTCTTGGTGTTGTTGTTGTTTTTTTTAGCTATCAAAACAGCATCAGCAACACACACACACACACACACAGACTGAGACAGAGAGAGGCAACTGGCAAAGACTCGACTTGGCAGCTGGCCAAGAGGTAGACAGTGCAGCGGCAGGCGGGAGGCGTGGCATGCATGCATGCCTGCAGTTCCAGGCGAGTGCACAGCAAAAAAAAAAAAAAAAAAAAAAAAGCAGACACTGTGCCGTAACAGTGAGTGGAAGAGATGACAACCAGGTGCATGCAACATCCCAGATATAAATCAAGAGCTCGAGCTTCGAGCTGCACTGCACCAGACAAAGCTCAGCTGAGTTTTGGATGAAATAACTCTGATAGAGAAATTCTTAAGAACTCCCTAATGATATTCCAATAAAGTCATACACTGGACTACATTAATTCGGTTTAGATTGTGATGTCATAGAAAATAGTTGAGGGTAATTAAAGCGAAAGATGTACGCGTTGCTCTTATAGATAGATTCTATAAAGAGTCATACAGAATGATATAATAGAAAACAAATATGAATTATAATTAATTGGAATATAATTAATAAGAACCAAAATAGATTGGGCCAGAATACTCTAGTGAAAATAATGGTATATAAATTCTATCCTAGTCTTATAGTATGATATATAAATACTCAGGCAGTCTCAAAGAAGAACACTTTCTATAAGAAATATATCATTGAGTTCTGAGTAAAATTCCAGTATTAAATTCCCAAGTCCCAACTACATTTAAGACTGTCAAAAACTCTCTTCAGGCATCCAGCGAATTTCAGCAACACTCTGCAAATCGATGGACCATTCAGTTGACTTCCATTTCGGCTCGCTCGGGCTGTCAACTATTTATCAGAACTGTCTGGCGGTTGCCTTACGTGGACTGGCAGTTGAAGACTGTGCGGGCCGGACACGCAAATTCTGTGCTTGGCTAACGGCTCTTGGCCATGTTAACAAGTTGCGTTGACAAATGTTCCCGGAAACAGTTTGTGCGAATTTGCATGACAAAAAGGGAAAATGGAGCTCAGCTGGGAATAACTTTGTATTGCATTTGACTAATGCATTGTCTCAGCTCCGACTTCAAGTAGAAGCAGAAGCAGAAGCAGAAGTGGAGAATTCGACAGAGTTTGGGTCGCTGGCCAAGTTTGTGCTCCAAGTCTTTTGATTTATGTGTGGCCAAATAGGAGTCCATATTAATCGCAGCTGTCAGGTTGACAATTTTATTATAATGCGAGCGTGAGCAACTCACGAACTGGCCAACAATTTGGCTTAATGACCCAGTACAAAGCGACAGCCAAACATATTTATGGCCCAGCGAGTTTGGCCAATGAACTTGGCGTTCGGGTACTTAATGTGGCTCAGACATTGCCTAGCTCAACTCAACTCGACTCGCCGTGAAAGGTGTGTGTATGTGTGTGTGTGTGTGTGTGAGTGAGTGTGCGGGTCCAGCACATTGTATCGAATACCTTTCCATTGCAATCGCTTTGTCGTGCAGTTGTTCTAATTTCATTTACCTGACGACTTTCACCTGCCCAGCATAACCAGAGGAGCCCCAAACCCAATCCATGTGCAGCCCTAATTAAGCACCAACACGTGCCAGCCAGAATCTACCTATGCTCCACACTCAACTCGTTCTCGTTCTCACCTTGCAACGATTTATGAAACGTCGCGATAGAAATTCAATTAACTCCTATGACAAATGCTGACTGTCGGAGAGTTGGAGTAGCTGAGTGAAAGAACTTTTAAGTGGGTAAAATAATTTTGATAATATTTATTTATTATTATTGCGCATCAGCGGGGCATATTCAATTTTTAGCAAACTTTGCTGTTTACTGAGAAACTCTTTACCTAAAATCAACCAAAAGTTCTGGGAATCGCCATTCTGTCTAGAGTTTTGATTCATGAACCTAATCTTGGATAGATCTATACCAACCCAAAAGAGTTATTCGTCTAGAGCCACAGTCACAATTATAGTTGGGGCTTCAGTTGATTATAAAAACTGAGATCGATGCCAGATAGAGAATTGCTTGGCTTTGAAAAGAGCATTCAAACTTCGTTAAGTTTGGTTTGAATTAGTTCTTCTTGTTCTTCGTTTCATTTACAACTTCCGCTTGGCAAAAATTACAAAAAAGCAAAGCAAGCGAGTGAAGCAGAGGAAGAAGAAGGAGCTGGAAAAGTATTCGATGGCGATCGGAGCAATCGCTGATGATGAGGTGCATAAACGACGCCCATTTATTGAGCCCTCGCGGCTTTAATAACTTCGAACGTGAAGCGGCTGTCCGTCTGGCTGAATTGTGGAGGGTATCAAAGGAGACGCAGGAGGCGGAGCAGGAGGAGGCGCATGAGACAGAGGAAACATGTTTGGCTGCCAACAAATGACAGGCATTTGTCTGCCTCATTCTAAAGGGGGAAACGGACAGACGGACTGAAAGACTGAGAGACAGGCAGGCAGGCAAAAGTCGCATCAATTGAGTTCGACATGAAAATTGCGCTGTGTTAAATTCTTGAGACTCCACAACTAGTTGTTGTTGTTGCTGTTGTTTGCTTAGCTGTGTGTGCAGATTGTACATGTATATGTCTGCGTGCCTATGTACGTGTGTGTGCTTAAGAAGCCACACATGAAGCATAGGGTAGCCAAGCACCAAGCACCAAGCTGTCATTATTTCTGTTTATGGTCAGGTGTGTCTGCAGTCCGTTCAGCCCGTTCGTAATGGTCAATCTGGCCAAAATTGTGAGCACGCGTGGGCTACAAATTGTTTTGGCACACTATAACAAACAACAACAACAGCTGGCAACTGGCACCAATTTCACTCAATATGAAATGGCCAAGTTAGAAATGGCCAATAGAATAATAAGCGAGTTCTTGGTCAAAGCAAATAGCCCACTTTTAACACATGATTCATAATCGACTCATTTGTGAGTTTCGATTTCAGTCTCAGCTCTCTGCTTTGATCTACTAAAGTTAAGCCAAAGAACAAGTGGAGAATTGAAAGAAAAAGTAACACTGATAAAGCAAGTAGAACACGAGGAAATAACACAGAGAAAGAGTTGTATACGATCTCTACTCTAAGCATTCAGATGATTCATATGCAACTCATTAGGGGGTTTCGATTTCAGATCATCAGATTGTGCTCGCTGTTCTGATCAGAGGATAAGACTTAAGAAGAAATATTAGAATAACGTGAGATCAAGTGGGAATAACGGCGAAAAGAAGAGTTATCCACTGGCCGGTTACCCCACTCTAAGCACGATTATTCATTTGCAACGCATATCAATTTTTTATTTCCATTTCAATTTCTGGTTTCTTTTGAGCCTAACTAGAGAATATAGAATGTAGAATGTAGGCACGAACGTGAGAGAATGTCAATGGAATACTCTGCCAGCCTACGTAGTTCTTCGCTTAGCGTTAACTGTTTTCTACATCTATAATCCATTCATAAGATTTCAATTTCTTGTGCTCTATTTGTCAGAGTAATACTTAATTCAAATGGCACATATTCCTCACACCTCTTTAGCTCATTCTATCTTATATACGCGTGAATATGTTGAGACTCTCTGCAGGGAAGTTTCCCAACTATTTATATTTATCAAATTTTCTTTATTTCTTTTTTAATATACTAAACAATGGTCAACGATTTCATAGTATTCACACGACTCACATGAAATTGCATTCATTCAGTACAAGTTTTGACTCTCCTGCTTTTTACTTCATTCATAAGCAACTGACTTCAACTCGCGCTATTTCGAGAAAATTCGCCAGCTCTACATACAACTCATATGATTGATAAGCAACTCACTTCATATTTGATTCATTGATTGACTACAGTTCACTACTTGGCATCATTTCTATTCTTGTCTTTTATATGCAAAGGTGTAATAAAGGAAATTATGTAAATCACATGATTTATACAATACAATACTCAACTCATTCATTCAGTCAAGCATTCATTAGTTTTGATTACCATTCCATTCCATATGCAGAAAAAGATGAGAATTACGAGAGAATCACAAAGGAATTCTCTACTAACCGAGTTCTACATTCCACTCATATGCTTCATTTTGTAATTTTATTCATTAGTTTCGATTTCTGTTTCATTTTGAAGTCAAGTTTTATTTTCGAAAGTGAAACACAATGGATTGCTAGAAAAATCTGTAGTAACCCAGTTCGCTGTGCTATTCACATTCATTCATAGTATTCATATGCAGACTCATTTGAACAATTCACTCATTGATTTCGATTTCTGTTCTGGTTCGTATTCGTATTCGTATTCACGCGCTTTGCAAAAGTAAAAACTAGGCTCTGGCACTATTAGATCTCAGTCTGGATTTACATAATCTGGGTGAAAGTTTTTACTGCCTGCCAAAGCAAATTATAAGTTAGAAGCTATGCCCAGTAGCTGCAGTTGGGGGCCAGATTTGATGGCTGCGATTTGCAGTTGCCTTTCACAAGCAGCTGAAACAGTTCCCCGAAAATACGAAAATCTGTCAGTGGGGCGTTGCCTCGGTGTCAAAGAGCTGAGGCCGAGCAGCAGCCAAAAGTATCTGTCAGATACAAGATACAAGTGCTCAATAGCTAATTTATTGCACTGAATTGATGTCGCGCTTTAGAATTTATTGCTCTGCTAGCTTCTCTCCAACTTCTTGTCCCTCTTGCCTTCACCTTCTTCTGTCTATTGACTCAAGAAGAATCACATTGTCTGTGCATTCATTGTCTTCTGTTTGAATTGGTTTATGGCCTGGCTAACAAAGCTGCACTTAACTGGGTTGATTTCTAGAGTAGCTCCAAAAAACATAAAGCAATCGGAACTGAATGCTGCTCAATAAAGTTGTGGGAGCTGTTTCAGAAAATCAACAGAAGAAAATCTAAGCTTGCCGGCTTTATAGAAGCCTTCTTCTTTTTCACAGCATCACATCATAAAAGAAGTTTTCAAGGGTTAACGAAGCACCTATCTGAATTGGATAAGCTTTACCATGAACTATGAATGACTTTGATTTTATTTCCAAGAACTGGATATCAAATCAGAATATTTCATATAGAAATTTATAGATTATATATATCAAACGATTTTCAACCTCACAGTTAGTCCATGGCTTGGAGACATGATTATACGAGTATTGAAGCCAACTCAAACCAGAATATAATAGTTTAATTTAAAGGGCATTAAACGCTCGAAGCTCTAGCTCACTTTCCCAGTAGAGCTTTCTACGATTTAATGTTGACCCTTGTTTGGCTGCAGCTCCAATAAAAACTCTCCAAAGCCATGAAAGTAATATCACACTCTCCATTTCGCTAGCCAATAATTAAGCGAGCAACTCATTCTCAGCACTTATTTTGCTGATTCTCAGAGACAGTTACGACAGCTCCGCATTTGGGTTGCAGAAATTGCAAGTTGAGTTTTGTGAGTCGAGTTTTTGTCAAATAATAATGCAAACTTAATTTGTGACTTTCGCCGTTTTGCAGCGGTCAAAGTTAATTGCTTTATTAATTTGTCTAGCATTTCTTTCTCTCAGTGTAGCTTTTGACAAAAATTATGTTGTTGGGGCGTAATTGTTGGCCCCGTTACGTTCAAGCCGCCCCAACTGCCAGTCGAATTGAGTTTGAGTTCTTGAACACACTCGACTCGAGTCGTGTAAGACAATTGCTCCCACAGCCTCGTGGCATGCAGCTTTCTTTGATTTTGGTTTTGATATTGGCCTTTGTTGCCTTTTCCATACCCTGTACGCATCGGACAAGAAAGGTAGTTTAGTTCTGTGTAAAGGCAACTCTTAGGAGACTTCGTCTCAGGGAGTATAAATATTCTTGATCATGAGTACTAGACTAGCGTCAATGAAAAGTTGTCTGTACATACTGTCTGTCTGTGCGTCCTTCTTTAGACCCGCCCGATAATCTATCGATTCCTATATTCATTCTGCCATAGATCCGCCTATACCTCTCTTCATCTTCTCATAGATTCTCCCAATATTAAGATCCCCTTTGCTTAGGGTATCTTCTAGTCGATCACTCTCGTTGACAGCATAGTTTCTTGTGATTTTTTTCATAGCTTGTAATAACTGTAATTTATTTACGAGCTTTACACACGTTCTGAATACACCTTTTGCATTGTGTTTCCCGCAATTCTCCTTTAATATCGAAATGTACAACTAAACTGTAATTAAACTGAAGTAGTTTTTCCGTTTTCCGTTTTCCATTTTCAGTTTTTCCAGTAGCCTCTCAGCAGCTGTCAGCTGCAATTTGCCTTGGCAAAGAAAGTGCCAAATTAAGTGTTTAACAAGCCCTAGGGCAACAGCTGAGCTGAGCTCAACCTGAAGAGTCTATCAAAGAGAGTGTGTGTGTGAGAGAGAGAGAGAGAGAGAGGGAGGGAGCTTGCTCTTTAGAGTTGCTACTCTTAACTCTTTGACTTGATTGCTTTACTGTTTTCGGTTTTAGTTTTCATGGCCAAGTGAATTCAATTAACGAAAACAGTCAAAATAAAAGTCAACTGCAGTGATTTATTGTGTGAAACTGAAACTTCTTCCTCTGATTAAATTTGTTTTATTTTTATTTTTTTTACTTGACTTGCTGCTGACTTCTGCTGCTGGCGTGAAAGTTTCTGCTCAGTGCGCCAATTCAGAGGCTTTGACATTCAGATAATAGCTTGATTAAAACTTGTCATGAGAACGAACCGGCGAGTTTTTACCATGCCATGCCAAGCCATGAGAGCTCCAATTAAGCGCACTTCTCGATCAATGCGCAGTGTCTGCCACTTGCTGATGGGGTATGCCAGGCTAGTTGGGTTAGTTGGCTCAAGTCGTTTAGAATCTGCTCAGACTGTGATCTTTGAAAGAGTTCTATAATGGAATTGGTTAATTTAATCTAGTCATAGTTTGCCATAGGGTTGTCAACCTCTCATCCATTTGTTAATTGTTATCAATCGTAGGTAAAAGTTATTCAACTAGAAATCTTGTTATGTGATAATTTATGTCGATGCTTATTACATATATTTGTTGGCTGTATACCATTTCTATTTATGTATATTTTGCTTTTCTACAGTTTCTACAGTCGTTGAGCTCTCTAGGCAACATAGACTTTAACTATTAAGCAAGTTTTCAATTACCTAATGAAACCACTTTCTACATTTTATACGAGTAGAGTGACAATTAGTTTTTTAGTTGCCCATAACTCTACTGTCATTATTTGCGAGTAGTTCTGCAATGCTTAGCCTGAGGTGACAACCCTAAAACTGGTCCTAATATTGGACTTAATAATGTCTCATACTTTTTACTCACATTGAACGTAAACTCAGCGCAAATCTAGCTATTATCTACAGCTATCTGTAGTCGACATTAGAAAGGTTAGGGTATCTGTGAGTCGTGTTGACACTCAGCAGACAGCATACACATTGTTGCTTCTGTCATGTTCTGCATTTGCATGCAAGTTTGTCGAGGCTCGCGCTGTTCTGCACTGCTAATCACGTTCTTAATGAAAGTGGATGCTGTGTGGATGCAGTGTTGCCTGTCCAGCACTGTTCGTGTTTTCATTCTGGCCAACTGCAGCAGAAGAAGAAGAAGAAGAAGCAGTAGATGACTATTTGGCTCTTTCACTGGCAATGACCGCCATTTGCTGTGGTTCTATTTGATTTTCACGTTTCTCGATTCGTTTGTTTGTTTGTTTGGACAATTCGCATGCAACACTTTGCCCGACTCGGAGTGGTTCTGGATGCTGAGCTGTGCTGGATTCGATTCCTATTCGGAATTCTATATTCTAGCGACCAGTTCTGCGTCGCCTTCTCTGCTTTTCTCTTTTTGCTATTTTTGATTGATAAATACATATATTATTTATAGCTGCGTTTCGTGTCTGCTCAGTCTCGCAGCTGCGATTTTAATTAATATGCCGCTTCCTCCTAGAGAGCTACGTTGGCCCAATTCTGTCCGTCTCCCAATTTGTTTATACACTTTATGTGCGTGTGTGAGTGCGCGTATCTGTGTGCGGGGGAAACACTTAGCAAATGTAAACAAACTCATAAAGCTGTGAAAATTATTGCATTCGAATCAAGTGCTGCGAAAAAGTAGAAAATACGTGTAGTAACTAAGTATATGGGAAGTATATAAAGGAAATTGTTTATTTACCATAGCTGAGATGTAGGTAGAGATAATAGTAGAAGTAGAGTTAAGGTAAGGGCAGAGATCGAGACAAAGGTTTCATTTGAGTAAGAGCAAAAAGAAGAGGAACATATTAAGGAATTGATATTCATTGAATGAATTTCGTATTTTATATATAGCTAGAATGTTTATAGTAAAAGATATAATTAGATGTTGTACTTAGCATAAGAATGTATATAAATGTTGTTCATATAAAATTTATATTCTTATCGAATATACAATTTGTCTATCAAGAAACAAGTCTAAGAGGTCTATACTATATTTATTAGGGCTTTGCAGTATTACAAAATTTGATTGAAGGTAAAAGTTTTATAATAACTGAGTAAGTTTAAGCCGGGGGCAACGAACTTAAATAAGCTGTCTAGTATTTATTACACATTTTTGCTCTGCTCGATTATTTTGTAAGAAATGATGAAAAAACGTGAAACTTCATAAGAGAAACCAGCGCAATGGCTGAACAATTTCTAACTGAAATTCCTGGATAAAGCACGAAATGCCAAAAATTCAGATATTTATCTAACACTTGAGACAGCTGAAAGCGTTAGCTAAATTAAATTTATGCTGCCCAGTCATTATGCCATTATGATCTATATGAAGTACTTGCTTATAAGGCAGTCACTCACCTGAACTCGTATCTCTCTCTCTCTCTCTCTCTCTCTCCCTCTCTCTCTCTCTCTCTCTCTTTTGCTATCGTTTAGTCTAACTCTTTCTTTTTCTTTGTTTTGCAGCTCACAAATTTCTTTTGTAAGTGCTTCATTAAAAGTGTGGCAGAACGACAAACGACCACGAAGCGCTTCGAGGCAGGAGGAGGAGGAGGAGGAGGAGGCGGAGTGCAAGGGGAGGCACAACGACAACAACCTGTATCATCTGCTAAGTGCTGCTCGCGACAATTGTGCGGGTAATTGCGAGTCTCTGAAATTTTTGGTCTGCTTTGATGAGCTAGTGCCCTGCTCAGTGCTCTGGCTGCGGCATCTTCGATTCGCTTGTCATTGGAAAGTTGCGGCCGCTGCGTGACACACATTTCACGCATTAGACACGAGCCTACCGCCAGCTGGACTCTGGCGTCGGGAAGACTAAGCCTAGACTGGCTTTTTCTTGGAGCCCGCACTCCCAACCAACACAGCCGAGGCCCCGCTCCGTCCCCCTCTTGCATTATTCATGCGTGCAACGGCCCGAGGAGGAGTGGCCGCAGCAGTCGGCGCAAAGATGACTCTGCGCTTAGTCAGCATATTATCGCTGGCATTCATTTCTGTACTGCCCGCACAGTTGGATGCATTTATCACGCAGAATACAGGTGAGTTACGAGACACGAAATAAACAACAGCAAGCAGCATATCACATAATTTAGTGGACGTCTGAGAGTGTGGAGGGGAACAGAGGCAGCTCTAGGCAAAACAGATTTTAGATTCTTTTGATATTATTTACTTCTACAATATAATGGCAGCAATACGTAGAGTGAGGACTAGACCTAAGAGACCGAATGAATCTAAACGTATTTGACAGTAACTCATATTTCATATACGAATATTCATATTCGTCGAACTGTGCTCAGCCTAGTGAGCGCTGCTTCTATATAGAAGGCAAAGTTCATTGGAAATTCAAAACAATTCCAAACTCCGCACAGTTCACATCGTCCTTCTACAGCTCGAAATAGAAATCGCTGAAGCTCGAAAAACAAAAAAACAAAAACTATATATACTCGTATACATACAAATATATGTAAATCTATAGACACACTTTAAAAGGCTAAGAGAGAGAAGAGCTCCCAGAATGTGGTCAAAGAACTACAATGCGCAACTGGGACAGGAGGAGCCGTTGCCCTACCGGACCACCGTCTACTTGCCCATACCCGACCAGAGCGCAGTGCCTCGTGCGCTGACCACCAGTGTGCTGAGCCTGCCCACCATAGTGCCTGCTCAGGCCTTCGTAGTGGTCACCAGTCCACAGGGCAATCACATACATCCCTATGTGCAGCAGCAGCAGCAGCAGCAGGAGCAGGAACAGCCCATGTGGAGCTTCCAGCAGCCTCCACCGCAGGAAGAGCAACTGTCGCTGATACAAACTTCCGACTTGAAGGAGAACCAGAAGAACCAATCGAAGAAGTCGCTTACTAAGAAGCTCCACCGCTATGGCGCCTCACCTGAAATGCTCAAGTCGGGCTCGGCCTTCCCTTCCTACTATGCCGATCCGCAGAAGCTATGGCAACCTTATTATCTAAACGAATAAGAGGAAGAGATTCAAATGGACCACAAATAACCAAATATTTATTATTCAGGCGCCTACCAGACTAGATTCGTGTACTCTTTTGTAATCCTCCTGCATTGGACGTTGTTTGTGAATAAACTTGAGCATATTGAAAATACGCTTTAACTATTATTGCCAAGAGAAACTCTTAGAGTTGTTAGTGCATGGATTGGATGGGGTAATAACAGAGAGAGAGGATAGCGAGAGAGAGAGAGAGAAGATATAGGATATTGATAGATAAACAGAATCAGTCTTAACAGATCAATAAGTTCAGGGAAGTTTAGACTCGAGCTTCATTCATTCATTAACATATCGGATAACAGATCAGTTATATTACACAAATAGATGAACAGAGCATATTTATGTATACTTTGCTTATGAATATTATCCATGAATAGGCCTTGACCATTTTCATTGACTCCCTTTCATCTCCCGCTCCATCTCCCATTCTCGACAGGCTGTCATCACAATGGCACTTGGTATGCTGACAAGTCGGTGGTGCCCAGCATGGAAAAGTGCCTCAACTGTCAGTGCAATCGCAAGACGCTCGTCTGCCGGCTGAAAGTCTGCCCGGAAATGCCGATGCCGCCGCCTCGTGGCTGCGTGGTCGTCCAGCGGAAGAACAGCTGCTGTCCCTACTTGTCGTGTGCTCGCTTGGACGCCTTCTACAAGATACCCACCAAGCGTCGCATCATCGCCTACCTGGATCACTACGAGCGGGAGTCGATCGATCGTGTGGTCAACGACAACATGCTGCAGAGACGTTCCGATGACTCCGACGTCGACCTGTTGGGTAAGCTGACATATTAGTTTAGCGAGGATCGCACTTGACCAATGTCTGCTCTCTTTCCTTAGTGTGCGTGAAGAATGGAACTGTGTACAAGTCGGGATCGGCAATGTCCTCATCGAATCTGTGCAGCTACTGCTATTGCATTGGTAAGTGGAAGACGAGGCTATGAAGCTATGAAGAACTGGGAATAGTCAGTGGGAACAGCTGGTGGGAACTGTTGAGCTGATCAACATAACTAAAGTTTCTCTCTCTCTCCCTCTCATTCACAGGTGGCAACGAAAAGTGTGTCAAGCCCAAGTGCATGCTGCCCGTGGATGGGTGCAAGCCCATATTCGTGGACTCCACCTGTTGCCCGGTGCGCTACGACTGCAGCAGCAAGACCTCTGGCAAGTCCTCGCAGGAGGTGCGCTATCGGAAGAACTCGAATAAGCACTTCCAGCGCATGGCGCAGCGCTTGCAGCGGAACCGCGGCTGCACCGTGGGCGCCCAGTTCTATGCGGAGGGGCAGAAGATGCGATCGGACGCGGATAAGCCATGTGACATCTGCTTCTGCATCCGGGGCACGCGCCGCTGTGCCCCGAAGAAGTGCGCGCCCGCCCTGAAGAACTGCATTCCGGTGGTGCCGAAGGGTCAGTGCTGTCCCTCGAGCTACGACTGCGGCAGCCAGCGGGACTATCGTCGCTCGCAGAGCTCTCGCCAATTCAACCTATACAATCTGCTCTTTGGCAAGGAGGAGCAGGAGGCGGAGGCGGTAGCAGCTGCTGCCCTGATACCGCAAAGCACCATGGCCGAGCACTACCCCCTCGATCGCCATCCCACTGAGCCACCCGTGGGCGATCCGCTGCAGGTCAGCAGCGAGAAGAGCATCTTCGATACGCTGCGCGAGGGCCTCGAGTTCATCGATGGCAACAACAACCAGATGCTGGCCAATAATATGGATTTGGTGGGCAGCACACCCACGGCCAGCCCGCTGGTTTCCGACCCGAGCAGCGCCACAGAGCTCAGCTTCCTCGACCTGCTGCTCGGACCCAGCACAGAGCGCGAAGAGCCCATCACGCCAGAGGCCACAACCGAGCAGAAGAAGCCCATATCCTGGATGGACATACTGCTCGGACCCGACGAAGAGGAGCCGGCTCTCGCAATCGAGCCGATTGCAGCTGTAGAAGCCAGCTCTACCTTGGCACCGGTACCACCCACGAGCAGCACCACTGAGCGCAGCATCGAGCGCATTACAGACGATGTCGGAGATCAGTGGAGCGAGGGCCAATTGGCAGTGGGTGAACTGCCGGCGGAAGCACAGCAAGACTGGGCCAGACCCACTGAAGCACCCCCGGCCAGCACCACAGCTCAACCACCCGATCTATTCAACGTGCTGCTGGACGGGCTCTCAGTCATGTTAAATGACAATGCCACCAGCACCACTTCGACAACCACAACGACAACGACAACAACAACGAGCACCACTACGACTAAAAGGCCCTTTAGCACTCACGCACCACCCATGTTCCGTCCACTGCCGAGCAGCAAGCCGCACCACACGCGCATCAACTCCAAGCTGGCTAATCTCACAGTGACCCCACCGATGGTTGTGGTCACCAGCAAATACGGTCAGCCCGTCACCTATAGGACGATGCCAAGCAAGGGCACCACCAGCACCACCACCACAACAACAACCACACCCAAGCCACTTCCAGAGAATGTTACTAAAACAAAGACCACAACTACACATATACCCTCAACAACAACAAGAACAACTGCCAAAGCCAAGCCAAAAACCACCCGACGCACGACAACAACCACAACCAAACCAACAACAACAACCACAACCATTACGACAAGAGCAACAACCACCACCACTACAACTCAACCACCAACAACTACAACTACAACCACACCAAAGCCTACAACCCCAATCCCTCGCACCACCCCCCGACCCATATTCAAACTCAAACCAACACCACCAGCATACATCACTAGCACCACTAAACCACTAATCATCAAAACGAATCCCACCATTTTGGAAGTGGATCCCTTGGACGATGCGGACAGCACTGCGCCCACGCTGCCGCCCAGCTTGCCGAACCTGAAAATCATACCGTTTCTGCCAACGGATGCAGTGGATACGAAACCACCAATACAACCACCCGAGGGCTACGGCAGCCACAGTTACTATCAGCAGCCAACGGGTCTGCTCGCCTCTCAAATCGCCTCCGACAGAGTGGACAGCGAGTACGATGTGACCTACGTGGATCAAGCACAACACGGCGTCAACTTCAACATCAACCACAACAACAACAACCACAACAACAACGATCAGGCTGCCTACAAATACAAGTTCAACGTGGAGGTTCCCGCTGTGGCTGCCCCACCTGAGCCAGTGGTGCACGTCATTGGCAGCGCAGACTATGTCAAATATGATTTCAATGAGCAGGTGGTGCAGCCGCCCGTGCACAGCGGTTTCTCGCCACCCACCGAGACGGAGGGTGGCTTCATGCCCAAGGAACCGCTCGTCATCGATGGGGAAGTGCTGCAGGAACATGTCACATCGAACGTCCTGCTGGGCGACAACTATCACGTCACGCAGCATATTATCGATATAACGACAGAGAGGGAGGATAACGATACGGCTTCAATCGGTGAGTTTGATTGAGCGATTGATCGATAGACTGGCTTCTATGTAGAAATATTTAAAAAAAAAAAAAAATTAATATTTGATTAGATTATCGCAGACATGTAAATTTGTCAACTGTTTGATTCTCTGACTGATTGATTGACTGATTGAATTTCAATATAAATACTGACTGAGATATTTTATATGATTGATGATGTATCACACACAATTCGTGTTAGTGATTGATGGGAAAGACTTGTGGAACTAAAATGCAAGGAAAGTACTTTAATTTCCAATTGACTGATTGACTGATTGATTGACTGAATAGAATAGGATCTTCACTGCTTAAGAATTATCTCTCTTAGACTAATTATCGAATTTCTCTATCCAATATATCCGATATATCTCTCGCACCATCTTCAATTGCTCATTCCTTAACTTCCCCTTCTTGTGCCCCACAGAGATCACAACGCCCGATCCCTTCAAGGATGTCATACACACAGAGAGGCCGCCCAATCTCGATGTGCTGATTGGAGACAAGCTGCAGCAGAAACCGACAGAGCAACATATCGAGAGTGTCACCTACAGCATCAGCCAGTCTTCCGGCAATAAAACTGCACCAGCAGCAGCAGCAGCAGCAACAACAACAACAACAACAGCTGCAACTACAACCACAAAACAAACATCGCTGATAGACAAAAATGAGATAAACAAACTGGATGAGCTGCTGGAAGAGCTGTTGGGCATGAACCTGCCTACCAAACCCCACACCACCAGCAGCAGCAGCAGCAATATTACAGTGCCGCCTTTTAAAACATTGCCAACAGCAGCCGCACCAGCAGCAACAGATGCAACAACAGATGCAACAACATCAACTACTGCGCGCCCCCCTGCCACGCCCACAGCAGCACGTGGCCACAAGAAGGGCAACAAAACAAAGCCGAAAACATCGAGCAATAGACGCAACCAGACAACGGCAAAGCCAACCCGCAATAAAGGTCAAGCGACAACGCGTCGAACACCCGCCAGCAACAGCAACAGCAACAGCAGTGGCAACGGCAACATAAACAGAAACAACTCAATGGGCAGCACAGCGCAAACAAGTGCAAAAACCAAAAACACGCCAGCAACAGTGACAACAACATCAACAGCAGCAACAAGCAGCCCCACAACAGCAGCAGCAGCAACAACAACAACAACAACAGCAATTGTTTCCACCACAGTGCATCCATTTTTAATGTCACCATTCGACAAATTGCCCTTCATGGACACCAGCTACGAGGTGCGACATCAGCAACAGCAACTGCAACAACAACAGCAACAGCAGCAACAGTTGCAGCAATTTCATCATTATCAACATGCGCCAAGCAGCAGCAGCAGCACAACAACAACAACAACGACAGCAGCAACACCAGCAGCAGGAGGAGGAGGAGCAACATCAACTGTTGCTGGGGGCGAGGGGCTAATGGATCCTGCGGGCATACTAAAATTAGCCGGCTGCAACATTTACGGCCGCATGTATCGAGTGGGTCGCATTATTGTGGAGCTATCCAATCAATGCCTCGAATGCAAATGCACCGAGGTGGGCGTCAAGTGCGGCCCATTAGACTGTTAATTTAAGCCACGCCCCCAGCCCCACATCCGCTAAGAATGCCTATGTGTGTGTGTGTATGAGTGTGAGTGCGAGTGTGTGTGTGAGTGTTAGTGTGAGTGTGAGTGTGACTGACTGTTTAACATTTAAGCCAACGCTTTTATTTGCCCTTTTCCGTTTTAGCTCTGAACTAATGCTTTTAGTATATAGACTAAGTTTAATCTATTTTTAATATGCCTACATATTATATATACAAATATAATATATTATACAGTTGTGCTCATGAAAGTAGTAGTAGTGCTGCCCTATGGACAATAACCAAATAATTTCCATTGAAAAATTTTTCATTAAATATGATTACTTCTATTTTCATGATCACATCTGCATTACATAGTTCTTTAGAGGTACCCTTAACACTAAGTTGTATTATAGACGTAGTTCTCCACGCCTTAAGTCTAACCAAATCTTGAACTAACTTCAATGCATTTAAAAATCGAAACAGAAATTGAAGTTTTTAAATTTGATAAAGAAAAAGACAATATTTAATTATATTAAAAGGCCTATCTTAAATATTTTATGTTTATTATAAAAAATACATATCTTAGATACATTTAAATACATATAAAGAATATATATAAATAATAACGTTTATTTATTAAAGCACTTAAAATTAAAACAGTAAATAAAGAATTATAATTTAAAATAATTTGTTTGCTTCGAGGGTAGGTTGAGAAATTGTCGCTCTAATAATAAAACTAAAAATAAGTTTTTAAAATATTCAATATAAATTAATTTGGAGTTTTCTGTAACGGATTTATATCACTCTTCTGTCTCTTTGTCTCTCTCTATCGTTCTGTCTTTCTCTCCCTCTCTCTCTCTCTCCCTCCCTCTCCCTCCCTCTTTCTGTCTTTCTCTCTTTCTCTCCCGTTCTGTTTGGCTCTCTTTCTCTCTTTCCTTTTTTCTCCCGTTCTATCTCTCTCTCTCTCTCTCTCTCTCCCTCTATTCATTTCCTCTAAGCGTTCTTAAGTGTTTAACAAATTGATGCTGATGATAGTTTATATTGACATACGAAATTCATTTTCTAACCTAAAAAAAAAATATATAGTTTTCACATTTTTCACCTTTAAACTACCCTCGCTCATAGATATCTATTGGAATTTAGAGCACATTTTCTGATAACTGATTCGATTAACCTAAAAACTATTCAATTGATTCATTGAATATCCACGAATTCCACCAAATCAATCTCGACGTTGATGAATTATGAGCCAATGCTATAAATAAATGGAAGCTAATTGCACTGCTAAATGAAAATGATCAATGATCCAGTTTAGATGGGCTAACATAAATATTTAATTACCCATGCCTTATGCATTATTCCACCTAATTAGCTGCGTCATCAAATCGGGTCTATAAAATCGATTCGATGGTGTAAAAATAATACTTTACCCACTGAAGCAATGAAATTCATGGATGCCCTTAAGAGTCAATAGCTTGACCATAAAAGCCAAGCGCAAAATACTGCCAAAAATGTATTCGTTTAATTTGATTTGGCTTTTTCCGGCGGATTCGAGTTGAATTGCAAATGTTGAGACTAATTCAAGGCAGATCTAATCGAATCCAGAATCGATCGATCAGAGTTAATTAAATATTTCGCGGTTCCGACGAGATTCGCCTGTAAATGAGAAAGCCGCACAACAATCCGGCCACGCCCCCACCCAAATGGGCCTCCAGACTGATGCGCGGATTGCGATTGTCATTGAGGCAGAAGTGATAAACCGTATACGCCACATTGCTGACGAGCAAGATCAGGAGGACGGCGATGCGCCAAATGCGATGCGACAATTTTGAGAAATTCTATGGGTAAATAATAGAAAAAAACCAAATCGAAAAGTTAATCAAAAAAGTGAATAACAAAGTAACAAGGTCGGGCATTGCCGACTGCACGATACTCTGTTCACAGGGCAGCAAAAGGTCTGAAAGTGCTGGAAGGTCGATTGTGCATTAGTTGAATATTTTTTACTGTAATTAGTAATTAGTAAATTTCACACAAACCAATATACCCGATAGCTGCATGTGAACAGTGTATGACAAAGTAGAAAACAAATTAAATTGCGGTTGCATTCGATTTAGCCACAGTTGACTGACCAAAACCAGGTGGGGCACATGACTGCACAGCATGGCATAGACGCCCGCCGATGCGCCAAGCAGCGAGAGCCCCGGCTGCAGCCAGGCGTTGGCCAGGCCGCCACAAAGGCCGCCAGTTACATAGACGACGCCCAAACGCCAGTGACCTTGCTCCACTTCCAGGTAGACGCCAATGAAGCACTGAACCCAAAAGAACAGAACGAAACCAAAAAGCATAAACCAACTGGCTCAGTATGTGGTGGCTGGAACCCACCTGCAGGCAGATGTTGATCCACAGATGCCAGAGATCAGCGTGGAGCAGCATGTAGGTAAAGATGCGCCAGTACTCGTGCCCCAGCTCCGGCTTGTAGATGAGGCGCCGCTGCATGCACCCGTTGACAATCAGATAGAGCGAGATCTGTGAATGGCAGAAGACAAGGTGACAAGTCAGACAAATGGGCGACCTTAAACGATACACATTAAGACATTACACTAGCCTACAAGACTGAGGAGCGGCAGTGCGAAATATTACAGATGGAGTTCTTAGCTATGACTCTTCATTAAGTTAAAGATACTCAAGAGCTAAGAGGATGAAGATATCATATATGCAAAATGTAATATTTTATTTATATTTTTTATGTATTATCTGCTTTTTTCAACTGCTCCATGTAGTCCAAAATCAGTGAGTCAATAAAATATTGGACTGTCCATAAATAAACCATTTTTCTATATATCTTCTTTTATTTTTAGCGATCTCCTTATACTTTAAAACTTATACATAGATACATATGCTATAATTGCAAAGGAACATTTTATTCATTTTTTTTATATTTTATTTATAAACAAATTATATTAAAAATACAAAACCAAATATTTATTTAAATTCAATCATTTTCAGAGAACAATTATCGCATCTAATCTATTCTCATTAGGTTCTCAGACCCCTATCTGTCAGTCTTTATGTATAAGCATATTTTGTATACATTTTTTAGTTCATATTTTGTTTACACTCTCCTCTCATATTCACTGCTTTCTATCACACTTTGTTAGCCACAGAGAAAGAGATAGGGAGAGAGAGAGAGAGAGAGCTGACACATATGTATCGCCTGCACTTTTTCTGGTCCACGCACTTTGTAGCACAGTGTAATCGATCAGAATGTTACAGCAGCACAAAATGATGTCAGGCCATCTGTCACTTTCGCTCAGCATCAGCCAAGTGTTGGACGTTGGAAGTGTGAGTGCCAAGAGCTTCAACACATTGTGCTGCCTGACAAGGCAACAACAACAGCAGCAACAACAACAACAACAACAATCTATGCCAAATCGGTGCAACATGCATCACACCAAATATGACAAATGCCAGTTGCAACAATTTGGAGTCAACATCGAAGCTAACTGAAAAAGGCAAAAGCCAAGTCGATTGTGATTGGGATTGTGATTGGGATTGTGGAATTGGTATTGGAATTGAAGTCTACCAAATTATGTAATATGGAATGGCATATCTTAAGCCTAGCCCAAAAGCAATTAAGAGAGCATAGAGACGACAAATAGCAACTGGGTCGATTTTTTTTTTTTTTTTTTTTAAATAGGGAAACACTTGTGCGACTTCTTCAGAGGTGGCTCAGTGGGTGAGTGGATCGGTTGGGTGAGTGCAACCACTTGCACTGCAAACCACATTCGCACTTGTCAGGCATGCAGAGATCAGCTGACATGCGTGAAATCTATTGGAGCAGTCAGTCCTATAGGCGGATTGGCAAGAAAATGAAAGCAACCAACTCTAAATAAGAAATTCATGTACAATATTGTTTATGCAAGTCGTATATTAATAAATTGTAAGAAATGGCACATATGTAGGTGATTCACTAGGGCGCCATGTGCGAATGATGATATGAGGAAGTTCTTTGTTAAACAAACGCCTACTGTGATTGCCGCAGTTGAGCGACCTCAAATGCCACAAATTAAATACGAAATTAGCAATCGATTGTCTGATAAAGAGTATTTAAAAAGCGCTGATAACACTATAAGCTGATGAGTCAATCGCTTGCATTTCGTTTCTTTGTTTGCTTTTTTTTTTGGCAAACCTAAAAATATAACTACGACATAAACAAAACTAAAAAGTATAACTCAAACTGCATTACAGGTGCAAGAGCATTACGCATACGTCATGGTAGCCAACTGACTGGCTGTCTATCTACCTGCACAAAGGACATCAGCAGTAGGAACCAGGGCACGCGCCAAAGACGTCGTTGTCGGTGCCGCGAATCCGTCGACGTCAAGTCATCAATGAAAATCTTTTGCAGCGGCGCTCGCGACTCTGACAGCAGCAGCAGGTTGCCATCCTTTGTGTTCTGTTTGCTGTCAATGGGCTGCATTGCTATTGTACACACACACACACACACACACACACACGTAAACACTTTTCTGACTGGACAGCACAAATGCTTAACAATATACAATTCAAACGGAACGCGACGTCCGCTGCGCTGAGCGCTTAATTTGCGACTACAGCGACCACCACAACACAATACAGCACAGCCCACACACACACACACACACACACACACACACACGCACACACACACATACTCATTGTTTTTGCTGCTATCTACTTCCCATCGATCGTTTGATCAGTCATTGGAATCTATGACTAAGACGCAATACAAAATCCATTGCATACTTTTAAGCGCCAGCAAAAAATGTTTGGTTTGTGTCTTGGCTAAAGGCATGGCAACTAGTTTTGCTCATGATTTTTGGTGTATTTTGAAGAGATATTGTACAACTATTATTAGTAAATATTATTAAGTATATTAAAAATGAATTTTCAGGATAGACTGACTTAATTTGTCCCAAAATTAATGTAGCATCAGTACTCATCATGAATCAAATGACCATACCTAATTCAGTCTATGTATATATTATATATAAATCTATGTATGTATATATGTATATAAGCATAATTAATTCAACAAAAATGATGTAAATTAAAAAATTAATAAAAACCATCATTGCAATAAAGAAACAAACAGTGTTTTAATTAACAGGGCTTTTTTGATGGCAATTCATGTTCAAAATTCAACGGTCAACGATATTTACCATACTTAATGTCATTGCCTAGCTTAAGGCATGAACTATAAGAAGCATTGCAGCATAAGTTAGGGAGCTGCTGATGTGGCCGTTGGGATGCTAAATTTGAACGGCGCGCTACAGAAGTACCAGGCGAACAGAAGTGGCTAGCAGAGTGAAAAATGTTAATTAACAGTACCTTAACAGAATAATGTTAAATAACATAATTATGTTAAGTCAATGTTAGTTAACATTGGCATCACTGTTACTTAACAGAATTCTGTTAATTAACATAACATATTCTGTTAGTTAACATAATTATGTTAATTAACATAACTCTGTAAAGTGACTGTACAGTAACAGTTTTTGTAACAGTGCACTGTTAATATAATGTTAGGCCTAATTTTCAGCCCTACAGCTCAATTATGTGCGCCTGGTGCATTTAAAAATACATGGGCAAGTTTCTGAAGTACTAGGCGAACAGGAATGAGTAGTAGGGCGAAAAATGATAGTTAACAGCGAGTATAATTTTATCATGTAAACAAACTGTACAATAACAGTGGATCAACAGTGCACTGTTAATGTACTATTAACTGAGTTTCACCGCCCTACTTGCCGTTTCTGTTAACCTGGTACATCACCAAGATCCCATGGTGCTGCAGCTCAAATGTAAACAGCTGCTGCTGAGTCAACAGTGCTGATAGCTGACTGATATCTTATGTTAAATAACCATACCGAACAAACAAATGTTATTAAATATTTATTATAAACAAAATCAAGTTTTTCTTTTTCATATTTCGACATTTCTACTTCAGCAAATGCCAGAAGCAGCTGAAGCTTTAGAGTAAAACATTTC
This sequence comes from Drosophila aldrichi, assembly GCA_035045965.1. Lineage (NCBI taxonomy): Eukaryota > Metazoa > Arthropoda > Insecta > Diptera > Drosophilidae > Drosophila > Drosophila aldrichi. The sequence goes on from JAWNOM010000470.1 coordinate 322,194, forward strand.
ATAGACAAGCATAACTCAAATTGTTCTGTTGCTCGCAGACATATTTCCGACTTGTGGCATCTGACAGCCAGCCATTGGCAATTGCATTCAACATCAACAACAGCAGCAGCAACAATTGCAGCAGCAGCAACAGCAGCAGCATCCTTGGCATTTGACATTTTGGCCAAATCAAACAAAAGTCCAATTGCCAGCAGCAAAGTTGCAATTCCAGCAACAGCAACGGCAACAACAACAACAACTACAACAACATGAAAACTCGCAATGTTTACACGAGCAATTTGTTGTTGTTGCTGGCGTGGTGAAAAGCTTCGTCGGGCAGAGCAAACGCAGCTCTTCCGCTCTTTTGCTCTTCTGCTCAGCTGGGCCAGTCGCTTGGGCTCGCTCTCTCGGGCTGGGCACGTGGCACGTGGAGCAGCGCCTGTCAGCAGCCAAGCGCTTTATGAATGGCAACAATGAAATATTTATATAAGCCAAGCGAAACCAAATCAAACTCATTAAGGACCTCCCCCTCAGCTGGAGCTGGAGCTGGAGCTGGAGCTGCAGCTGAAGCTGAATGCTACGTGCCAAAACAATCCCTGCTGGACTTTGAAATTATTTGGTTTGAATGGAAATGCACAAGCTAGCTTGAACTGTGAAGCTCACTCAATCCATGCAGAGCTCAGCTAGCATCCCTGATAATGGACTAGGTAAAGCAAGAGTAAACGCTTAAAATATTTCAATTAATTTTATTTGGTTTTGCAAAATGTTTACCACGCTGCAGATCCGCTTTTCCTTCCGTCAACCCATTCATCCGTCTATTTGTCACTGTCCGTCTGTCTGACTGTCCATCCTTCCGCCCATTCATCTGTTCATCCTTTCCACCTTCGGTCGTCTGCCCCCTCGACTTAATATGTAAAGATTTTTCCGTGTGTATCTACGTATTCTTATCTTTTGGGGCTAGAGTTGTAAACTGGGATAGTCAAGTTAATGCAACCCATTTCATGTTAACCACTCCTAGAATATGAAGAGGTATTTGAGTAGTCGGTGCCGCCCGGCTGCAACATTCCTTCTTATGTTCTTTGGGTAATTGGTAAATTTTCACATTTTCTATTCGCGCTTAGCTCGTTGTTAGAGTTCTTATCGGGGCTGTCGTAATGCCTCTAATGGACGCCGATAAGCTGTTGTTGGCTGAGTCTATGGAAAATCGAAGTCAAAATCAACATGCATTTTTCTTTCATTTTCTTGCCAGGCTAAAGTTTCCCCAGCTTCCACTCATTATGGTTGCGGGCTCGAAAAAAAAAAAAAAACAAAAAACGTTTAGGCAAATCTTGGCATAAAATCTCTAGCAAACAAAGGGCGTATGAGCTGAGTGGGCGTGGCACTTGAATGTTTGCCACTTGATTGAGTGACTAAAGCGTCGCCACTTGGGACACCCGAGACCCAGCTGAGGGCTGTTTGCCGTAGGCGTGGCACTTGAGTTTATGAGCGCTATTTTATTGATAACGCCAAGGGGAGTAAATAAAAAAAAGGGCTGGAGAGGGAGTAGGAGAGCGGGACAGTGGAACAGTGGGACAGTGGAACAGTGGGACAGTGGGAGTGGAGGCATCATAAAACGCAATGTCTGATTAGCCAAGGAATTGGGCGTGTTTATGGCCAGAGCAGAGCGGCTGCAATAACAATGAGTGAGATGAAGCAGCATCTGGGATAATGTCGAAATAACAAAATAGACCGAAGGATGCTATCAAAATTTAGAGATGCAAATGATAGAGTTAGAGAGTTAGTGGGCTAGAGAGAAGTTAGTAGTATGAGGAGTAGGACGAGGAGGAGAAGGCGAGGAAGAAGGAAAGATGGAACAGGCGCAGGAGAAACGGGAGTGGGAGAAGCAGGAGGAGTAGGAGGAGAGGTTGAGGTTAAAATTAAGCTGCGGCTAGCTGAGCAACTGAAGTGTGTGTGTGACATGTGTGTGTGTGTGTGTGTGACATATGTATGTGTATATCTAAGTATATGTATGGATGACATGGATATACATACACATATATACATACATATATGTGTGTGTGTGTCTGATAGACAAGCATTATTACATACTATATACATACATATATGTCTGTTATAGCTAACTTGTGTGTGTGTGCGTGTGTGTGTGCGTGTGTTTGTATTTGTGCGGTCTTAGCGCGTGCAAAGGCATAAGCCTCAAAGCAGCTGAATAAGATGTGTTTAAGCAGCTCCCTCTGCCTCTCACTATATATACACACACACACACATGCATACATATGTGTCTGCCATCTATGTGCTGTGCGTGCCTCAGTTGCAAACTCAATTATTAACTACGCGTAAGCAAAAGGCAACACCTTCAGTGTGCGACGTCTTGGCAAGTAACTTCATTCTCAACTATGGCTCACAGCCACGCCTACTCACGCAGCTGCCCATCCCCTTCTACTACCCTTCAGCTCTTGGGAAATTTGCATTTTATCATCCTTGTGTGGGGTCCTAATGCTGCAAGGGGGCTTTGCTTTTAATTGGTTTTCTTTAGCTCCGCTCGAGAATTAACACCATTTGTTGTAACGCCGTAGTCGTAGTCGTAGTCGTAGTTGTTGTAGTTGTAAACTTGGGCCGAGACTGCGGCCGGGCCGTAACTTATAATTGTTTAATTAGCAAGTAAAATACGGTGCAAATATGTGGAAATTATTGGATCAACCACACAGAATGCAGCACAAATTGTTCTGATGCCTCATGCGAAACAATGCAAATTCCCTGTGGGAGCATTTTCTGTAACGATATGAACATTCAATTAACATGCAGATAATTAGAAATGTTACAGACAACATTATAAATGAGACGAGCATTAGATCAAATTACTGACTAATGAGCGAAATCTGGAATGTTGCTTTACTGCTGTAAGACTAAAATATAAATAGATATTCATTTGATTAAATATTGAATCTACTTATAATTAACAAACAGCGAATAACTAACCAAAATATTCTCCTAAATATTCTCTACATACTCCATAACAACTAAAGTTAATGAAAACTCAAATATATGTACAGACATTAATAGTAATTTCGCTCAGTGCATTTGTCGGCTCACATTTAATAAGCTAAAAGCATATTGAGCGGCGCCGAACTCCGAAGATATTTATCTTAAACATATGCGCATTATTCAGTCAATAGAACCATTTTTATTATGACAACCAACTAAATAAATACGGGGTCGAATTCGAGTGGCACGCGAGCGGCCAGCTTAGTGCAGAGCGTGCAACAAAACGGGGCAGTTAACAGACAAATAACAGAGAAGAAGACAAAAATGATTCAAGTTATGAATTGGCTCTCCATGGTAAGTTGGATATATATACAATACTTCGTTGATTTTATGACTTTTTATACCCTGAACCCATTGAAAATGGGAAATCAGGGTATAATGGTTTTGTTAAAATGTATGTAACAGGCAGAAGGAGGCGTGGCAGACCCCACAAAGTATATATATTCTTGATCAGGGCGACGAGATAAGTTGATTTAGCCCTGTCCGTCTGTCTGTCCGTCCGTCCGTCCGTCCGTCCGTCCGTCCGTCTGTCCGTATGTTTGAACGCGTCGATTTCCGAAGATACAATAGCTAGAGACTTCAACTTTTTTTTTAAATGTCCGTATATAGCACGCGCATATCGAGTTTATCACATAATTTCGATAACTTGTCCGATTATTTTTTTATCGATGAAAAACCTTATCGAATGTCAATTATTAAATTATATCTCCTACATCTTTTGAGCTAGAGTCTCCAAATTTTAAACGTAGACTCATATATACTTTTTAGAATTTCGGTTTTTGTTATAATTCACCCCCCACCCCTATATCCACCCCCTCACCCTCACCTTTGTAAAATGCGTATTTCAAATACTAGAGACTTGAGATTCGGCACATACACGCATAGTAATGATATAATAACAATCTAAAAGTTTCATGAAGAACGTACATCCACAAAAAAAGTTATTAAATAATTAAGTTTCAATGAAAAGCCCACACTGCAGCCCATGCGTGTTGATGCGTGCGTGCCTATATGTGTCTATGTATGTGTGTGTGTGTTTCTTTTGTAAGCAAAAAGACGGGTTCAGGGGATTTCGTAGTCGAGCAGTCTCGACTAGAGCTTTCTTACTTGTTAAATATATCTTTAAATTAAATTGGCCAATGAATTCAGGCCATAGGCCTGATACCGCTAAATCGCCAGCAATCGCAGTCGAACTTTGTGCTGGACTATGCCATGATGGTGATTATGCCCTGCCTCTACTTGTCCTCCTATCTGGGCATCAACCTGATGGAGAGCTTCGGCCTGCCCTTCCTCGATGCCTGCAACAGCGTCTGTCGGCTGAGCAACAACCTGTTCATGCACCTGGGCGCCTTCCTCTATGTGACGATCACCCTGCTCAGTCTCTACCGGCGCAAGCAGTTCTTTGTGGAGTTCGAGACGCGCCTGGCGGAGATCGATGTGGTCATCCAGAAGTGTCGACGTGTGGCCGAACTAGACAAGGGGCGCGCCCAGGCAGTCAAGCACAGTGTGGCCTACCATTTCACCTGGCTCTTTGTCTTCAGCGTCTTTATCTTTGCCCTCTACTACGACTCCAAAGAACTATATGCGTGAGTACGACACTCTACTCTAATCTAAAGTGAAAGCAGAAAAGTAAATATACAATAAATAATAGTAATATCCGTTGTACAGCACCAGAAGAACAGAAATGAGAAGCAGCGTGATAGAAGGTAGTTTATGGCACATTAACAGCGCACTGTTCATGCAATGTTATTTCACTCTTCACCCTACCTACTACTCATTTCTGTTTACCTAGTATTGCCGAGGCTTTAAATGAGCAAAAGTGGAAAATGTTAAGATACTGTACAGTAACAGTACACTGTTATTACAATGTATACTTACTTACTTACTCATTGTCTTCCTGCTACTCGCTTTTGTTCGCCTGGTACTTCTGAGAAGAGCCGACCAAAGCTGAGCCTCAAATTCTTACCGTCGCTGTTTGATTATTAGTAGCCAACAAAAAAGCCCCGTTAAAGACAGTTTGATCATATATAAAAATATTAAATTGTTATTGTTTTTTTAATTATTGTTTTTTTAATAAATATACAAAATATAGAAATCTCTTAGGTTAATGCATATAGGGACAAAAATTAGAGACATTTTTTTGTTTTTTATATGATGGAATAGATTTGTTTCTATTTTTTCACAATTTATTTATTTATTCTCTAATTTAATATTCTTTGTCATATATTTCTCTGTTTATTTAACATTTTAATATAATTTCATTCATTTTTGGTCCAATTTATTATCATATATTAATTACAGAAATCTGCCTCGACAGCCAACAGGTCAAGCTATAAATCACTCTACACACGTTTCTCGCCCCTCTTTATCGTGTCTCTCGCTTTCAGCCTCTCTCTTACCATTTCTTTCTCATTGTGTAGCACCTTTGGCGAGTATGCGATAATACCATTTATGGTGTCGAGCTTCCCATATCTGGCTGGCAGCATTATCCAGGGCGAATTCATCTATCATGTGTCTGTCATTTCGAATCGCTTCGAGCAAATAAATAAGCTCTTCGAGAAGATTAACCAGGAGGCACGCCACCGCCACGCCCCGCTCACAGTCTTCGACATCGAGAGCGAGGGCAAGAAGCAGGAGCGCAAGCCCACGCCCGCCGAGAAAGCAGCCGCCACCAAAGCCATCTACAGCGCCGATCCCAAGTTGGCGGATGAGCTGAAGGCCCAAAAGGCGCTGCCGGCCAACCAGCAAAACGAGCTCAACACCAGCGATGAGGAGGACGAGGATATCTTCGACTACAACGAGGGCATGATGGAAGAGAATACTGAGTGAGAAATAGATAACATATGTTATATTAAATATTTACAATTTCCATATTTTTAAAATATATTTATTACCTATTCACCTTTCGTAGTACCACATCGGAGGCCAATTTGCCGGATCTGTTCAAGCTGCACGACAAAATACTCTCGCTGAGCGTTATGACCAACGGGGAGTTCGGACCACAGTGCGTACCCTATATGGCGGCCTGCTTTGTGGTCAGCATCTTTGGCATATTCCTGGAGACAAAGGTGAACTTCATAGTCAGCGGCAAGAGTCGACTGCTGGACTATGTGACCTATCTGTATGTCATCTGGAGCTTTACCACCATGGTGGTGGCCTACATAGTGCTGCGACTGTGCTGCAACGCCAACAGCCATTCCAAGCAATCGGCGATGATCGTGCACGAGATCATGCAGAAGAAGCCGGCCTTTATGCTGAGCAACGATCTCTTCTACAACAAGATGAAGTCCTTCACTCTGCAGTTCCTCCACTGGGAGGGCTACTTCCAGTTCAATGGCATCGGGCTCTTCGCACTGGACTACACATTCATATTCTCGGTGAGGCACAGCAAATTTCTGTTGACAGCTTCAAATTCATTTCAATGCTGCTTAACAAAAGTGAAGTGGGCATATTAGTTTTTTAATAATTATTGTCTAGAAGCATTCGGTTTTGAATATCTATAAATTTTTTATTAGAGAGCTTCGAACTAGTATTTAAAAATATATATTTTTAATAGAGATTAAAGATTTTTAGGTTTTTTTTTTAATTCTAAATTCTCTTATGGAATCAGACTCACAAGTTCGAATTAAAATTGTCATAAGTTCCGAACGAGTATTAAATAGTCGCCTATATTCGATTACATTCCTTCAATTTAATTTTCATTATTTTTTTCAGACTGTGAGTGCAGCCACGTCCTATTTGATTGTCCTGCTGCAGTTCGACATGACAGCAATATTGCGCAACGAGGGCCTCATGACCTAAGCGTTTTGCTCCAGTGCAATTAAATGTGAACGTGTTTTTCATTTATGCATTTGTCTACTCTATTTTTGTGTCACATTTAACAACTTTTATTCAGCACTGCAAAAAGTTTGAATTTACAATGATGAAAAACTTTGAATATGTGAAATATATTTTGAATATTTACTCAAACGAACAATATTTTGAATTCAATTAGAATTTGTGGGCGAAAATTAATAATTGATAGATGATCTATGGAATGCTTCTATTATGCATTTAAATTACAATTTTATTTAATTAAATTTAAGTAGAAAGAGAATATGAAGAAATGGAAATGCACAAATTTGTGAACTAAAGACATATCCAAGAGATCAATGGGTTTAAAGAGGAATAGCTTGAATTAAAGAGGAGTAGCAAAAACTCTATAGAAACAGGAAAATAATATCTAAAACAAATAAGAAATCTCTAGTCGAGACTGCTCCAACTAGGAAATCCCCTGAACCCTTCGGAGAGCTGATATTTCAATAATTCTTCGCGTCTTTCTGCTTACAAAAGAAACACATACACACACACAAGCACACACACACACAAACACACACACACACACACACACACACACACACACACACACACACACACACACACACTCAAACACACACACACACACAAACACACACACACACACACACACACACACACACACACACACACACACACACAAACACACATAGGGACGCAGACATAAACAGGCATGCGCTTAACATTTGAGAGAGACAGTAGAAGAAGTGCAGAAGATCACTAAAGTTGTCTATGTGTATGCAGCAGCTTTCATTTGGTATTTGTATTTAGGTAAAACAAAGCTAGAATGCTCACAGCAGCAGAGAGCGTTCCCAATGCTCACTTGAAGCTCGACTGCAACGAGTTCTACCTGCCATCGGACTCAACACTTGAGAGAGACAGTGCTTGAGTAAAAGTGGCCCTATATAAAGGGCAGCAGCTGCAGCATTTCTTCAGTCGTCGAGGCCTGGTGGGGGTCAGCGCATTAAAGTGAAGCAGAGTGTGTGGTCGATCAGCTAAGCATTTAAGACGTAGAGGAATTACGTAGAGGAAAACGTAGTGGAACTACGTAGTGGAACTACACAGATTAAATACGTCGAGGACATTTTTGGAGCACTTACGTAAAGGAAATAAGTAGAGGAAATACTTAGCGGAAATACTTGGAAGAAATACTTCGAAATACGTAGAGGGAATACTTAGAAGTGCTAAATCGAATCAGCTCGTCACCCTGATCGAGAGTATATATACTTTGTGGAGTCTACCGCGCCTCCTTCTGCCTATTACATATATTTCAACATTACCATTATACCCTGATTTTCCATTTCCAATGGATTCAGGGTATAAAAAGCAAACTAGATGTAGAAGCTGAAGCAAGCCATCCTGACTTCATGGAATACCCACTTGTCCTATCGCAGTCTCTCTCTACCAGCTGAAAGCCCCAAACTAGTCTTTACAAGCAAAGTAACTGCAGCTCAGATATGGCAATTGGGGAACTAACGCAACAGGACAGCTGCTGATGTTAGGTGCCGTTAATCGCATCAGTGCGCGTTGTTCAACACTGCCGCGGTTAACCCAAGGTAGCTGCAAATTGAAGAGGAGCGCGGCACGAGGGATGGGTAGGATGTGGCTCTAACGCAATTTTATCAACTGTCAATTGAAAAACACGATTTGCCAGTCATTCAGGCTTAGACTGGCTGGAGGAAGCGAGGAAGCGGGAAGCGAGAAGCAGGAAGGCTGTAGGAGGCAGCGTGTGAAGTGCTGAGCCGCCATTTTGTGGCTGTCAAACGGAAGCGGCGAAGTGTGAAGCGAAAAGTAAGAACATGCCGCAATTTCCGCTTTCAATCACGTTTAGCGCTACGGAAATGTGCACAAAATTCGCTTGCACTTTGCAATTGGCCGCAGCTGGGAGTGCCTGATATATACTATATACATATATATGTATATATGTATGTGGGTTTCTGCATATCAAAGTGGGCTCCGTTTGCATAGTAGAGCCTGCCAGTTGAGCGGAGCCTCCGAAGTGCAGGCAATCAATTAATGTTTTCGTTATTATGACGGCCTGTCAAATAAAATTGATTTTCATGTGAGACTCTGTGTGCGAGTGTATGTGTGAGAGTGTGTGTGTGTGTGCTGACCAGACCAAGTGTAGCTTATATTACACGGCAGCAAGTGATACGAGGTGTGGAGCCTCATCAATGCCATAAATCAATACGACGCGCAAATGTCACATGTTTGACCATCAGTAACGCTGCAACATTATATAGAGAGAGCAAAAGAGAAGCAAACAGACAGAGAGAGAGAGAGAGAGAGAGGGGGCAAACAGCAGCAGCAACAGGCCAACACATATTACCTGCAAATTACGTCAACTGTTGCCCATAGCACAAACCACTTGAATGAGTGCCTCGCTCTCACCCACTCCCACTCCCCCTCTCTCTCTCTGTCGCTCTCTCTCTCTCTCTGTATCTAGCTCACTCGCCCACTCCCAGCAGGCAACGTGACCAAGTGAAATGTCAGGGCACTTTTAAGAGTTCATTTGGAATGTAGCAAATTGTATAAACTACCAAACAGGACAAACAGGACGAGCAGCCAGACAGGATGAAGACGGACAGAGGGACAGAGGGACACAGACACAGACACAGTAAACGTAGCGCACATTTATTGGTGGGCGGGGCCAATTTACTCACAATACCAACAGGTTGTCATCGTTGTTGTTGCTGTTGTTGTTGTTGTCATTTGAGTAATTGAGACTAAAATGCATTGGCCTTCAACCCAGCTCGCATGGAAAACTTTTATTTGTCTACAACTGTGGATTTATTATGCTCAAATCATTGGCGCTGACAGCTGAGCGTACAAAAGCGAATTGTGCAACACTGGCCAATCCGTTGTAGAATGTGACTTCATCTCCAGAGCAGTGAAAAAACTCCAGCAGACTTCAGTTGCCAGAGCTGCAGTCGAGAAAAGGTCCAGGCTGTTGAATTAATCTTTCCTTGACTTATAGATGTGTGAATATGCCTAGAAAGTAGAAGTCTGAACTCATTAGGATTGTAAAAAGTCTCTACGAATCTGCCAAAAGTTAACCTTGATATACATCGTTTAGCTAAAAAGTGAGAGAACTCTAGACGAGCATAACCGACTAGAATATACACTACCTTTTGCAACTAATGTTTGCATATTTTGCAATTAAGCAAACACAAATCAAAACTGAGTCGAACCTCCTCGACAACATGTAATGCCTCTACCTATAGCACTTCTATACCTATGCCTATCTGTCTGAGCTATCTGAAATTAGAGCTACAGTAGAATCCGGTAAAAACGACACTCCAGAGACCGTCGTTATAGCCGGAGGACGCTATAACCGTATAAGTTTGCTCAGAAAAGTTTGTCTGGGAACCGTACAAACTCTATAAGCGGAGTCGTTATAACCGGATTTTACTGTATGAACATAGATTATTCACACCAACTTGAACTGAGACTGCTGTAATGAGCAACAACGTGAAAATGCAAAGAGCTTGACCTCTTATAGATAGACAGACAGACAGATGAACGGACGTACTTAAAGACGGATGCACAGATAAGTTGATAGACAAGCGGACGTACAGATATATGACTCAACTCATCGTGCAAGTCAAGTGAGGCTAAGACTATATATAGAAGTATAGACTACAGTAGACTATTTTCAAGTATAACCTGTTAGCTTATGACTAGCAGCGCGGGGTGGCAACTCTGGCACAAAAGCTTTTACACTACAGGTGTCTGTGGGCCAACGAACAACAGAGAGCAGCAGCAACAGGAGCAGCTGTGGTGAGTTGAGCACAGAGCGCGCTCTCTCAGTCAGAGACAAACGCCCACACACATGCACACATGCACACACACACACACACACAGGCACACAGTCAGACAGGAAATATCCTTGAGAAGACAAGCAAACACCCTCGCCCAAGCGAAGGCAAATTGTGCGAGGACTTTGGCTGCTGTTGCTGCTGTTGCTGCTGTTGTCGACCAAATCAAATCAAACTGATAACAAATAGCAACAACAACAACAACTGGCTGACAGGATGCGTGAGAGAGAGCTTCACTCGTGCGCTCGCTCGTTGGCTCGTCCTTTCGTTCGCTCGTTCGTTAGTTCGTGTCGCACACGAAGCAGCGCTGGCAGAACATAACTGAACTTTAAAGGACTCCTGGCAACTGTTGGCGAAACAGTTCGTGGCGGAGTTGCGAGTGCGTTGGTTGTGCGACCAGAAGAAAATCGAGACGAGACCAAATCATATAGAGAAACCTGTGCGTGTGTGTGTGAGTGTGTGTGTGTGTGCCAGTGTGGGTGGCTGCCTCTACATACATATATATAAGACTTTGTCTCTGTGTGTGTGTTGTTGTTGCTGTTGTTGTAATGAAAAGCGAAAGTTCTGCGGGCGGCGTCAAATTTTGTGTGGCAAATTTAATTAACAATAAGTCGCCCAAAGTGCAAACGCAGTGAATTCCGGCTCGTATTCCCCATTTGGGCTAGTAGTATCGTAGCTCCCACTATTTGCGTTGGAAATGCGTTTTGGTTTTGGCTCTGTTGAATAACCAGCGCAGAGATGCGCAAATGGCGCCGCGTGGGCGTCTGCCTCCAAACAAGAAACAAGAAACAAGAAAAAAAAAATGGTAGCAGCAGCAGCAGCTATGTGTGTGCCCCGCCCCCTGCTCAGCTATAGATATATCTGAGATTTCTACTTACAGGTTGTTCTTTTTGCTTTTCGTGACCTTGCAGAAAAGTAATAAAACTTTTGCTCCAAGAATGTGTTTTGCATAGTCAAAGCGAGGTAGAGGTGGAGATAGGGGTAGAGGTCGAAGTATACGACGAGCACATTCGGAAGAACAAAACATGTCTTGAATGGCTTGTTCAAGTTCGCCATAGCGAAAAGCTATCAACGGCAGAAGTATAAACATTTTGTTTCATGTTCTCGAGTTCAATAACAAAATAAAAACTAAATTTTAGTGCAGCAAGCAGCGCTGTCAGAAAGGATAAGTTATGAGCGCGCTCTGAAGAGGCAACTGTCAAAAGCAGGCGAACAAAGAGTTAGTCTGAATAGAGCTCAGAGCAAAGCCCAAAACTGCTTAGCAGCTAAACTTCTTAGCTGCCTGTCAACCAATTGAAAACTTAGTGAAAGCCAAGCCAGTGACAAAGAAACCTAGAGTCTTTGACGCTTCTCTCTTCATATCCCATGAGCAGCAGGATGAAGCTAAAGGAAAGTTTAAGTGAAAGACAAAAAAAAGAAAAAAGAAATTGTCAAATTTGTAACCAGAAATTGTTAACCTAGAGTACTCTGCTTCTCCCGTCATTCAATACCAAAAAAAATTCTATAAAATTAGTTTGAAGTGAAGCATGTGATAAGCAAAGAACAAGGTGAGAAAGCAAAGCAATTTCTATAGACAGAAAACAGACTAGAAAGAAGCACGAGTGGAAGCTACTGATAAATTTCAAAAGAGAGAAGCTTAGAAAAGTAACAATTCAGAATGTTTTTTGTAGGATAGACAAAGAAGCTAGACATGAGCTTGCATGCCAAAGGCTGATAAGATTTTATGATGCTCGCTCGCACTATAAGAGAGAAGCAGAAGAGAGTAAGAACGTCGCTCCATGGTCTAAATTACCTACAAAATCTTTATATAGAAATACAAATATTCCGTCTCAAATTCTATTCATAGATTCAAACCTTTGCTTGCACGGCTTTCTCGTCCACCTTTTTAATGGCTTTTGCATAACAACAGTTCGAAGGGTCGTCGAGACGCAGTTCCACTTCCACTTCCACTTCCACTTTCTGTTCCATTTCCATTTTCATTTCCACTTCTCTCGTTCAACTTCCATTAGGTAAATTCTTATTTCCTGTTTGAGCTGCGCATTTAAGGAGCATGTCAACCCGAAGTTGTATTTATTTTTCCATTTCTTTCGGTCACGTCTCTCCTACTTTTTTTATGCTCTATTTTTTTCGCTCTGGACTATGGGCAATTTGTTGGGGAATTAAATTTGCTGCGTATGCGCCGCCATAAAATATTGTAATTAACTTTGGCCCGCAGGCCTCGGCGTCGGCCCAGGCGTTAATGAGGCAACAGGTTTTTCGGGATTTCGCGAAACGCTTCAATTAACCAACACTAAGAACTCTGCAGCTAATAAATATTCATAAACTGTACGAATGTGTGCGAAGCCATCGACTGACAACTGAGCCACAACTTTTCGTCGAGCCCACAAAGTTTCAATTTCATTCCTTGTAGCTAGAGCCGATGCAAATTCTGGCATCGAGCACAAAAGTTCAAGCACCAAACTAATATGCGACATTTCAGCGCAGAGTCAAAACTTTACCCATTGTAAAGTTGGCTGCATCAAAGGACTCATCTGACATGCCGCCGACACGAGCTGAATTTGGGGAAAAGGCCTAAGCAAGTTCCTTCAGCTTAAATTTGAGCAGCGCTCAAGCTGCTTTTAGCGACAGCTTAAATGCTTTGCCAGCTATTTATAAGACAGCTTATGGCCAAAGCCGAGGTGTGCTCAGAAAGTATCTCGACTTGGTTCATACTCCAGTGCCTCAAGCTTTTCGACTTGCTGAGACGAAAGATTAGCTGAAATTCGCATTACTTTTTGAACTCACCTCGTGTATTCTGAAATTGTTGAAAGCCAATCATAAACTACATAAATGCTACAAATTCAATAAACAAACAAGCGACAAATTAACTTAACACACACACACACATAGACAGAGAGAGAGAGAGAGAGAGAGAGAGAGATAGAGAGGGAGCAGCATCTGTGTTTTAGCTGGCGCAATTTAAATATCTTCACATATCATCAATAGAATTGAATTATAAAAGAAAGTAAAAAACAAAATCTAAAAGAAAAACACAAATTTTAATAAAAACAAAAGAGACAGAGAGTGAGAGTGAGAGTGCGAGTGAGAGAGATAGAGAAGAAATTGAATTGAATTGAAGTGAAACGACAAAAGCAATACAAGTGCGTGGGCCTCATGTCTGAGAGCCTGAAACACAATACGTAAAATACAGATTTAAGTACGTGAAAGCCTGCCACAGACAGCACACATACAAAGCAGTAAAACAATACAACAACAACAACAACTCTAAATAATATAAAAAATAAAATAAAAGCCACAAAAACAAGAGGCTAAAGAGGAGGAGCCAGAAGCTGAAGCAGAAGCAGGAGAAGAAGAACATCAACAACAGCCAAGTGGTTGACTCTGACGAGGACAAAGCGTTAACATGATTTGATTTTTTATGAAAGAGAGGTAAGATCTATAAAAGAGAACATATACATAGCATCGAGTCATATGTAAATTGAGAAATTGAGAGCAGGCAAAAAAAAATACAGATTAAATACGCATTGCTTATGATAGTTATACCTAGTTATACCCATTTTTAATGGGAATAGTTTTTATTTATTAAATATTATGAATGATATATGTATACTATGAGGGAAATAGGTATTTGAAGTACTTGAATAGATATCTTAAGGCTATATTTTTATTTGGGCATTAAGAGAGCTACAAGCAAATGAAAGAAATTTAGAGGAACCTATTAAAACGAATGAACTTGTAATCTAAGAACTGCATCTGCAGTTTGGTTGGCTGTAAATTTGAGTTATAATAACAGGAAATGTGTGCGCAGGTAATATAAAGGCTTTCTATACCTCTCCTATCTCCCTTTAAAAATCTTAATTGGCACTGACGTAAGCAAGCTACATTTAAATCCAACTAAAGCAAAACTTGGCAACTCTATGGCTCATCTATGACCTTCGTCTCGGTAACTGCGTTTAGATTGCTTGGAGCGGGCGTTACGCACTAAAGCTTAGCCATATTTTGAGGATACTTTTGGGGCTCGTTTAGTTCGAGTCCAGCTCATAACGAGTGGCTGTTAGATACTTGGAGTAGAGACTCAAATCGATAGCCAATAGCAGCTCACACTGAATAAAAAGGAAGCAGCTCGCTCCAACAGCTCTTCTGGGAACTGGGAAAACGATGCCTCTAGAGCAAAGGAAAGAGAACTGCAGAGAGTGGGAGAGAAACGCTGGGGAATTGCATTTTGTGATAGTTACACAACCCTTGAAGCTTAATGTTCATCAAACTTTAAATCCATTTTATGTACAATGAAGCTGTCTCTCTCTCTCTCTCTCTCTCTCTTATGAGACTTCACTTGAAGCTCAGTTTATTTGCATTCGCCTTAAAGCCATCGAAATTGATAAGCAGCGCATGCCAGAGCGTATTATATTTATCAAAAGGCGTTCATTTGTATTAGATATACATATACATATATATCTGGTTGTGTGTGTGTGTGTGTGTGTGTGCGGCATTATTGTACATAATTGAATGCGTTAAATTATTTACTCAGTGACTTGTAAAGCAGGCCGTAGCTACACATTTTCCTCTATCTCACTTTCAGCTCTTCAGTCTACGTCTTCTTCTTCTTCTTCTGCTTCGCACTCATTTTTGTGGAGACCCTTTTAGGGATCTCGACATCAGCCAGACGACGTTTGACAAGGGATAGGGCATGGTTTAAAGCTCCCATTTGCTTAATAAAATTAAATGGCTTTAAGGCCAATTGTGAGCCGAGTCGCTGCGCTGGAAAATATGCTACATTTTCATTTTGTTTCTACTCTGCGATGCCTTGGTCTGCCTCTGCTCTGCTCTACTCTTGAGCCACCGTCACGTAGCTGTACTTGATGGGCTTTGCCCATTTTATTTATGCATATTTGCTTAGCATATCGATGCCGACTGACTGTGCCCGTGTTCATTCACCTTTACACTCAAGAGCAAGCAGTCATCCACCTGAAACAGCAACAACTACAACAGCAGCAGTGGCAACAATAGATTCAAATGCTTTTTTATGCCCATTAAAAAAGGGAGTTTAGAGCATATTGATTTTGTCAAACAACAGACAGACGTAGGCGTGGCAGCTGTCATAAGGGACACATATTATTGATTAGGCTGCAGAGTTGACTCGATAGAGTCATGGCCGTCTGTCCATCTGTCTAGACAAGCAGCGGGCTTGTAAACAAGAAAAGCTAGTAGAGC
Source organism: Drosophila aldrichi (assembly GCA_035045965.1). NCBI lineage: Eukaryota > Metazoa > Arthropoda > Insecta > Diptera > Drosophilidae > Drosophila > Drosophila aldrichi. The sequence continues at coordinate 338,099 of JAWNOM010000470.1, forward strand.
CTGAAGACTCTAAATATTTTTCTTCATACACAGCTTGAGCTCATTAACTTGTTCGATAACTCATGCCATCTCTCGCTAGATAATCGATAATTTGATTTAGCAGATATTTAAAAATGGAATTTTGTATACCCGATATTTTCCCCTTAAACATGAATGCCATGAAAATAGACAATATTAAATGACATATTCAATAATTTCTTGTTCAGGGTATTTCCTGGTCGAGCACTCTTCCACTTGTTGTTGCCTTTGTTTCGCTCAGCCAGTCAGAGAGTTTGGCGACCCTCGCAGCCTCGTAATCCTGGCAGTTGAAAGGTTTGCACATTTATGCTAATGTGCGGCATAATCAATGTGGCATGCCGCATGAAATATTGAAATACGCATCTGCAAAGCTACACTCGAATACAGAACAGAGATACAGAGATCCCAGCAGCAGCAGCAACAGCAACAGCAGAAATGTGTAATTTATTTATTAATATGACAACAAAACAACATTGTTTACAATTCTCGTCGTTTCACAAATTATTGTGACCACACGAATATTATTAGCAGCCAAATCTGCATAAACTAATTTCGCTTTAATTAAATTAAGCACATAAATTAGAAATGCCAAACAAAATTAAGTGAGGAGGGCATCGACCACAATTGAGCTGAATAATTTAACTAATTTATCGAACTGTCCAAGGGCATTAGACCTGATTTTAATTTACCGTTTACGATATACGAAACAATTTGTTTTGGGGCTCTACTAATTCGATTATAAATAAAGCTATTGACGGTAGATAATAATATAAAGCTTATATACTTTTCTCTTCAATTTATTAGCTTACGCTATGACTTACTACATTATTATTAGTATTATCTATTGTGAAATACTGTTAAATATATTATGAAATACCATGGCGATATATCAATGTCGTTTATCAATATCGGCGATATCTCAATATCGTATATGTTTCGCATTTGATTCTCTGAATTGTTTAAATATTAGCAAATAATTTTACAATTTATACCTCATATTCATATGCATTCATATTCACTGAATATCGTTTTACGATATTACCAATCTTATCATTCATTACCTTTGCACATTTTGCTCTTTATATCTCACAATCTCTTCAATTACATTTTCGGAATATCGTTTTACGATATAGCCTTCAATTACATTTTCGGAATATCGTTTTACGATATAGCCTTTTCAGATGCGTTGCTCTGCTTGAATGTCGTTTGTACTGCTCACAATTTAGCATCTCTTTAAGCTCTGTTCAGTCTGCTCGTATATGTATGTGTGTATGTGTGTATCTGTGCGTGTGTGTGTTTAGCCATGTGCATGTCGTTTTTGTTATAATTAAACAAAGGCTCTTTTGCAAAACGTTGTGAGCCGATGTAACAAGTGCTTTCATTTAGTAGATCCAATCACTCGCATCGCACTCGCTGCCTGGCTGGCTGTAGCTGATAGTAATATTCCCAGTCAACTCATGGAAATGCATAAGCTCTACACACATACATACATACGAAATAAATTATATATAAGAATATGCACAGCAGAGTCTCTATATAAATATAACAATTATGCTTATAGTTGTGATAGCTTTTAATGAGCTTAAAGCTGTCATACGGCTCTCCCTCTCTCTCTCTCTCTCCCTCTCCCTCTCTCTCTCCTTCTATGTTTTTGTTCTCCCCTTTGTCACATTTTCATATAGTATACACATACATACATATATACATACATATAGTTACTCTGTATGCCATGTGGCCCGCTGACAATAATGGCTGTGGCGATAAATATTAATGACAATCGTTGTGGCACTTCACTTTGTTTACATTTCGACTTGTCATTCGTGGCCAAACAGAGCGAGTAAAGAAAGAGACTAAAAGAGAGAGTATGCAACTTTACGATACCCTGGCTGAGCTTGAAGAAGTTGAAAATGGCATTTAAAGTTCGAGCTGAGAAAAGAGGAGTGACTCAAATTAGAAAAAGAAATTTTTATATTTTTCCTTGTCTATAGGGACATAATATTGACTGCACAGAAAGCATACCTTTAACTCAAGAAATAGAGGATGAATGAACGGACATAGCCCAAAAATATCCTGTATAGAAAATCAGGAGTAGGTCAACAATTTGGAGAATTACTTTCTAACTAATCTCAAGACTTAAAATAGAAAATATCTATGTATATTACAATATACATATGTAAATATATATATATTACTGAAAATCCATTAAAAAATACCCATAAATTGTTCTATTATTCTACAGTTACAGCAGTTACAAATAGTTACAGATATTGTATATAGAATATAGGCCTTTACATTGCCCATGAATTTAGTCCTTTTAGATTTCCCTTTTATGTCAACCGTTATCAATATCATATCTAGAATTTAATGAAGTGTATTTCTTTTATAACATCTTCAATTGCTATTTAAATAAAATACAACTCAATAGAAATTTCCGAGAATTAAATACATTCAATGAGGCCTTCGAAATTGATAAATTCTAACCATTTGAATTTGTTACGCACTCGGGGCTCTGGGCTCTGGTCTCTGTTCTCTGGTTACACCATGCTCCATATATTTCAATCTTAAGTGGCATCAAATTGATATTAAATTCCCATGACGCGAACATGACATGGCCCCAGCAATTTGTGGGGCCACAGGCCCAAATCAATAAATATATACATATATGCATATATATATATATGTGTATTATATTTTCTGTATACTTCTTTTTCGGGGGTAGGCGGGGCACGCATTGAATTTGACTTAATGACCAATTTGAAGGCAGCGTAATATTATTTTCTCAGCTGGTTCTATATGCTGTGCTCGCTCTTTATGTGTGGCAAATTAATAAAATTAATGCTAATGATATTGGCCACTAAATAAATTGCTGCAAATGAATCATGGAAGTGACCCGAAAACTGAGTCGACTCACTTTGTGTATTACTTTGGCTAAACATTTCGTTTCGTTACATCGAGGAAATGTTTTTAGCTTGATGAAAAGTTTTCTGGAACTGCCGAAATTTATGCATAATTTAATCAAATTTATTTACAGCGAAATAAGACAAACTCCAACTCCAGCTCTAGCTCTACCACGGCAATTCGTAGCTAAAAATGAAAATTCTTTAGCTTGTGAATTTTGAATGCTTAAATATTTGATTCAAGGAATTATCTCTAGATAAAATTTATGTTAAACTTAAGCGAGCAGCAAAGCATTTTTGCTTAAGATTGTAAGACAGTCTAAGAGCAAAATGTCAATATTCCCACAAATTATTTATTCAAGCAATTGCTTACGATTACGGATATATTAGCTGTAAAAACAATCTAACTCGAATATGTAAAACAACTTGGAAGTTCATGTCTCTCTCTCTCTCTCTCTCTCTCTCTCTCTATCTCTATATTTATCTACATCTCTCTCGCTGGCACAGTCTTTTCTTTTCTGCCTCTCTAAACTGCTCCCACTTTCTCTTTTTGTTTTTTTTTCCTACGCACCCGTTGCGTATACGTAATATGCAACCTGCTTCATACATTAACCAAAATTCTAAATATATAGACTATATGCATATATTTAGACATAAATATATTTACACATGTACCGCTGGCTATTATAGAGAATGCGAAAATTTCGAACATGACTGAACTTGCAACGGTAATCGACTGCCTGATGGAGCCAAGATGAGCACGATATGTGAATGATTATGGAAATGGTGTTGGGAGACGTTCCCGCTGACAATGGAGATGGGCAGGGGGATGGCTGATGACAATGTCATGTTTAATGCTCCAATTTATTGTTAACCGTTAGAAAATTTCACAACACGCTGCGCGTTTTATGGGCATGACTAAGCAGCGCATCGCGAAAATGCGGCCACAAAAAAGAAAAGCGGGAAAAAGCTCTGACAGAGCTCTAAAAGGGAAAGCAAACACGAAACGCAACGATGCTGAAACAATATGGAGCAATATATATATATATATATGAAAGACGGTTCAAAAAAGGCGAGATAAAAAAATTTGACTGAAAATAAAAAATAGAGAAGTTGACCATAAACAACTAAAAGATACCCTGGGAGAGGGCTAACTGGGAAAGAGTTGACGACTTTATACTTCCAAGCTTAGAACTGTTATTGTGATATTTCTATGAGATCTAGAAATGGAAGTCTACGAGATTAACTCGAATCGGTTAGCGTCAGACGAACTGTCTTAAGTGTACATACATAGCTTGCCATATAATTTGAATATATCTTTAATCCTAAGTACTTCCATGTCTCTGCCTTCCCACACACCCATAGGCCAAGCATACCCCTCTTCGAGCAACAGCTGCTGCGTATAACCCACGGACATGCTGTACACATGCCCATCGATTTCCGTCCTTGTTCAGCTAGCTTATCCTTTTCATGTTTGTTTACAAAAAATAAGCACGAGTGAAACTGAATAACGCAAATCTGTGCCGGACGCAGTCCAGAACTGTGCCACGAATAATTCTCCCTTTCAGCGTCGCATTTGTTGTGGTTTCGCACAGCATTTCCGTGTGCTTAGCATAAGGTAAAGGAATGCAAAATAAGAGAGAGATATGAAAAACCCTTTTCATAAGCCACATTTGACCAAAGTCAAGGCACTTCAGCTCGTGAATCTGATGGGCTAACTCGGCGAGCCGTGATGCTGGGAATGTCCGGCGTACTGCATGGCAAAGGTAGTTGATTGATTAGGGTTATTTGATAATAGATGTGCATTAAACAACGTCTGCTAAGCATAAGCCACTGATGTAGAAAGATAACCACAATTCGCCTAATGTTTAACTTCAGGTTTTTTGCTTCGGCTCACAAATCTGAACGAAAAGTTTTTCTGAGTGAGTTCATAAAACATCTAAACCGCATGTCAAATGGACACTTCCTCGTACTCTGTTCATAATTCAGATATCATATTAAAGAAGTGCTTAGGTAACTTAGTTATGTGGATTGCTGCTCCCCAAATCATCTTTTCTTTATATGTATTCTCTCTCTCCCTCTCTCTCTCAAATTTACTTTTATTTTTGTCTCCATCTCTCTCTATATTTATCTCTGGTTCTCCATCTTTTTCTCGATGCTTCTCTCTGTCTGCTTTTTTATCTATCCAACTCATTTTATCCCTCTGGTATTGATCTCTATTTCTATTTCTCTTTTATTCTGTCTTTCTCGCTCTTCATTTCTTTGCTACTGTGGGTCTCTTTCTAGCACAGTCTATCTGACTCTCTCTCTCTCTCTGTGTTTTGATACCTGAGTCTCCTTTTCTTCTCTCTCTCTCTCTCTCTCTCTGTCTCTCTCTCTATACATATCTCTACATTTAGTTATCTCTGGACTAGCTATCCCTATATTTCTACCTCTTCTCTTCTATGCTGTCTTTTACTCTCCTGCTTTACCTCAATTTACTCGTCAGAGAATCGTTTTACCAACTAAAATATGCTCTCATAGCAATGAATACAAATCTGATTTACATCAATTATTAGCTTCTCTTCAGCAATTCGTTCTGTTCGCACTTAAATCGTAATCCTCTGATCTGTTACACGTCTATTTTGCATGTCATGGACTAAGTGCCAGCTACTCCATATATATTTATATGTCTACTAGATGTATATATGGACATAAGACTTAAGCTGCTGCTGCTGCTGATGCTGCTTAGCCTGCGGCTGACTGCCTGGGCTGGCTAGGCCAACATTTCATTCATTTCCTCCTGTATTTTTGGCCTATCAAACATTTCAAATCTTGGCACAATTTTCGCGAAAGACGTTTTTCCCACGAATTAGTTTTTTTGGGCAGCTACGCAAAGATGAAGAGTAGGAGGAGGAGGAGGAGGAGGAACCGGAGGAGGGAGTTAAATAAACTCTTGAGGCTTGCATTAATTTAATGAGATTTTGTGGCAGAGCCTGCGGTTAGATGTTACTTTGGTTTTCAGCTTTTTCTTTTTTTGCTCTCTCTCTCTTTTTTGCCCAGCCCAACCGTCATCTCATTTGCTTTAAGTGTTGGCCAAAATGGCATTGACGGCCGGAAAATGGTGAAAAATAAGAAGGAAATTTATATGTATATACAAATAACGTTTCAACGCCTTTTGCTGCACAGTCTTCCAGCTCGATTGCCGAAAGGCATCGCAACTCAAGCGGAATAACTGAAGTTGTCAGCTGATGTTGATGTTTTGACTTGGTTTATCTTTTCTTTATGTTTATTCTCGTTATTTTCCCTGTTGTTGGCTTTACCGTTATTCTTGGCTGCATTTTGCATACGCAGTGTGCGCGTGTGTTTGCTGAAATTAGCTGAGAATTGATTGGGCATCAAGCAACAGCCCCAGGCAATCAGAGGCATTGTCAGCTTCATTGTCAAGCTTGAAGCAGTTGGGAATTATAAGCGAAGTTGAGCTGGGCAGATATTTGTGCATATTTTATATATCAATTAAATGTATAATTTCTAACTCTAATACTGTTTACTTTAGCAACAACATTTATTTAAAGAGTTTATACGATTTCACAGATTTTTAAAGTTTCTAGGTACTCTCCTATCATAGCTATAGCTCTGCCAGCAGAACTCATTTGATAATCAGCATTTGAAGTTTCTCTAAGCCCGTTGTGAGCATAAAATGTCTCTACTTTAATCTGAGGTATTACATAAATCTCTTCTAATCCCCTGCTTAAGTCACAGCATGAAATGAAAATTTAATAACCTTCAAAGCAAACTGCCAAGGGGGCGTGCAGCGTATGTCGCATATCTTGCAGCAGCAGCAAAATCCAGACATATTCGGCTTGGCATAACTTGGCAAAGGTTTACTGCCAGCAGCTCGAATGGCCGAATGTCTCGAGCCGAGATAAGGCGCACATTATAAAGCCATAAAAACGACAACGAACGGAACATAAAAATCAAATCAAATGCATTGCAATGACAATTGCTGCTCCTGCTGCTCCGACTCCTGCTGCTCCTACTCCTGCTGCTCCTGGCCAATAGAGAAGGGGGAGTTGAAGCTCTGCCTCGGTTTCCGGCACATAAAACACACATCAAATTATTAAGATCGAAAATCAATGACAAAGAAAACTGACAAAATCAGCAGTTCAACACATACATATACATATGTATATAAAGACAATATATGTGAACCATTATAAAAATGAAGAAAAAGCATTTATTTATGATACTCATTCAGCAAATGAAGAGGGTATATTGGCTTTGAGCAATATCTGACTAACTATCGAAGCACTCTATATGTTTCTTCTCCCGCCCACCCGCCTCTCCTTCCGTACATCTCTTAGTGAAATTGTTCATAGCCTTAAGCGAGTATTGAGTCAGTCAGTCAGGCCCGACCGCAACATTTTACTCGTTTTTTTCTCTTATTTATAGCAGAGGCAACGCAGAAATGTGTAAAGCAGATAAAAACGTGCTTATGAAAGGGTCCGCAAATGGATCTAAAGATAGTTTATGCCAGCCTGTGGCAACAACAAATAAAGCCACTGAGCTGCGAGCAGACGAACAGGAGGCGTCAAATATGGGCGTGGCAGCTGTGAACTCAAAGCTGTTGTTTGCTTAGGTCAGCCAGCGTTCCATACAAGGAAGTCATTTAACCTATATAGCAAGCATTTCTCTAGGGGGCGAGGAGGGGGGTGCGCTGTGGCTGTGTGTAAGGGGGCGTGGCTACACACATAAACCTGTCTTTTACATGTGGCTGATTTGCTAGAAGTGTTGCTTAACCCTTTATGAATTAAGCCGACAGCCAAAGACACGGAGACCAACAAATATCCTTACAACAACAACAACAACAACAACTTTGATTATAAACATGTTGACAAATTTTTTATGCGGCTCACTTTTTACATAAAATGTGATGAAGAAGAAGAGGAAAAGAAGATGAAAACAGGCAAGGATATGGAAGCTGGAGTTAGATACCCTACCTCAAATGGAGCTGTATGAATTATATCATCTTCTATTCCTTGTCTTCTATCACCTTCAAGATTCTCTCCTTCTTCTTCATCTTCTATCATTCTGCATGAATCATTCCTCTTCCTTCTTCCCTTTGTCCTCTTGCTTCATCCATTTTCCATTCTCCATCCTACATCTTCGCTCTTCTCCCATTCCTCTTCCACCTTCCCTCTTCACTCTTTCTTTCGCCATCGCCTATCTTCGGTTATCCATCTACTTTAATGGGACATCTTGCGCCTCAGCTTCCAGATACCCCAGGTCAAGCTAGCAAAGGTTATATAAAGGATATATAAAATGGGAAATAAAAGAAAAACATTGCGTTCACACACCCTGAGTAGCAGCTGCGTTTGATGTGCTTGCCCCTGTGGCGCTAAGAACGTGGCAAGTAGAGGGCGGTCATGCATCTTCCGCTGCCACACTTTTACAGTTATTCCTTTGGCTTGCAGCACCAAACTTTCCACAAAGTGTAACTGCACCAGCAGCAATGACACTGAACGAAAAAAGGGAGCAAAAAGAAGAAACAAAAAAAAAAACACAGAACTCGCCTTAGGCAACATTTCAAGGATCATTTTGTTTAAGCTGCGACGTTATTAGCTTTACGTTGTCAAGTGTTTTTAATGTGCACGAACATTTCACAATTTAAGAGGAGGTTTATATAGATATATACATATTTAAATTAGGAAAGAAGTGCCCAGTTCAATTCGGAGAATAATTAAAATCAGCAAAAGTAAAAAATATTTGCAAACAAATTTCTTTACTTACAAACTTTTACAAATTTTAAGAAATTCTTGCATTTTAGCTAAAAGTTCACTTAATACAAATTTAATATTCCAGTAATAATAATTAATATATCATCAAAATGAACTTTATTCGATGTGTAAATCTGAAAACAAAGTTATGTAAAAATGTTTAAAAATATTGAGAAAACTTCTAAAATAATTTACTAAAAATTGAAAAGCTTTTAAATTAAGAAGTTCTCCTAGCACTGAAGTTTATAAAAGATGGCATTTATAGTCCAAGAACTGCTCAAATATACACTCCAAACACATTCGGGGTATTCCCTATAAAAAGGCAAGCAAATTTAATTAGCCACTCCTGGCGAAAGCCAAACGCGTGACGTGAAAAGTTATTCACACGTGACGTGTTTATTAGGCTGCTCATAAAAAACACATTTCTCTGTCAAGTGCAGCTCAAGGAAAGCACTCAAAGAGAGAGAGAGAGAGAGAGTGAGAGAGAGAGAGGGAGAGAGAGAGAGTGCACTGGCTGAGATGTCGCCGTCAATTGCAGTTTGCTTATAAATTAGTCTAATTAAAAGCGGAACAAGTGCCATAAAATAAAAGCGAGTAGAAGAAGAAGAGTAGAGAAGAAGGAGTTACGCTGGTAACTGTACTCAAATATATCCATTTGATGTTCGACGATTTCAATAATTTATACTCAGCAGCAGCCAAAAAGCTCTCAATTGAAGAGCTACTCCTGCTAGCAGCAGCAAATGTGTCGAGTGTTTGCGTTCCTGTTAACTTGGCTTGTTCAATTTGATGGCTGCATTCGAGTGTGATGAAGGGTATGCCAGTTGGGTAAGGGTATTCCAGTTGTAGAACTTCAATTAAAGAATGTGTAAGCAAATAGAGCAAAAAGAGTTGGGGATTATTTTGCACAGAAATAATTGAGAATAGAATATCATATTTTTGAATATTTCATTTTATTCATATTCTCAACTATTTTTGATTTATTTTATAGCCCTATAACTGCATAAAGTAACTCTGCTGCCCCTATATACCCTGCACCTTCACAGTGTTAAGGGGCATAGCTAGCTGTGCGTGTTTTATGGCTTGTTACTTTTAATGTCTCTCTGAACGAGCTCTGAACACAGAGAACGCGACATAAAATGTGGATTCAGCTGCCAAATAGAGACAACAAAAAACTAAAAAAACAAGAACTACTATTATTCGGTAGTAAAAAGAAACTTAACCGGGAATAACAAATAGAGTAAGTAAGCGAGAGACGAGAGAGTGAACAAATACTTTAAGAAGGAAACTTTTAACAGCCGATACCAACTAGAGAGTATATGAAAGATGTAGTGATATGGATGACTCCAAGTATATTTATATTTAGTAATCATATCTGCAATTCCCAGCCTTATATACCCCCTTTCAGCACTCCACTCGCAACGTAAGCTGAGCTACAAATTGCGCGCTTTCAATTGACTTTTGTGGCAACAAAAAAAAGCAGCGCTACGCCTGCCACGCCCCCGTTTTGGGCAATGCAAATTAATACGCGCATTGCCATTTAATATGCACGCCCACACATGGCGCCCCTATGTGGCCACGCCCACTTTAGTTGAAATAAAAAGCCATGCACACAGCTTGTGTCGGCATTTAGTTGAGCCACAGTGGCATACAAAAGTATGCACACACACACTCGCTCTCTCCCAGTTTCTGTTATATGTATAAAAAAAACTTCAACTAGCTGCGCTTATGCTTGCTGTCCCGCTCGCACTTATTGTTTAGATTGCCTTTACTTTTGTTGCTGTTGTTGGTTTTGTGCTGCATTTAATTAGCTTCCTTCTGGCAGGCAAATCGTATTTCATATCATTGTTCGGCTAGTTTAGTATGGGGCGTGGCCGCTGGGCGTGGCCATTGTCAACAGTTTTCTTTGTGTTTTTTCGTGATATATTATTTCGGAGCATCCGCCTGTCAAACTTCATTATGCAGCTATGCAAAAGTTGTTGTTAGATATTTGAATTTCATTTTGAGTTTTAGTTTAAGCAAACTTTTTTGGAATATCCGCTGTTTGTTTGAGTTGAAGAGGTAAACTATATGGGAGATAGGAGTTTAGAGAAAACACATAAAATATGGACAGGTGCTACGTTCTGTACTTGCCTGAAAACAATCTCTCAGGGTCTACTTAAACCCTCTTCTTTAATCTCCCTATCTTCTCTATCTATAAGCCTCCAGAGTAACTCCTCTTACAGTCGCTCCCTCTCTCTATCTCTCACTCTCCCAACCTTCATCTCTTCCACTTTTGCAAACCAATTAAAATACATTCAAATTGAACAACTTTTGCTTCCTTTTATTATCTAAGAAACTTTAAAGTTTCATTCAAGTAAAAAAAAACAAACCAAAAACGGAAACAATGTCAAAAATCTGGTTTACGTATTGAAGCAAAAGTTGGCACGTTGCATTAAGGCTAGCAGCAACTTTATAAGTTGTTGTTCGATAGGAAAACTTGAGCTAGGTAAATGTTATGGAATGCTTAAAATATTCCTGGAATCAAGACTCAAAACAGCTCAAACTTCTCACTGGCAAGTATCTAAAATATATATCAGCTATGCAAATTGGAATTCTGTTTACTTGCCAGCTTTACGACCTTACAAATTCTGTGTAAACCTATTTACATTTCATTCCCCATATCTCGCGCAATTACTACATCATAAACTCATCCAGCTCCGCTCGTTCTATCTATAATACGCATCTAAATAGTTGACATCATAATGACCTCCTGCTCGCTCTCTCTTTCTCGTTCTCTCTGTCTCCCTACTTCTCTCTCTATTGAGTTAATCTTTTTAAGTAATTTCCCCAGCGACAGTTTTTTGTTCATCAAATGGCTTTTCGTTAGAGAAATGCAATCAATAAGCTATGAACATTAAATATTATGAGTAGCACACTACACACACACACACGCATACATTTAAATGCTGGCCATTTTGTAAAATGCGCCGCAAATAAAACAAAATGGTGGCAAGCCCATGGCTCGAATGTCCCCAAGTTTTACGACAGGCGTACAACAATTTGTTGCCAACTAAAAGTGAAAACGTTGTAAAACGTTGCTTTCATTTAAAAATGGAAAGTTCCCCTTTCCCACCAAAACTCTACCTGCCACGCCCACTCAATCCTTTTTTTGCAACAACTCGAAAATCCAGCTGCATTACGCCCCAGTTTAGTCATCATTTTACAGCTCTCAACTGCTGCTAATGCAAAAGATATGTAACACAAGTACATATATCCTCTACACATGCTGATGCTTTTTGTATATGTTTAAATATACCCTGTAAACATTTTCAGTCAGCTGTGGCATATTGGTGAAGACTTTGACTAGAGATCTCTGAAAATACAAATCATTACTCAGTTTGATTCTGAACTCTCTATAGAAATTCATTGTTATTAATTATCTCCTATATCTATATTATATTATATATATTATAATAGATGGATCAATTCTTCTCTAGAAATATATTCATTGAAAATTAGAAAATCCATTTAATAATTATCTAATATTCATAAATAAATCTCTCATTATTTATTCACACAGGGTATTTTGCCTAGTCAGTCATAGGTTTTGTTTATCTCTCCTTTATTTCTTCTGCTTTTTATTTGATATTTACATTCCGTTCGCTTTCATGAAAAACTCATAAGCGTTTGGTTTGTTTTGGTTTTGGTTTGGGTTTGGGTTTCGGTTTGGTTTTTGGTCTAGAGAGCAAGTCGTATGCAAGTGCTTCCGCTTGTTGCCTTTGTTGACGTGGCTTCCACCTGGAAGCACACCACACCACGCCCACCACATGCGTCAACACACACCGACACACACACACACACGGCGGCCCAGCGAGACACTTGGAGCTCTGCCTTTTCGTTGAGGCATAAAATAAATATTTTAACAATTTATTTATGTATTTGCTTAATCATTTCTGCCTCTACCTCTGCCTCTGCCTCTGCCTCGTGTTGACACGTTCAAGCAAGCATTTTCTTTTCTTCTTCTCTGGCTCGATTATATGCAAATACAAATTCGACTAATATCTGGGGGGGAAATCTATTTAATCGTACTTTCAGCTAAGAAGCTTAAGCTGATTGTATTTACATATATTCTCAGATATACAGATATAAACTATCAAGAACTAAAGTGTTATGCAACACTGGAATATTTAAGATGAAATGCATAACGTATTACAAGTATTTTCTGTTAGCTCTATAAAATTAATTCTCAACATCCAACAACCTTCAAAATAAATTCCATGTCTATCATAAAGAAATATTTGCTTATTTACCAACACTGATATACAAACAGTAAAAAATGATTAAATATCCATTTGCATTTCAATTAGTCTACCTCAGCTTTAAGAAAACATTACGCCATGCTTACCCACTTCACCTCGAGCCGTACTTATCTTTATCTTAGCTAAATAATTGCCCATTTACCAACACTTAAATGGCCGTTAGCCATTAGAATATCGCAATTAAGCTTAAAGTGTTGCTAAACGTTGTGCAGGTTGTGTGTGCTGAGCACTGAAATCGGAGCCTTAGCTGGGCCAATGACAAGCCGCAAAACGAAAGGAGAAGAAAAGCAACGAAAGAAGGAAAACGGAAGGCGAAAGGAAAGAGATTTCATTTAACTAATTAAATATTCAGGCAGCTGACATGTTTTTATCGCAAAGACATTTCGGTTGCAGCAATTAGGGCTAAGTTTTCTCTTCTTGCTGTGAAAGCTTGGCAATTACTTATTTAAAGAGCATTACAATATGTCTCTCTCACTCACACACTAACTCGCTGTCTCGTTCTATTGCAGCTGCACAGTGGCAAATGAGAAACAACAATGAGATGCATGCTCAATGCAGGAAAGAGGCAAATTCTGGCCGCAGCACTGAACGACAGTTGTCAGCAACTGCAACAACAGCAACAGCAACATCAGCGACAGCAACTAGTTGCTGGCGTGACAAAGCAACTGTTGCTGTTGTTGCTGCTGCTGGCAGTTGAGCATGCAAAGGCAACAACAGCAACAGCAACAACAACTGCAACACAGCCAACAGGCACAGCAACAGCAACAGCGACAACAACAACTACAACTACAACAGCAACAGCAACAGCAACAGCTTCAGCAGCAACATCCACAAGCTTCGCCTGGCTGGGCTCAACTGCTGCTCAGGGCGATCCATTTAAAAACATTCTGCGAATTGGCGATGGCAACATAGTCACGCGTGTAAGTGCCGTTGAGTTCTAGGGTGGTTTGGGTGGTTGTGGGTGGGTTGTGCTGTTGCTGCTGCGGCTGCTCAAGTTTAATTCGTCATTAGCTGCAATTAGCGCTGAGTGCAATTGTTATAATGAGACAGCCTACAGCCACAACACTTGAGCAGACGACAGCAACATACAACAGCAACATACAACAGCAACAGCAACTCGCTGTAAGGCAACACTAAATGCAGGTGCAAATAGCTGCACCTGAGCCCACTCAAGCCAATCAATCGATTAGTTGATTCGCTTCACTGAAGTGAATGAAGCAGAGCAGTTAATCTGATTAATTGCTATCTCAAGATAGTGAAAGAGATGCTAATACATGATATGATAATAGAGGAGTTGTTAACAACAATAAATATTGGAAATCATATTTGTTAGAATTTTATAAAAGATTTTCTGAATAATTGAAAGTGAATAATTATCACCCAAAATCATATGAGACAACAAGTTTTAATAGAAATTTAAAATGAATTTAATTTAAGCAATTTTTGCCTTGAGAAGGCTAAGAAATGAGGCCAGCTGGCAGCTTGAGCCAATTCGAGTCAAAGAGAATAATCCAATGAATTTGTATTTGGTGAATTCGAGAATCATTGAGCCATAAACAAAGACAGCTTTGGGAAAGCTCGGAACTTGGCCAAAGATTAGCAGGAATCAGATCAAAAGGAATTCTAGATCTTAGAGATTTTTAATCTAACAGCCAAGCTTACAGCCTCATTAGTTTACATATAGGTCTATCATACATATGTTTTAGAAATAGATAAAAATCATAATCTTTAAGCTGATGCTGAGTTCTTACTGAATTATCGATTGCATTCAGTTAAATTTATTATTCACTTAAGTGTAATACTCTAAAATAACAATTTCAATTCTCAATAGAAATTAGTTTTTCAATAGCAAAAGAAATTAGTAAAAAAAATACACTTGATTGTGCCTATGAAATAAAATGTAAAAAAAAGTTTTGGGTCCCAGTTCGCAGTTCAATTAAAATGTTCTTTGTTGAAGCACTTCAAGGAGCTCGTCATCAGGCCGAGGACAACAAAACAAAAGTTAAACAAAACAAAGCAATAAACTGTCAGGTCACACACACACACACACATTGTATATTTTGGGTCACTTTATCAATTTGGGGTGGACCAAAGTCAGCCGGTTTGGTTGGCAAGTTTCGCGCGCTCGCAGATTAGAACAAAGTGAGGCAAATAACTCAATTTTCCACTCTAACGATAAAAGCCAAGAGCGAGCGACGCCGGTTAGCTGTCTGTTTGGGCCATGAATGTATTTAGCCAAAAAAAAAAAAAAAAAAATGTATTTTTAATGCATTGACCAAGCAAACAAGCGAAAGCTGTCTGCCTTTTGGGTAGAGCTGAGCGTGGGCATGGGAGTTGGGTTCATTTATAAATATAGCTAATGAATAGAGATTTATTGAGCTGCCATCGCCTCTAACTCTGCGCCTCCTTTGCAGTCGGCCATCGAGCAGTCGCTGGTGACAATACACGACATCGCCACGGAGAATCTGGGCACGCTCTGCATCTCACAGCTCTACCGACCGCTTCAAGTGCCCCTCAACTCGGAGCGCTTCGAGAGCAGCAGACAAAAGGCCGATTTGGCGGCATCGATTCTACAGGAAGTGGGCATCATACGGCATGGCGGTGAGTACTCAATGCGATACGATATAATCCACAGCTACCTCATACATACACACATACATATATAGATATCTATTCAGATACACATGTGTATAAATTTCTCTCTCTCTCTCGTTGAGTTCTTTCTTTTGTCACATCAATTATTGATTTATTTTCTGTTTACGCAATTAAGCAACAACTTATTCCCGACTTTGACTTAAGTGGGGCATCGATTTGGTCAATTAAATGACTAATAACAGCAGCTAGACTCAGCAAATGGTTCTCAAATTTAGCCAGACTCTATAGTGATCAATCAATCCATAGTTTGAGAATGTCAAAATACAACTTTTATAAATTTGTCAAACACTTCTTCTTCTACTTCTTCATACTCTCAATATTAGATTGCAAATTCTTCCAAAAACAAATCCAAATATTTACTAAAGCAAACAAACTTTGATAAATTCCAAGGCATCGCCTCTCTCTGCGCTTCTCAATCAAAGCATTTAAGACCAGCCAGGCAATTGATATCCTTTCGAGTGGCAGACACAGCTTGCCCCAGCCTCTACCAGCGCCACTGCTACCGTCTCTCTTCACAGCTTCAAAAAAAAAATTCTCTTAAATTTATTCGATTTGCAAGAAGCTTTTTCCCTCGAATAATTTATGCGAGACATCAAAAATTTCCAAGGGGAGTTGGTGTAGCTGCTGTTTGAGTGGCGGCAACTGCCAAAAATTTTATACAACATTTGCATGCGTATGCGTATGTGTGTGTATGTGTGTGTGTGTGTGTATAGCACATACTTATAAACTCATCCTGTTGCTCTCCTGCTGGCATAAGTACAACAGCAACAACAATGGGACAAACGACAGCAAATTTGCTTTCACTTTATGCGATTTTTGCTGACACGTCGCACCTTTTCAGTGCTGATATGGAGTGGCTCGGTTAAGAGGCTGGCCGACGCTGAGTAGCGTGGGCGTGGCACAAATCAAGCGCTTGTCCAGGACACAAAAGGCAACTGGTGTGCCGCCAACACTCACTCAACAAGCAGTTGCTGCTGTTGCTGTTGCTGCTGTTGCTCCTGTGTTAATATCAGAGTCGGTGTGCGATGAGTTCATTGTGCGTCTGTTGTCCTTGACAACGCATACGCGTATGTATATATACATACACATACACATACACATACACATACACATACACATCTATATGCATGTACATCAGCTCTGGTTGTCTGTCGTCAAGGCTGCTTGACTGGGGACCCGGACTCTCGCATCGTTGCTGGCGTCGTCTGCCTTGGGGTTAACAACGACGCACTTGTGGCGCATCAAACGTCCTGCCAGCATTTTGTTGCCCTTGCCTTTGGCTTTCCCTTTGCCTGTGCCTTTGTCTCTGTTCCCTGCTCTCTGCTTCGCTCGTGTCCTTTGTCAAACACATGCATGCAGCTGGCCGCCAGCTCCCTCGACATGGCATTTCCGTCTCCATTCTCCTCCTTCTCTTCATTTTTTACTTGTTTAATTTCAAGTTATGCTCTGTCCCATTCGCCATTTATTCGGGCTCTGATTTGGCACCAGATTTTGCAGCTCTTTTACACGTTAGACAACACAAATGAAGGGGGGGCAAACAGCATCAGCTCTGATTTGAAATTGCATCATTTTAAAAACAAGTAAGAATGTTGGGACAGATAGACAGACAGACAGACAGACAGACGGCAAGTCGGATATTGCACAACGTATATATCACTCATACGCCTCGTTACATTCAGTTTTTTTACAAGGCAGACAGGCATCAATTTTTTATGGAACCACTCAAATAGTTCCATGTGATTCATTATATACACATATATGCACAGTTTTTTCAACAGACACGTTTTTTCTTAGTAATAGAAAGATTTATAGGTGTAATTAAATTATAAATAAATGGAAATATATAAATTCAATATATCAAAATATTTATTTGCAATTAATTGCATTTTTAGCAAGTATTCGCTCAAATAAATTGAATAAAAAATAATAATAAATATTTATTTGAATAAAATAAAAGCATTATGAAAGGATTAAATATTTTCTGCATCGCTGATGAACTCACCAAATTTTTCAATTAAAGTTATCTATATGAATGCAGCAGCTCTCATTTGGTAATTTTATTTAGGTGAAACGAAGCTAGAATGCTCACAGCAGCAGAGAGCGTTCCCATCGCTCACTTGAAGCTCGATTGCAACGAACTCTACCTGCCGTCGGTGGCCCTATATAAAGGGCAGCAGCTGCAGCATTTCTTCAGTCAGTCTTCAGTGGTCCAGGCGTGGTGGAGTCAGTGCAAGAAAGTGAAGTAGAGCGTGTGATTTATAAGCATTAAAGGCGTACAGGAATTACGTAGAGGAAATACGTAAAGGAATTACGTAGAGGAATTACGTAGAGGAATTACGTAGAGGGAATACTTAGAAGAAATAGACAGAGGAATAGTACAAAATCTTAAAGAGTGAGAGAGGAGACATTATGAAAGTCATAAAGTCGAAGACCATCTTAAGAATCATATGAAAACAACTAAAAGCGCACTAAGCTATCATTTGCCTAATGACATAATTATATAACAAATATCCATCTCTCTCTCTCTCTTTCTTTCTTACACGTCATTATCAACGGATTATTGTCAATCAAATTTATCTTGCCCAGTCTGCAATCAATTGAGCCCTTAATGAATTGTGATGCAAGCTGAGCTCTTAAGCTCTGGCACACTTTTAAGTAATTGTTATGGCTAGTTAAGTCGCCTTTATTTGCTGCTGGCTCAAGCCCGAATCCTAATTGCCTAAGCACCTGTTGCCGCAAATCAAGTGGCTCGGTTGGCACACATGAAGCCACAAAGAGTTGGAGCAATGTAATTACACAATTATAAACTATAGTTTTCCAATCAACTACAAGCTGAGAAATTCAAGCTTGTATCGTAATCAACGTATGATAGCTACAACTCGAGTCGAAATTCCAGCTGCTCGATGCTAAATGGTTTATTGGGCTGAAGCCAAGGCGAAGCACTGCTAAAATTTAATTACTCAGCCAGAGAAGAGCAGCCATAAAACCTATACACACACACATTGTCACATACACCTGCTGGCATGGAAAGAGAGAGAGAGAGATAGAAGCAAACGAGTTGAATAATTGGCAATTTTGCATAGCGACGAAAGAAAAGTTTTGGCAGGCAGGCAGGCAAAAAAAAAAAAAAAAACAAATTGCTTACAATTGTTGCAAGTTGCGCTTGTTTATTTCTGACACCTACACACAAAATACTTACAGCACACACACACACACTCACACCTACTCATACTCTGCTCAATGGTCATAAATTGTGAAGTTGCGTCGCTCTCAAAGATTGATGATGCGAGCCGAGTGCAAGAAATCGCACGCAGATGATGAATGACAAACATGGCTATAGCACACACACACACACACACACATATTACACATCACATGCACGTGCGTGTATTTGCATATGTGTGTTAGGTGAGCTTCTAAGCCGCTTGACAGGCGTTGGCTAATGCTGTTTGCCATAAGGTTGAGCTGCCAGAACTTCCAACCTGTCTGTACTTGAACTTGCCACACATTGTGACAACATAAGGCAGCCCTTTCCCTCTCTCCCATCTTCCCCTCTCTCTCTATGTCTTGTGCATTTCATTTTAACACCCGTAACAAAAACTTGCCACATTTACTGGCAACACGTTGCCTGCCGCCTGCGTTTTATTTGCGTGAACAAAAGCAACTATAAAGTGCCACTGCCAAAGACATTATGCATACTAATCAAAATATATACACGGATATATATATATATGTAGATATAAGAGAAAAGTAAAAGGAAATATGTATTAGCCGTGGTCTTATTTAGTCGCAAACTAAAGACCCTTCAATGGACTAGAATGGAACTGAGATTAAGGTAGTTTATAATAAAAGTCTCTACATGATAATCTTTTAAGCTGCAATGTATATTTAGATTATCTATGTAGTATATGATATATGCCTATCTAGCACAAGGTATATCTATATAGCAGTATATCAAATAAATCTAGTATATACCTTCATATATCTGGTAGATCATATAAATCTAGAATATATAATATTTATATAGTATAGTATGATACATAAATTATATCTTATATTCATTGTATATTTTAATAGATCAGTGTATAGAATTTGAAATTATTATATCTAGAATACGCTCATAGCGTCACAAATTGTATATTTCTCAATATAGCCAAGATAACCCTCTAGGTTAAAGTATATTTTAGAAACGGTCACACAGAAAAAGTGACACGGAAGTTGCGCTAATCGAATTTAAATAAGTTTACTTTGTAAACATTTCAGGCTTTTGTTGCCTTTGTTCCTTGGAACAAGTCAAACAGAAATGCGGCTGCCCAGGCAAGTGTGGGAGCAAAAAT
The DNA here is from genome assembly GCA_035045965.1 of Drosophila aldrichi. Taxonomy (NCBI): domain Eukaryota; kingdom Metazoa; phylum Arthropoda; class Insecta; order Diptera; family Drosophilidae; genus Drosophila; species Drosophila aldrichi. The sequence continues at coordinate 358,060 of JAWNOM010000470.1, forward strand.
ATTAACTTTTGACAGCTTTCACCTTCCCCCACTCTCTCCCTCTCTCACTCTGACTGCCTTTCAGACAAGTTCTTGTAGGCTGGGACGTGGGTCTATGTGCGCCTCGCGCATATTAATCATTGTGGACGACCATTTTTTCCTACCAAGGCTAAAAAAATATACTTGCAATTTCTTTTGCCTCTTAATGGGGCCTTTTTCCATATAATAAAACTATTTCAAGGTCAACATCGCAATGACAGCTGGCCTGGAATGAAATGTAACGGCAAATTTTTAATTTGCACAATTAAGCAGCGCAGCTTTATATATTTTTCACGAACTACAAACGGTCACACTGGCATTGGGTTGCACTCATAATTGTGCTTTAACGATGCTTCAGCTTATTCCCAACAATTTCTTGGTATTATCAATTCCAGCTTACTCCGTATGGCAATTATTTATTACAAAGTATGAAAAAGTGCACACAAAAATAATGAGGCTTAATAAGCTCAATTTATATTCATGGCCGTGGGCAGGTTAACACATATGCTGATCAAGCATTAAAAAGAATACTGTATTCCCACTTACCTTAATTACAAAAGTGTCAATGAATCTTAAAAAATTCATAATTAATTCTCGCAGCATTTGCAATTCAATAAAATGCAAAAAAAAAAAAAAAACACATTCAGAGGAATGACACCTGCAATTATTCATTTTGTAGCTCAGGTCAGCTCAATTCGCCATCCAGCAACAGTAGGAGGTGTCGTTTCAGTCTACGCACGGCGAAGTACGCATATCAAAGCGAAAGCGAATTAACAGTCGTCACGACACCATGAGGAATTATTGTTGTAGAATGAGTTTGCGAAAAGTTAACAGCTCAATCGCTAGCAAAACGGAAAAAATGTAAATTCAATCAAATGCAAATATTTATGTGCTGCAATGAGCAGCAATAAGGCGCTTTAAGTGAATTATTAATGAACCTACCTACCTGACTGGTGTTCATCTGTTCGTGGCGTTATTTCATTTCCTTCCTTGCGCAATGAAGCCTTGTAATAATTTCCCTTTTACAAATTTCGCTTTATTTGAGTTCTGCTGCGAAGCAAAACAGACACTGAATGGAATGACATCCTTTTCATCGCTGCCGATTCAATTCGCTGCTAAGCAAAAGTCGTAAGCATTCCAATCAAAGCACGGCGAAGAACGGCATTAAAGCAAAAGCGAATTGCGATATGCTCAATAGCGAACGCCATTAAGAAGTGTCGCTAAATGTAAACAAAACGAACAATACATAAATAGTTACGTATATGTATATGAGTATAATAGTAATGAGAATACATCTCAATGCTACGCTTGCTCACTTTCTCTTTCACACAATTTGTACACAACTGGCGATCCGTTACGAAGCGAAGAACAACACTAAAAGAATGACCCCTTCAAAATTAGTCGTCAAAATCCAATGTCGAGGCTCGGCGAATTGAAGCGATAGCGGGCCGAGCTGCACACATACAAACATACATATGTTTATCAGCTGTATGGATTGCAAAATATCAGCGAAAATCGCAAATGCAGCGAAAGCGAATTCCGCTTTGTGTATTTGCAGAAGCCGTTACAGCAACGAAATGCAACGAAAGCGAATTGCGCCTAGTTGAGCATGCAGAAAATTACTCAAATGAAATTCGAAATCAAAATAAAAAATTAAAACAAAGCGATTGCAATTAAAATGCAAAGGTTTCTGTGCTGCAATAAGCAATTAAGTGCCGTAAATGATATATTAATGAATTTGTCTGCTTTTTGTCTGTTTATTCGACTGTTTTCGTATCGCTGTTTTCGCATTTAATTTCCTCATTTCCGCAGCAGATTTTAAATTAATTTCCACATTTCACTTGTGCGCTGACCTACATTCCCCCGGCGCTCACCGTCTATGTACATACAAATCTCCATACAAAAACAAAAATATATGTATGTATCTCCCTTTTTTGTTGCAGGACTCTCGGATGCGCTGGCCAAGGGCCTGCTCACTGATGAATACATAAACGGAGCACGCATTTTAGCTTTGAACCTAACCAACGGCGCAGTCCAATCGTACGTCTGGTGGGTAAAGGGCGGCCACGACAAACTAACCGAGACGCAGCGCTACGAGGAGGAGGGTCTGCAAATTGGTAAAAAACCCGCACACAGTTACCCCTGGTAAGTGGAGAGCTCACAATGAGAGCAAACTGATGACTTTTCCCTAATTATACACGTAGAGTTTGTGACTGAACTGAGTGGAATATACCTCACTTTAGAGACTTACATCTACATATCTTATCATACTCACATGAGTCTGAATAGTTCCCTACTCCAGTCCTCCGATAAAAATATGTAGTTCGTAATATATTCTCTTAATATTTTTGAGGATCTATATAATAGAGATAGAGTAATGGAAGTCCTCCCTAATTTTACTTGAGAGTACCTTCAACTATATTTACCTATACATTCATTGTTAGTATTAAATTGAACTAAATACAGGGTATTCTCCTCCCAGGTTTGATGATGAGAGCAGCACGCCCACATTGCGCTCACCAAAGTTTGCGCCCAGTCCGCCGAACAACTACTATAAGGGCTGGTGGACCTATCCGTACTTCTCCTGCTCACTGAGCCGCTGGCTCGTCTCCTACAGCATTGCAATACCACCGAGTGGGCGGCACGGCCTGCGCGGCTTCATCAGCGTGGACATTGATGTGAGCTCGCTGCGTGTCAATCAGTGCGATGCACTGCCGTATCGCTTCAGCAGCACCAGCAGCAGCACTCCGCCCCACTTGCTGCGGCAGTCGACAGTACGCCGTGCCATAGCAGCAACAGTTGCTGCCAGCTACGACGTGGAGTCCATCAGAGACTTGCAGGCATTTCACAGCTCGCACAAATGCCATCGCGCCTCCATGGTGGTAAGCAGCGCTGCTCTCCCCTCACCCACACACACACCCACACAGTCTAAGCCTTAATTAACAACCTTATTGCAGTGCGACTACCGCCAGCCCAGCTCGGAGTCAACGACAATAAGCGGGGCCAAGCTGTTGCCGGGCATGATTAGCGGCAGCAGCAGCAGCTGGTCACGCGGCTCGTATCAGTGCCTGTGCAAGCGGGGCTACTATTCGCTGCGGCATCCGGATGGCTTCAATGGCACCATCATGGAGATTGCCTGGCAGGAGCATCAGGACAATATAAGCAATTACTATACGGACGTATTCAAGTGTTTGCCATGCGCCCCCGGCTGTGACACCTGCACCGGACCCGAGCCATGCCTGGCCAACTATCACTGGCCTTTCAGGTGAGTTGAGCCAAATTGCCAAACGTGACAGGAAACTGGAATAGATTAGTCTATATGGCTAACACCTTATTCTATTTATATGACATCTTTGATCTATTTCCTCTACTCTACAAACATATATCAATGTATTACTTCAATCTGGAATCTGTATATCCCATAGAATATCTCTGCTGACCATTTCGATTGGCTGTGCCTGTGGAACCCTTGTGCTGCTGTGCTATCTCTTCAAGCATCGGCGGGTCAAAGTCTTCAAGGTGGCCAGCCCCATCTTCCTGATGATCACGCTCATTGGCTGTGCCATTATGTATTTGGAGGTGAGTAGCTATGAAACATGTGAGAAGCAGAGAGAGAGAGAGAGAGAGAGAGAGGAGGCAGGGAGGGAGGGAGTGCGTTACACTCTGCTGGCTACTTAACCCATTAAAAGTCGAGCTACACACAAAGAGCATTACGAATGGATGGCAGGACAAAGGCAGCCAAAGGCTGCTAATGTGACAAAGGGTCTCATTTTGGACCCATTTACAATTGACCCACATGCTACATGTAAAGCCGCACTCACCACTCGCAGCACCTGCGGCTGAGGCAACATAAGACTCCGTTTTATGGCTTTTTAAATGCGGCTTTTAGGCACTCGCCTCTGTCGACGGCATTCCAGCTTATGCTATGCCGTTTGTAACTGTGCAAGAGTTAATGAAAACTTTGTCCACGATTAATTATTTAGTTCGAGAGGCTCTAAAAGTGTTAGTCCGATGTGGCTTTACTGTTAAAGCCACGCTGTTAAATATTAACTAAAGCAATGTGGACTTGCATGCTAATGAATTTTATAGTTGAACCAGAATATGCCGTATATCTAAAGTAAAATACTTCTATATATACAGAGATGCCTTAACATGTGGAATTTCGATTGACCACTTAACAGCTAGTTTACAGAGCTGCCTAAAGTGCAATAGTCTAATTAACATTACATTAGAAATACAAGTGTAGGCTGTTATTTACATTTCTATAGCCAACTAGCCATTTACAGTGTCAAGCAATGTTAGTTAACATTATACATAACAGTTATATGTTCAACCCCTTAATGTAAATCAAAAGCAAGTGTGAATAACAGCTAAACAAACATTCTGTTAACAAATGATTAACATAATGTAACATAACAGTTCTTTCAACTATTTAATGCTCAACTTTGTGTATATGTGAACTTTGATGATTCGACAGATTTGCCCCAACATTTCTTGCACCATTTGACAGCAATACTCATATGGTGTGCAGGGTATACTAACATTAACATTCCTGTATTGTTTACAATGATGCTGTCAACATTAGCCAAACGACAATGGAACTCCCGTCGGACACATAAAAGACAAGAGAACAATGGCAAAAGCCTGCGAGTAACACGAGCACAACAAATGGGTTAAAAGGTTGCGTGGAGATGCTGATGCTCGTTGTTATGACAGCTGGGGGAACTGGGAAAGCTGGGGCAGCTGGGGGGAGCTTTCAAGCGTTCAAGCGTCTCATTTACTAAATAAAAACGTAACTGATTTTCTAATCAGAGTCTGGGTTTTGTAAGTGTGTAAAACAAACTAAAGCAACAATAAAACATTACTGCAACATGAGCGACCAGGAACGAGCTCTGAACGACGGCAAAGATGCATTCCATGTCAATGATAACGATAACGATAACGAGGCTGATGACGTTGGCGAGGAGGAGCAGGAGCAGGAGGACGACGAGGAAGCCATGCAGGCAGCTTTAAGGGAAATGGTTCAGGTGCCCGATATTGACCCCCGACAGAGGCAAATGCCAAGCAGGCAATCGGAGCCCCGCCACATTGGCAACCTAATTGAGAAACTCAAGAAGACTGCGTCGCCAGAAACACAAAAGAAATGGCTCAAGACTGTGACAGATGTGGGAGTTCAGTCGGAAAATACCGCCGTCGGCATGAAGAGCACTCCAGAGCACAAGCCAAGGAAATCAGAGCCCTCGGGCGAGAGACTGAAGGAAGCAGCCATGCCCTCAGGCACTACGGCTGAGCGCCTGCCCACAGAGCAACAGGAACCCGAGGCTGGCAAGCAGATGACGATGCCAAGCTATTTGAGGCTCAAAGTTAAGCCCGAGCGACTGGAGCCCACAACACCGGACGAGGAATCCAAATGGGAACGCATTGAAGCTGCCTCCAGGCCCAAGTCATATTTTCAAATCCGAGATCAAGCCGAAGCAGCCATTGCTGCCATAGCCCCTCCAATTAAACAGACACAAGTCGCCGTCAGGCCAGAGATCGCAATGGAGTCCAGCAAACACTCGACAGGAGCCATTAATATACTAACGGGCTCATTTCGACGAAGCCTCAACATAGAGCCCAGCAATGAAGAGCCACCAACAACGAAAGCGTTGCCCGAGGGCAAGAAGACAAAGTTCTTCAGTAACTTGCCATTATTTGGTCGAGGTAGGGCAGAGTCCTCGGCTGTCGCGAGACTGACTGCAGAGGAGAAGCACTCGACACAGAAGGCAACTAGCGGCTTTTTTTCTAATCTAACGTCGTTTAAAAGGAGTCGACCGAAGCCCAATGAAAGACTTACTGAGTCCATTAATATCACTGCCCCCAATCAGTTTGTGGATGAGGCCATGGAAGCTACAGAAATTCAGACCACCCCAGTACCGAGCACGGATGAAATTGGTGCACAGCTTACTCCAGTAACGAGCACTGGAGTAATAGATACCGGAACTACTCCGGTGCCCAGTACTGGAGTCATAGATACCGGAACTACTCCAGTACCGAGCACTGGGCTAATATATGAAGGATCTACTCCAATACCAAGCACTGGGCTAATAAATGAAGGATCTACTCCAGTGCCAAGCTTTGGAGTAATAGGTGCAGGATCTTCTCCAATACCGAGCAATGTAGTGATAGATGTAGGATCTACTCCAATACCAAGCACCAGCTCAATAGTACAAGCCCAAGAAGAATTCTATGACGTGGAAGCAGAAAGTGAAGCCGAAGAACTAATTCAAACAAATGACTCCGGCCTAGTCACTTATCAGGAGCCTATGTTTGGAAATATATCTACAATGTCCAGGCAGTCTGATGCAAGAGCTTCTTCCCAAGATGAAGAGACGAAATCTTTAATGAGAGCTGATCAAGTTGAAAGGCATGAATCTTCAATGACAGCTGAACAAAGGAACCAAAGTATAATTCCAGCCACCACTGTGAATGCGAGAGCAAAGCAAGGCATAAGTACAACCATATCTAGGGAGCGCGATCTGGCAACAGCAGCATCCAACTTAACCTCAACTAATCAACTAATCGAGGTCGAGGCACCTTTAACACAAACTGTGAAGGCCCTCACTTCGGCGACTAGGCAACTGGAGGAGCCGATTATTAATTTGATATATAATTTTCCGATCTACGGCCGGACTAGACCAACGCCGATCGACAGCAGTCCAGTAAGTCAAGATACACCTTTGCCGACTACTTCGCAGCCAGTCAGCGTGGAGCAGCCGCCAAATCCGTCCGGTTTTGGCAGAGATAATCCAGCCACAAATCAAGTGATTGCAGAGACTGCTCCCGATCCCGTCATTCCACTTCCTTGTGAGCCCAACATTAATATACTTACTGCTGAGCCAACTGACGGCGCCTTGGCCAGCTCAGCCAGCTTACGCCATCTGGTGCCAGCTATGCCCTACAGTGGAGCCTCTCATCCCGGTAGTTCCAGCTTCACAGAACAGCCAGGAGCCTCGCCTGTGGACGACAGTTCGGCCGTTGAAGGGGAAATGCCATCTACTAGCAATTCCTTGGCTAGCAACATATTGCGCTACTTTTTCCCAACAGATGCCAAGAGCAATCCGCAGCAGGAGCACGTACAGCAGTCCGCGATGCAGCCGTTGCCCAATGAGGTGATTATAATTACGCCACAGCTGCTGAAAGACAAAGATCACAAATCGCAGAACACGAACAAGAACAACGATAGGAATAAGGAGAACGAAGCGGAAAAGGATAAGGAGGAGACGGCGCCGTCCGGTCATGTGAGGCACTCCGAGTCGAGGCGCACTCTGACCATAGTCGGACGGCACTCACACATAACGACGACCTATCGGGACCATTGCCATTACGAACGGCACGACGAGGGCGTCGATAAGATCGCCAAGCGCAAGCTGATCATAGCCAGCGGGCTCTGTCTTACCTTCATGATCCTTGAGATCATTGGCGGCGTACTCTCTCGCAGCCTGGCCATAGCCACGGACGCGGCACATCTGCTAACGGACCTAGCCGGCTTCCTTATATCCCTGTTCGCGCTCTACCTGAGCGCCCGCCCCTCCACGCAGCGCATGAACTTTGGCTGGTACCGCGCGGAGGTGATCGGCGCCATGCTCTCGGTCTACTTCATCTGGGTGATTACGGGCGTGCTGGTCTACATGGCCATAGAGCGCCTGGTCACGAACAAGCACGACGTGGACGCCAAGATCATGCTAATCACCTCTGCACTGGCGATTGCCTTCAACATCATCATGGCCATCCAGCTGGGCCATGGTCACTCGCATGGCCACTCGCATGGCCACTCCCACGGCACGGCGCACGCCCACTCGCACAAAGAGCCGAAGGTGCGCCTGAAGCCATCCGAGTCGTCCGCCGTTGCGGCCAGCTCCAAGGCGAATATTGTTAGTCCCGTTCTCAAGGAGCAGCAGCAGCAGCAGCTGCTGCCACTTTCCGTTTCGGCCCAATGCACCCGGATGGAAAAGGAGAACATCAATGTGCGAGCCGCCTATATCCATGTCATCGGCGACATGATTCAAAGTGTCGGCGTCTTCCTGGCCGCATTGATTATATTCTTTAAGCCCACCTGGGCGTTTGTGGACTCCATTTGCACGTTCATCTTCTCGGTGATCGTCCTGCTCGTCACCTTTCGCATCATGAAGGACGTGCTGATGGTGCTCATGGAGGCGACTCCCGACTACATGGACTACGGCGAGGTGCAGCGCACATTCCTCAGCATCGAAGGAGTCGAGCATGTCCACAATCTACGCATCTGGGCGCTCAGCATCAACAAGATAGCCCTCTCCGCCCACCTGGCCATCAGCAAGAACGCTGATCCTCAGGTCATTCTCGAGCGGGCCACCACATTGATTCACAAGCGCTACAACTTCTTCGAGACAACCATCCAGATCGAAGAGTATACGCCCGGCATGGAGGACTGCAACCAGTGCATGACGCCCCAGACCAAGACGCCCGTCGGCGAGACAGTTGACAAGGGCAAATCTCGTAATGCCAAAGACGATGACGAACAGCAACAGTCATCCAAGAACTCCGCGTTAACTTAACCTACAAACTCTGCCTAGCAAGAACTTTCTTCTTCTTTCTGTTGAAATTGCATTTGTACTTAGCTCGATTTCTTTTCGCTTGGGAAATCTTCTTTTAATAAAGAAATTTCTTAAAAATAAAGAAAACTACAAACTTTTGGTCGTAATAAGTTGAGAGTTTTTATCTGACCTCTTTAGTTTCTATATATCAACTTTTAAAGATATATATTTGAACTCTCCCCATAGATGGTCGCCATATTTCCCTATTTGGATACCACCTGGTGCATTGCCACGAAATGGACGCGTCATATGGGTTTCTGCATCACCTACACCTCACTGCTCATGAAGACCTGGCGGTGAGTCTAACTCTACCCTCGATCCCTCTCTCTCTCCCCCTCTCTCTCGTTCTCTTTCTATAACTCTCTTGTCTCGCAGTGTCTCCTTGACATATCGCGTCAAGTCGGCGCACAAGATAAAGCTCAATGACCAGCAGCTGCTGCAGTGGATGGTTCCCATCTTGCTCGTAATGCTCATCTATTTGGGCACCTGGACCATTTCCGCCACGCCCTACGCTGAGGTGGTAAGTAACAGAGCGCAGACCCAAATCAATTCATCAGCTATAACAGAGCCTTCATACCTTCACAGATCTACGATCAGAATCACCTAAAGTTCAAGCAGTGCTCCTATAATTGGTGGGATCACAGTCTGGCCATAGGAGAGGTCCTTTTCCTCGCTTGGGGCATTCGCGTCTGCTACAACGTGCGCAATGCGGAGAGCCTCTACAACGAGGCTCGCTTGATCTCCTATGCCATCTACAATATAGCCATTGTGAATATAGCCATGGTGGCTTTTCAGTAAGTCCAGCCAACACCTGTTGCACCTGTTCAACCTGTTCAAGTGCTCTATTTAAATTGTTTTTCTTTTTAATTTTTTAAGAATACCTGTTTTTATATTATTTTATTCTAATTCCTATGCATGCCATGGCATTTTATCTCCGCCCACTGCCACGCCCACAATTTTAATTAAATTCCCTGGCTTTGTGCGCTCGCGCATTTCCGTTGTAATCCTTTTTGTCGCCCTGCAAGGACATGCCGTCAGCCTCCACAGCTGTCTATCCATCTGTCAGTCCCTCCGTTCCTCCGTCTGTCTGCCTGCTGTCCGTCCGTCCGTTTGTTTACACAGACATTCCACGGATTTCATTGCCAAGCTCTTGTCCGACTCTTGCCTTCTGCCTGCCAAATGGAAATCCTTTCAAGTGTTTTGATAATTAATGCAATTTGTTGTTGTGTTGTTCAAGACCCCATCTTCCCGCCCCTACCCCCGCTCTCCCATCTTTTCCATGCAACACTCAACTTGTTGCCCTCTGTACTTTAAGTTTGCGGTTTAGTCGTAGGTCAAGTTCCTTTCCATAAAGTTTTCCGACTCTGTCAAATTGGATTAGGTTAGGTCGAGTTGAGTTAAAGAAAAAAGGTAAGGAATTTCTATAAGTGAATTAAAAAGCCACTTCGCTATGTTTAAGAGATTGACTGACTGAAAGAGTGAACAACAATTTGATGGATTGACTGACTTGGTTATTCACCAATCGATGATTGACCGAGAATTCGTCTACTTACTGACTGAAACTCCATATCTTGCTGCCTCTTCTCTGATATCCATCGCTCTCTTTCTTTCTCCTCTGCAGTGTGATGCTCTTTCCACATGCTGGACCCGACTACAAATACATGCTGGGCTTTGTGCGCACCCAATTATCCACCACGACGACCATCGCCCTGGTCTTTGGTCCGAAGATAGCGCGCGTGCTGAAGGGCCAGGGCGATAAGTGGGATCAGAAGGCCAAGGTGCGCAGCATCACAGCCTCGTTCTCGCTCAATGGCGTCGGCCTGGTGCCCGAGGAGTCGCCCGATCTGTACCAGGAGAACGAGGAACTCAAGGTATGGGACACCCAATGCAAGCGCCTAAGACTTTCGTTGACCGCCAGCTCATCTCCCTTGCAGGAACAAATCCAGAAGCTGGCGCATCAAATCGAGTTCATGAAGACTGTGCACATGCAGATGAACAACCGACATCTGAAGCCAAAGCCGGGCGGCTACTTTACCATCACGTCGACCTCATTCCAGGCGCCCTACAGCAAGAGCACGGTTTCCACGGCGCAAACACAAACCGGCAAGGATGAAGGGTAGGCAATTATTATAATATGATATATAATAAAAAGTTCCTCAAGTATTATATCCGTATATGTTTAATCCCAACAATCCCAACTTTCTTTGCAGTTTGACCGGCAATGCGACGCCTTTAAAATGCAAATCGCCGAAGGGCAAAGTCTGACGCGGTCAACGAAGTGTTAAAGATTGCTCAATAGATGTTGTTGATAAGCACGGAAGGGAGGTCGTGGATAATGCAATTGATTTTAGTTTCTACCAACAAGCAGACGAGCAGCAGCAGCAGCAGCAGTGGCGGCAATTGGAGCAGGATGAGCTGGGACTGGAGTCGGGCAACGATTCGGATTTGCTGCGTCAATTCCATCGCATCTTTGCGCCCATTGTGGAGGACAGCCTGCAGCTGTACTACGAGCTGAACAGCCAGTTCGATGATGATGCAGTGCAGCATGTGCGCATAAATCGCACTGTGGCCGAGCTCAACGAGCTGACCAGCAGCGAGGAGGAGACGCTGATGACGCAGCTGCCGGAACCGGAGCCAGAGCTGGAGCCGGAGCGGGAGCCGGAGCTGGAACAGGAGCTACCCAGCGTGGAGAGCAGCTCAACCATTTCGACCACGTCGAGCAGCTGCTTGTATGCGATGCATACGCCTCCGCCGCCATGCCTCGAGTCGCCACAGTCGGAGATGGGGGATGAGCCGTTGACCATAACGGAGCAAGTGCAGCTGCATGCGCCGCCGGGCGACAACAACAATGCGGAGCAGGAGGAGCGCGAACTGGAGGAGCAACAGGACTCTAGCATTAACAACAACAACACCTCCTGCTCATTGTCCTCCACGCTAACGGATAGCAAAACTCTGGATGCTCGCACGCCCATTGTGGTTTGAATTGATGGCCAATTGGAGTCCAATCTGGAATCTTCTGCTTTCTGCTTCAATTTGTGATTTCATTTACAACAACAACAACAGCAACAACAACAGTAAACGCTTAATGTTTAAAACTAGTCTTAAATAATGTTTGTGTGTGTATGTGTCTCTAGCTCTGTCCCTCAACCGAGCGTAGGCGTCAGCCGTTGTTTGGGCGTGGCACGGAAGGAGAAAAGAAAGCGAAACCCAACGATGCGCCAATAGCGCAAGATTTATTTCACTATTTATTACTGAGCTTAATTTTAATTTTAAAAATTTAGAAAATTTTATTTTACATCTATTATTATTAACAATTATTAAAAGAACTTTTCTTGTATTAAAAACAATTTTTTTGTTTTTTAATTTACATTTCATTTTGCTATCCAAATATCCTAAAATGCTTTAGACTATCGTATAATATACTATCGATGCCACGCCCAAAAAATAAAACGACTTTGCCTTACATTGAACTTTAAAACTTCTGAATTCCCTAATTTGATTGGCTTTCGGTTTTAGCTTCTTACACATACGTCCATTTATTCTGGGTTTTCAAGCATCTCTTCGATCATTCATCAACAAAATGGAGAAAAGTTACGATAAATAATTCAAATTGAGCAAATTTTTTTCACTTCGTTCGGATTGTCGTGGAACTTGGTGGGAGTCACTGGCCGAGGGGAAGGGATAGTAGGGGTAGTTGGAGGAGGGGGCCAGTTAAATTGTAGAATGTCAGATGGTAAAGCTCATAGAGCTATGCCCTAGGGCTTAGCCTGATCTTGTCCTTATTTCTCTCTCACTCTCTCTCCCTCATGCACCTTAGAAAAAGAAAACAAAAACGATAAAAGATAATTTCCTCATTTTCACGCACTCACACGGAAAACTTTGTTGCAATTCGACCTTAAGTATTATAATCTAGTCAAAATTAATTTACTTAACTCATCGTCAGGCTATATATCCAATATATGAAACGTAAGGTTAGCAAAAAGAGTCGATTTTAGTCTAATTGGTAAAAAAAAGGCAGAAAATAAACAAATAATAATAAATAATATTTGAATTTTAGCGTACAATTTTTAACAAAAAGAAAAAATATATATATATATAAAATTATAAAACCAAAAACTGTTAACAGTCGCGCAATTTTTCAAAAATAGTTGGGCATTACGTATATAAAGAAACTTACAACAAATTATACAATTAATTAACAGTTAAGTTAATGTTTAATTAAACGTAAACATATTAAAAGAAAGAAATCAAAAGAGTAACAAAAAAACATAAACAAAAATTGCATAAATAAATGTTGATAAAAATAAAACGAATATCAAATGTGATTTTCTGCTCGACTAGAAGATACCCTATACACTGCATTACAAAGAAAGGAATATCCAATACCCAATACCCATCGGGGATCTCAGTTACCTTTGTCACTTTATTTCGAGAATTCCCAGCGGACTCAGTCACAAAACATTTTTCAGCCCGGAATCGAAATTTAGATGTTTTCGCCATAACTAAACAGCAGCATGGGCCGCAAGTCTGATCCTGGTCAGGGTCGAGTACTTGACGAGAATTTCGAGTGTCTGATGCGTGTGGCTAACTGCATTGGCGAGGACTTGGCGAGGCCGAAGGATCGCGAGATTTGCTTCAAAACCCTCGAGGATCTGTCCAAATTCAATAGAAGCAACTCGAACGTCACCAAGCGTCATGTGCGCAAGTTTCTCGCTTTCTATTTGCAGGTGCTGCGCTGGACCCAGGTGCATCAGCCCCTGGGACTATACCAGAAATGGGTGAGTAGAGAAAGAGCGAGAGAGAGAGACGGAGAAAGGGAGTTGATAACTTATGCCCTTTCTTTCTAGTACAACACGCAGTCCAGGTCGGATAGGGGCAACCAGGATTCGGACGAAATGCATGTTTGGCTAGAGCACGGAGTCTCCTACCTGGCCATGAAGCACTTTGATGATGGCTCCACCATCGTCTACTCAGCAGTTTCCAGGAACCCGGACAACGGCTGGGCAGAAAACGGACTCAAGACATTAGTCTCTGGGGGCGACACCGAAGAGACTTCAACTACAGAAATAAGATAACTGTATATACATTTCGTTTCGGCACTCTCAACTAGACAAATAAATATAAATGCAAAATACAATTATATAAACCTACATGCATTTCTCTTGGTCAAATATGAGATTTCTCTCTTCATTTCTCGAGATTCGGTGTACAACTGTGGTGGCTTAAAGTTAAATACAAAATGTGGACGGAATGTGTAGCAGAGTGTATACAATTTGCTTAAACTAAGAGTGATGGGAGCTTCCAAGTAGCTGAAGAAGGCACTTCGTGGTGGCAGCTGGACTAGCTTCCTAGCTGCGCATGAATGCTGCAGCGGCTGCCATCAGGGCAAAGCCGAGCAGCAGCTGCAGAGACTTGTGCATGGTTACGAGGCTGGCGCCATTGCAGCTGTCGCTGGAGCAATAGCACTCCTCCCAGTAGACGCCGTTCTCGTAGACGCCCCAATTGCAGACGCCTGTGACACCTGTGTCTGAGACCGAGGCACAGCGACGTATTACCTGACGCCAGCGGCCATCCCCTAGTGGAACACAGAACAGATGTAACAAATGGGAGCAACAATTGATCTGCAACTACTCACAGATGAAGCCTCGGGGTCCCTGCTGAATCACCTTCATGCAGAAGGAGCCTGGCATGTGGGACTCATCGCTGTTGCACTCAATGGCAATGTGCTCGGTGCGATTGAATGCTTTGTAGGCGCCGCAGCTGTCGTACCCCTTGCGATCTTGGTCCGATGAGCACTGGTAGCAGCGTATGGCCAAGCTCCCTAGACAAGTGAGTAATACAAAAAGCAAATTTCAATTAGTTAATGCTGGCAGACCACACCCAACATTGGACAATTAGCTAAGTACACAATATAGCCAATTTAGCTATACGCAACAGCTTACCGCACACGTTTAGGGTGAGCACCAGCAGGGCGCAGCGTGTTAATGTCAGCATCATATAGCGTTCTTGTTATTTGTGCGTATAAAAAGAATATAAACTAAATTTACTTAAACAAAACAAGATGCTATGTGTGGAGTGTGACCGTAACTAGCGTTTACATTCTGTGTGAATAGCAAAGAATTGTGGCGGCGGGTCGATTGTCAATATGCTGCACAGTAACAGTGTTATCGGATGTAAGGAATGTGGCGCGCATTTTAAAATATTTGTAGAAATGCAATAGCAAATTATGCTAAGTAGATTAAATGAGCCTCACAGAAGTATAGGGTATTTCTTTTTAGTGAAATTTACTTTAATGAAATTGGTTTACTTGTTGCAAATAGTTGTTCATTTTTATTTGTTCTCATACACATCATTCTCATGTACAACATTGCGATATGTAACTATTTGTTATGTTATGAAACAACTGCATAATTTACACATACATTTATATTATATAATATAGATAATATTTAAATTGTTTATTTACGATTAACAGCAACCACCTAGTAGGAGTATTTAAATATAAACTAATGCTTATTTATGTATATATAACTGTATATTTGTGTATTTACAATAGGGGAGGGGAGAACTTTAAAATATATATATATATAGTTGAAGCGCAGCCACAATTTACAATTAGAATAAATAAATAAAATACTATTATTTGATGTACACATAAATTAAATATTTTCTTTGTTTTTTTTTTCTTTTCATTTTCATTTTGGCTAATGAGAGTTGTAAAATCTAGATACGCCTAAATGAGGAAGGGGAGGGGCTAGGGGGAGTGGCTATATATTCGTAAAATACATATATATATATATACAAAAAATGGTTTAAAATATACAAAAATCATATAAAATACTTTAACAAATGCATTCGCATTACTAAAATACTTCTTTTTGGGAAACAAATGCGCTGCGAGTTGTGGATCGGGCACGCCAATTTATAGGATATATACGTATAGATATATATAATACCAGACATGCCTATTCTATAGGATATAGATAGGAGAGGATCATTCAGTTTGTTTAGTTAATACTTATGTTTAGTTTACAAAGGCTATTTGCATTAACTATTTATCTTATATTTTGATTCTGCATATTTTTGTTTTGTTTTCTTTGCTTTTCTTTTGGAGTTGGCGATGCACTGGGATTGTCTCGAATTCTGTGTTTTGGCTTTGCTTCCTCTCATTTCGCTCACTGTGCATCAGGCGATGCGCTTGCTGGGCTGATAACAGTTCAAACTGGCCGAGAGCCGAGCGAGCGCATGGAACATCCGATTCGGCAGACGCAGCAATTGCCGCTGCTGCTGCTGCTGGTGGTACTGCTGCGGCTGTCGCAGCTGCGCCAGCACCTCGGCATGCTGCACATAGGAGACACGTATGTTGACCGCCTCGTCGTCGTCGCCGTCGCTGCTGCTGCCGCTGCTGTCGACGTCCTCGTAGTAGGAGAAGCCCGCTGGCGGCAACTCGACAACAGGTGGCGCCACTGCCAGCGCTGCCGTGGACTATATGTTGGCGTAGTACGGCGCCGGCGTGTGCGCGTCGCATGGCTTCACGCGCAGCTTCTGCTTGTAGTGGTACTCCTTGAGATAGCTCTTGAGCCGCCCGGGCAGCTCCAGCTGATTGATGCCGTCGTAGGTGGTATTCGAAACGATGGTGGCACGCGCCAGCTCCTGCAGTGAGAACGTCTGGCGGCGGTGCAGCGGCATGGTTAGGCAGGGCTCAAAGAACATGACGCACGACGGGTCCTTGTAGTGCTCCAGCAGGCCGGTCACCGTTAGATCAGCAAACACGCAAGGATCATGGCAATCGAAGCTGCAACGACAACGACAGAAATTACAAAATTAGTCCAAAGTTTTAGTATAAATTTAATTAGATTTAAATTTAAACGGAATGATGCTGTGCTTGAGCAATTTAGCTGGAAATGCTATTTGACGTTTTAAGCACTTTTAGCTTGAAACGCCATTTAGCTGGAATCTCTTTTTATAGCAATTAATTTAGCATGAATAAATACATATGTATGTATATATGTATGTATATATGTACTTTTAGTGCTGCGCATTAAATGTAGTCAGATCTAGTTCATGTGAATTTGCACGGCACTATGAGATAAGTCATCGCTTGGCACCTTTTTGGAACTACGCGGAACTCATTAATGAATGCATGTGTCTGATGATTCACTTTGTGTTATCGATAACACACGATAGCACAACACTCAACTCTAACAAACTCTCACTTTCCAATATGCGGCATTCCACTGTTAGCTACATACATACAAACATACATACATACATATGTACATATACATATTCATTTATGTTCCTCTATGTATCTATCGTCGACTCACCTAAATTTGTGGCCACTTTGCTCGATGCGCGCATGCAGTGAACGTCCGTACTTGCGGAATGTAACGGAGAATAGGAACTCCTCCTGCGCGGAATCACGCAACAGGAACGTGCCCTCCGGCTTGCCCTCGAGCAGGCGCTCCGCCTCGTAGCGGTCCATTTTGCCCCAGTAGAAGCTGCTGTTGATGATCCGCTCCAGATCCGGGACCAGACAGTGCATGAAGTCTATCTGCGAATGCACCGTTACACCGGCACCGTACGCATTCACCGTTGGCGGGCAGGTCTGTTCGATGGCGAGGGGCAGCAGAGCTGCTGTCCCAGCAGCAGGCGCTGCTCCCTCTGCGGTCACCAGGCGTATATTGTGACCCATGGCGGCGACCATGGGCAGCGTGTTACGATTATTTTGGTTGGCCGCAGCGGGCTCCACGACGAACTGCGGCATCGGTTGCGAACTGATGCGAATGATGACGTCGCCAATGCCATTCGGAGGCGCTGCCCAAATGGCCAGTTGACTTGGCTCCGCAATGGCCACCGAATTGCGTTGAATTCGCTGCAATTGGGATGCCGCTACTGCTGCGCTGCCTCTGCTGCTGCTTAGCGTCGGCGGCGTTGAACGTCTGTCGGCGCTGCTCCGCGGTTTACTCCTGGGCGCTGCAGCCGCAGCTGCTGCTTCCTTTTTATCCTTGTTGGCCTGAGCGCTGCTCGAGCTGGACTCCAGTATGCCGCGAATTCCACGCAGCGCATCTCGACATTTGCACTTGCAGCATCGTCGCTGCTTCGATGTGGCTGCGGCTGCGGCTGCTGCAGCAGCTGAATTCGCTGAGAAGGCTTTGCTGCTGCGACTGCGACAGCAGCTGTTGCCCCCGCCGCTGCTGCTGCTACTGCTATTGCTGGCTGCTATTCAAAAGAGAGCGAGAGAGTGAGAAATAAAGACGAAAATAAATAACTGTATATTTGTGAATGAATTCGCTCTGGAGCTCACCTTGGGCACGTTGTTGTCCGCTCGACAGCATTTCGCTAACTGGCTGCGGCTCGAGCACCTCACAATACTCGACGCCTTCGCCGCTGCTGCGACGTAGCAGCGACGATAATGCCACTTCCAATTCGCCTTCTTCGCCGACGACGTCGTTGACGACGACGTCATCATCGTGCAATTGTAACATTCTGACCGATGTCGGCGCCGTCGCCGTCGCTGACGCCGACGCTGACGTAGAGGCGAACACCGCCGACGCAACGCTTCCCGCTAAATTGTTATTATTCACAATTTGTCTTTCGTTTGGTTTTTTCGGTGCTTCCGTTGAAGAACTGCCCGCAGTTCGACTAGCACCTGCGCCCATTTGCTGCTCATTTGCATTGACTGCGTCGTCCGCAGCAGACGCAGCGGCGCCCTCTGCCAACGGCAATTGCTCGCGCTCTCCCTGTCCCTGTTCCTGTCCCTCTCGCACTACCACGAGCGCCTCCTCCTGCTGATTGCCATTCTCCATTTTGGCCAATTGTATTTTAATTATGATTTGTCGCACCTCAGCTAACGCCTCCTCGCCGGCGGCTGCTGCTGCTGCTGCTGCTGGCGTTGTTGCTGTTGTTGTATTGGTGCCGCCAGCTTCAACAATTTCTTCCAATTCTTCGTGCTGCTCCGAATTCGCTTCGCTAATGGAATTTCTATGAATTTTGCTGCTGCTTCTGCTGCTGCTGCTGTCAACGTCTGCTGTTCGCTTGCTCCATTGAAGACCCATTGGAAGCCGCTGTCTTCTGCTCTCTTTCAATTCCGGCTACGTTCAACTGTGAATTAAATAGGAATAAAAATATTCACAATTATTTCCGCTATTTAGTTTATTTTATACAATTTTACCGCAAGTTTTATCGTACTGAGTAATAGAAATTCCACTCTATTTACAGTTGAGTTTTCTAAATAATTTTCTCACAGCAATGCATTCATTCAAGTGTCACACGGAGTCAGACGCTTAACCGAGTGTGAAATGTCTTGACCTACGGCAACAAAACAGTCGACAGACCCTCCTCTTAGCCCCCTCTCCTCCTGCCACTTAATCTTCTAGTCTTGCTGACTTAATTAGAGTTGAAGTTGGAGCATTCATCAAGCAATTAAATGCATATTCAGATAGATGAAAGAAGCACCCCCCACACACACACAGTCACAGCTGTTGGTTGCCAAGTGGCCGACGCTCCCCCACACACGAACTGACTCACGCATTGCTCAAGGAATGGCCCATTGAAATAAACAATGGAGCGCATACCAATCCCACGCATCGCGCCTGTCGACAGCATCTTAGCGAGAGCGTAACGTAACGCGAAATAACGTAATGATCGATGCTATGTTTAGACAAGGCAACGGAGTAAACGCAGAATACGATGGAACAAGTGCAAATGTTTTAATATTTATGTAATATATTTACTCACTAGTTCAACTCGCACTCGATTTAGCAAGTGAAAATGCTTAAGATTCGTCTAAGCACTAGTTCAGCTAAAATCTCAAGTAATTCCTAGTGGTTCATTTGAATAAAGCGTTCCATTGATGCGCTCACTGCTTCTTTGGCATATCAAATTTTTGTTAATTTCACAAATCATTGAAATGTTCAGAGAAACAAGAAGCAGCACGAAAAAACCCTGCACACCCGAGTCACATTCAAGTTTACACAGTAAAAGTTCGTTCATTCAGCGGAATCGCGCTTACGAGATTCATTCACTGATAACGCGACTCGAATAAACGATTTGCAATTTATCTGAAGCGAAACTACACATTGGCATGTGTGTGTGTGTGTGTGTCTGTATATATGTATGTATGTGTGGGTGATTCGAAGTGTGACTCGGAATCCTTATCGCTGCAATTGAAATACATATGTTAGCAAATGCGTCATTCAATTCAAGGGCAAACCGTGACAGACTTCACTCTAATGAGTCACTTTCTAGGCCAATGTACTCCACTCCAACGACAAAACGACAAAAAAAGAAAAAAAACGTGAAAAAGAACAGCTGGAAGCATTGACAAAAAAAAGCTTTGTCATTCTTTGGGTATTTCATGAAGCATTAGATCACCGATCGATCAGGCGACTTTCTATTATCATCCCAATATATAATATAATAGTCATTTGAAATTTAAATTTAATATATTTCGCAAGAGTCGCATATTCTGTTTAAGTATTTATTGTAATTATCTTCAGCAGAATCACATAAATATCATCATAATTTGAGCATTATTTATTATATACTAAGTAAGCAATGTAATTATCTTCTGCAGAATCAGAAATCGCAGTTCACTAATTCCGACATTTATCTAATTGGCGTTTCAGTAGAAACACAAATATAATTTTCTCAGCGCTAATTGGCAATCAGTGAACTTAACCAATCGCTGCGCAGTTATGGCTCTATATACATATGTACATCTATATGTACTTGAAACACCATAAATTTCTCGGAAATTTCAAAACGTCGATTGGAAACGCTTTCAAATTTCGCTCGTTAAACAATTAACAATGCGTGAAGGGCGAGGGGTGAAAGGGAGGGAGTATTTAATGGCAAAGCTAAAGTTGGCTGGAAAACCATTTGAGGCATTTCGTACTTCCCGGAAATGCTATAGACAGCCAAAATGCAAAAAACTCGATATGGCAACGTTTGATTCGTTTTTAGTTAGAATTTCTATATTTTAATTGGCTCTTCTCTCAATACTTTACAGTTAGCTAAACTAATTGCCATGCAACGCCATCTATCGACAACAGCAACAGCAACAGCACGTGCTGCATTTCGACCTTACTCAATGCGAATGAACGAGCGAACGAACAAACGAATGAATCAATTCATTATGACACAACTCATTTTGCTTCGCTAATTTTAAATTTTAAACACAAAATCCCAGAACAAAACGAATTATAGTAATATATATTATATGGCAGAAAATATTCATATATATGTATTATTCACGATAATGATGAAATCCAGAGAACCCGCATGACACGACGAGCGCTGAGCGAACAACTTTCAATGGAAACCCACAGAAGTTGAAGCATACCAGATAAAACCGCATAGCGCGCTCAAAAGCTAACACACACACACATGTATGCGTACACTCAGTATGTGTGTGTGTGTGTTAGTAGGTAGGTAGTTTAGCCATTGGAGCATGAGTCACAGGAGCGATTGCGCTGCAGCCTGCTTGGCGGTTCGAGAGGGCCCGCGTTTTCGTACCTTCTTTCATTTCTTTTTTTTTACTTTTTACTTTTTTCTGTGTTGCCATGAGCTGGAAGTGCTGCAGACAATGCGAAATTTCATCAGAAATCCAAATACAGATAATGATCTAATACATAACTTGTTCGTGGTAAAAATAACGTTGATAAACGTTTCACAGTAAACCCAACTCTATAGGTATGTATATAGAGGGCGCGTATGCACACATATGCATGCATGTATGTATGATATACAGTAGCACGGGGTGGTATTGTATCTTACTAAGCACCTGCTTGCATAGTGCGCTTATCTATAATGCGAGTTGAAATTAGTTTCGAATAAATTGTTCACAATTCGCAGCTTAAAGTTTTTTTTTTTTTCTGGCAACTCTAAAGCCCTGTAAAAATACTTAATATTTGACTTTGTATTTAGTAAAAAGTTCAAAGCAACTAAACCTTTAAGGGACGGCGACGGGTGGAGTAGAGTCTGCTAAACTTTTCCAATTCGGTATTGAGAAAAATAAAACTTTGCTAAAAGTTAAGTCGCCGTTTTGCAAACATTAACTGTGGGAAGCGGGTTCCCAGCAATTCACCACCCGCTTGAGTTTACATAACTGCGCTGCTTCCCTCTCACTCACTTCAATATCCAAGAAAGGAAAAAAAAAAAGCGAAATTGCTGCGCTGCTGCTGCTGCTGCTGCCTCCGCCCATTGTCATGTTTTTACGCTGAAATTGTCACAACAAAGCAAAATGAATTGCGGTCAGTGCGAGCGACGACGGTGTACACTCTACAGGAGAGAGAGAGAGGGAGATGATGACAACAATGAAGCTAGGCAAGCGGCTGTAGTAGTAGTTGTAGTTGTATTCGAGTAGCAGAGACGAGCAAGTGCAAAACTAAAGCGTGAGCAAAAAGTCAACTGCAAACAACAAAAGCCTGGAAGGAGAGGCGAAGTCAGAGCGAAGCGAGAAGAGGCGCGGCGAAGCTTGCAAGCAGGATAGGGCTATATAGGTAGACAACAAAGACGAACGGGACAGACCGAAAGACTGTCGGGCGTAGGATTTTTAAAGCGAATTCAATTACTTTTTGTTGCTGTCGCTTCGTTGGGTCTGTTGGCTGCTGCCACTGGCTGCTACTGCTTCTTCTTGCTATTTATTTCAATTTTTTTGTTTTTTATTTATTTTGATTTTTTTTTTTCGCTTTTTTCGTTTTTTTGCTTTTGCAGTTACTTGGAATTCGCAAATGAACTTCGCTTGAAAACAAAATCACATGCAAAGCAGAGCGCGCGGCAACAAAGCGCAAAGTGCCAAAGGAGCGCAACGAACGAGCCCAAAAGGGAAGACACAGCAGAGAACGGGGAGTGGCCTCTGCCTTCGCCTCTGCGCCTCTGTACAATGCGGCCTGAGAAAGTGTATTTCATTTTGATATTTTTTCGCAAGAAAATTGAAATGAGATTTATTTATTACGTTTTCATTTTGCCGTCCGACCGTCCACCCAACCGCTCACTCATGCCATAACATATACAAATGTACATATGTATGTACACATACACGTATACGTATATGAATGTATTTGTATATGTATGCATATTAAAAGGTATTTGCTTCTCTCCATTCATTGCGCGCTTCACTCGAAATTGTGTAGTATGAACATAAACAATTCTCATGGCAATTCGGCTTTTTCATATGCCAATTTAATTAGCAATTCCACCGAATTCAGCTGCTCTCACCCACGAGCTTGATTTTTTATATTTATCTACGAGTCGCCATTTTGCTCACACACAGCCACCCACACGCACACTCCTTCTTCATCTATGTACATATGTATCCCTTCATACGCTTATCATGCGGTTCGTGACTGATATGCTGGGGACTTGGCCATTGCCATGGAAATGCCTGGAGAAATCTCATTGACGTAGGTAAACAACACAAATATGTAGCTAAAAAACAATCAAATCAAATTCTCATAAGAAGCCATTGTTTATAACTTAGCTTATTGTTAAATATTGCATGAATTTATGCACACACACACACACACACACACTCGCACATAGTTAATTCATTTTTGACATTTGCAGTTAACAGTTAGCTTGAATGGCTGCACCAAGGGCAGTCATTGTAATTTGTTACATTAGGGTGGCTCACGAAATGAAATTATTTTTATTTAAATTTAAATTATATGCAAACTCTTGCGTACTTTGCTATTTTTAAATAAGTTTCAAGTTTAGATAAAAATCTTTATTAGATCACAAAATTCTACTTTCTGGTATTTCCAACTCTTATCGCGATATTTTGGGCAGTCGCATTATCAGCGGACCTCTCGACTCGGATAAATTTTTTCTAGGTAAATATACTATACTGTATGTACTTATGTATGTACTTTATTAAGTACGCACACACATTAATATAAGCGCAATAATATTTAAGTGGAAGAAGAGGAACGAGAGGTAGCACAATAATAATATTAACATGAATGTGAAAAGTGGCAAAATTCGTAGAAATTCGCTGCGGCGCTGAAAGGCTCTCATGATAAATCCATATACAATACACACTCACACACACACACACGCACACATATGTACATGTGTGTTCTTGGAAAATACGTATGCACACGGTACTCACATGGTTGGTGAAGTCATGAAGTTGTTTAAAGGTACGCAGCCCCTATAATGTACATGTGTGCATATGTGTGTGTGTGTGTGGGTGTGTGTACTTTTGTGTAGGTGCACGCCTGTGTGTGTGTATATGTGTGTAATTCTGATTAAGCGCAAGCACTAACAAAATTTCAGCTTAATTTGCCAACGACTTTAGTCTAGTCCAGCTGCGGGCTGTGAGTCGAATGCGTTGTCAAGGTTGCCCCGAAAGATGGGTTCGGCCTATTCATGTTTAGATACAGATACTGATACGAATATAGCTAGAGACACACACACACACAAACATTTATTTAGATACATTTGTATATTTGTGTACATATTTTGTTATGCTCTAAGGCTGAAGGTTCGAATTATGTACGTCTAACGGTAAATGGAAATAATATAGCCAAATTTGCTTTTGTTCACAGCGAATTCTAAGCGCCAAAGCTAGACGGGGGTTAACAGACGAAACGAGAAAAATAAATGCAGATAATACAGCTTAGGAAAAAACCCATTATATTCTTTAAAGTTGAATGAAATTAAAGAATGTATACATTCATATGTATATAATCAGATGACATGTGAGTCGGATTGCATTAGAATAAATTCTATTATTAAGTCAGGAAAAAAAAAAAAGAATTTTCTGCTCAATATAAACAATAGTAGATAGAATAGAAGCCATACGATATATGTATGTAAACACATATGAAGTAGTTTATATACTCGTAGAGCCATAGGATTTATGTAGAAGTATACGAGTTTCTCTGCTGAAATAACAG
This sequence comes from Drosophila aldrichi, assembly GCA_035045965.1. Taxonomy (NCBI): domain Eukaryota; kingdom Metazoa; phylum Arthropoda; class Insecta; order Diptera; family Drosophilidae; genus Drosophila; species Drosophila aldrichi. The sequence continues at coordinate 382,595 of JAWNOM010000470.1, forward strand.
CTGAATTTGATTAAAGTCTATAATAGGACATTATTAAGCATTTCATTCATATTTTCAATAGCTATACACTCATAGAGCCCATATGATTTATGCTCCTTCCCACATACCTGGTCCCCGAATTGAGGTAGGCTTCACACTATTATCAGGAAACACTTGGATATTACCAAATAAGGCAATGCATAATACTTTACAGCAATCACCGACTCGTACCGTCCAGAAATGTCAACTGAACAATTCAGCGCAATAATCGGCGCTCTTTATTCAGTCAACAGAAACCATATATAGGTGTATATATATAGAAGTGAGTATAATAGCTACGATTAAATTTATAAATTTAGCGATTACGATTGCCTTCAGCCGGAAGCCGATAGGCAAAATAAAAAATATGAACGAAACCGTAAATTATAGTACTTTATGCATGAATAAATATATATACATATATACACGCACACACACACGCACACGCACAACCACACACTTGTATACTCATTCTCACTCATAAAACGGTTCCAGGCAGCTGTAAATATAATCAAAGCGTTCCACAACATTTCATTGATAAATAAAAACGGTAAATGCAAAGCCCAGCTGTTGTTGTGTGTGCGTGTGGGTGTGTGTGTCGCCCAACCACCCATTGAGCTTGCCAACTGAATGGAGGTGTGCATAGCACGTGACTGAGTAACTGCTGTATCGAGTAACAGTTACTCAATGTAAACACATGAGTGCATAAAGAAAACAAACATGGTCTATTAAAGAACAGCATTAACTGTGTTGATGTAGTAAAACAGACACAGATAAACAATTTGTAATAAGGCAATAAATTAATAATCGAGTTATTCGATATTTGAATGTACTTGAATGCAAATAAACTCTGAAGTTGACCTTTCCTTTTTTGCGGGTGCAAAAGAAGAGCATTTCGTGCTAGTTACGCGCGCAATTTAAGTTACTTATCAGAATTCACACGAAAATCAGAGTGTTTAACGGGCCTGATAGTATTCAAGCGAATAATACGCGTATACACAGCGCTTATCAGGCACACAGCGCACAAGACACAAAGAGGAGGAAGAGGTTGGGAAACAACAATTCCAAGAACAATCAAAAGCGCTTCGTTTTCCATGGAAATGGAAGGCAAATATGTGCACACTCATACTGAGAGAGCAGGAGGGACGGAGAGACAGAGAGAGAGAAGGACACACGAAGAAGAGACACAAGTGGAGCTGGCAACATGGGCATGAGCAAGTGGCTTAGATAAGTCAACTGGAACTGGAACTGGCACTGGCACTGGCACTATGGAACTAACTCTGCTTGGCTGGGGGTCATTGGGGGTGTGTGTGGGACATACAGACCAAGTGTAACAAGCAATTGGTAACTGGGCAACGCTCGGGCAAATATAGATTAGGTCGTCATCATCTACTTACGAAAGCGACCCAGATGAAACTCAAAGCAAAACAAATCAAAATAAAACATTATAAAACAAGTTCAAAAACTTGAAGCCAACCAAATATGAACCGGTTTCTGAGCAACAAAAAAATAATAATAATAATCATAATAAAATCCAAGCAAAACAAAACAAAAAGTTCAATAACAATCTTTGAGTATTAATAGCTTTATATGTATGCATACAGCTTCGATGATTTACTATGAAAAACAATTAAGAGCATAGTAACAAAAACATAAAACATCAAAATAAACAAACAACCAAAATGAATTCCACTTTAACAAAAATTGAGTGTTTTGCCCACATTTCACTTTTGGCATTGCGTTTCAATTGAACAAATTCACGCGAACAATTAACAATGAGCGCAAAATGAAGACGGAGAAGAAAAAAAGAAAACAACAACAGCAACAATACACAGCCATTCGCATACATCAAATCAAATTTCCACGAAATCTGCACGTAAATCGTATAACAAATACTAATACAATAGAAATAGGGAAGAGTGGAAGAGAAAGAAAGAAAAAAAAAAAAAACAATAATAGCCAGAGCGGCAGCAGCAGCAACAGCAGCTGAGCATAAGCCAATAGCGGCAGAGAGGTTAGAATGGGGTGGGGAGAAATAGAGAATGGCAATCTTTAGATGTTCATGCGTGGCGTATCATGATAACAGTGGGATCATAGATAGAGTCGGTTGCAAAAATTTTAAGAAAAATTTAATTTGAATTTATTTATACATACATACATATAGTAAATAAATAAATTGTAACTTGAGCATTTTAAGGAAATTCATTAAATCAGTTTAATTTTTCGTATTTTATTTCTGCTTTGTTCAAGTCAGCTCATTTTTATTTTTCATGAGTAATGCACAAAAAATAAGCTGATAATTGCTTTTTTATGCATTTCCGCTAGCTTGTCATGAAGTACATAATCATATAAACATACATACATACATATTTATATTACATTATTAATAACAGCTGCTCAAATACACCAACCAGTAGTAGCTATATTATTAGATACATCTTACTAAATTAAGGGCTTTCCAATAAATATTACTCAAATACTAACTGCATTTAATAACTTTTATTTATCTTTATAATACCCTAGTTAAATGCAAAGAGCTGCTGCGTATAAACAAACACGATAAACTCAATGGACATGCAAAGGGCTCAAGTTTGTCTTCTTCTTATTCATATTTTTTTTGTTTGCTTTTCGGTGCAGACAATTTGGCATTTTCACCGTAAATATCGTTTGGCTCGCGGGCGAATCTAGACAAGCCAATTAAGCAACGCCCCAATTACACTTATCCTTGCTTCTATATGTATGTGTGTGTATGTTTGTGCGTCCGTGTGTCTGTGAGTTGGAAACAATTTCAATTTCACATGAAAAGCTATTAAAAATACCAGAGAGCCCACAGAAATGCACTCAAAAAAAGTTTTAATACAAATTCAAGGAAATGAGCGGAAGAAGCTGGTCAAAAACCCGCTTTTAACAAGAATGATCAAAAAACTCTGCATGCCTGTGTGTGTGTGTGCATTACAGACAACAGCAAAGTTAATAACACCTTTTCTTGTGAAGGGTAAGTCGAAAAAAAAAATATATATCGTCGCTGCCAACGTCGAGTGTGTATGAAGTATGGCTTCAGGCGAATTGAGTCAAGTTTCGCTCTTGCTCTCTCTATCTCTCTCTCTTTAGCTGCGCGTGTACGTGTATGTGTGTGAGGCCAGCTTCAGCTTGGCTTGTGGTGTTAAATGTTTGCAGCCACAGCAGCAGCAGCATTTCATTCAATAGCCGCCACAGCAACAGCAGCTGCCAACTTCAGCAGCCGCCAACTGCCGCGCTCCCTTTCCCATTGTCTTCTTTATGCTCTTGTTGCTATTGCTAAGTCTATCAGTGTGAGCGCGAGAGCAAGCATATGCATATAGAGGTGTGTGTGTATTTGTGTGTGTCAGTTTGTGTGCGCATTGTTGTTCGTCTTGTTGAGCTGCTGCTTCTGCTGTTGTTGTTGTCGTCGTTGGCTCGCTTGGCTGTCCGTCACTTCTCAGAAATCGGTCTAAATTAGAAAATGCGTTTCTGGGAATTTTGTATATCTCTTTTGGGCACAACGAAATAACGCAACGGCGACACCAATAATATATCTGTATATATATTCTTTTTAATAAATAAATACATCAATTATGAATACTTATATGCCCTTGCCATAAACCATATATTAATAGTCTTATATATCTATGTGTGTGTATTAATATAAATTTATCAATGGCATTTTTGCCACATAAGTTGTAAACTTTTTTGTTGGCATCACACCCAACTATTTACCTGATTAAACGCTGCTGCTGCTATTTTTGTGTTTTGCAATTTCTGCCGTTGTTGTTGTTTGTTAAATATTGGCTTGTTGGCAATTTATACAAATTGTATTTTAAGCATAATTCAGTTTAGCTAGCCACACAAACATTCGCACTTAGTTATATATCTGTGCTCTCTTTCTCTCTCATTTACACTTTCCGATGTATTTTCATCTTGGTAACACCACGCGCATCATTTTATTTTATTTTTCCACATAAATTGCACTGAAACACAATCGAATTAGTGTGCACTTCAATTGAGCGGCGTTGATTTCATCAATTTAAGCAATTTCACTAACGCAACGAGGACGTATCTTAATTCTTTTGTAGACATTAAAGCTAGACCGAGCGACAACAATGAGATGCGTACGTGCTACGAGTTCCAAGTACTGCTCGTTTGTGTCAGTGACACACACCGCCACAACGTGAAGTTGGCTCTGGCTGCCACCAGACGCGTATCGATATGAACGATACTTCCTCTGCTTGCTTGCAATATGACCGTATTCTTATATTGGTGGCATTCCACAAGTTAAAATTGTAGACAATTATATATATTTAATTTTCAGCAAAATACAATATTAAAATAATTATTCATATATTTTTATAAAATTTTTCAAACATTATAGCAAATGTTGTAAGGAAAACAATGTCTTTTTAAGAGAAGGGAATCGAAAGAATATCAGAAATAGTTTTAAAAATAATTTGTTTACATGAATAAAATTTAAAATGTATACTATTTTTTGTTTATTCATTCGAATTTCAAATAATTATTGTACATTTTTATGATTATCCAAATAAGACAATATATCTGAGTACTCTCTTAAGCATACCTATCGATAGCAATTTAGCTGCGGTCAGGTCCATGCGCGCGCACATTTGAAATGGAGCTATTTGCTGATAGCAGAAATCAGCAAAACAATGTAAACAAATCTAGGTTGATAAACCTGTCAACTGAAATTTGCCATCGTTATGGCAATATTTGCTGTAAGTACAAACGTATGCATTCTAATCATAAGAAACTAAATAAAGTGAAAAGATTTTGACGTTCTAATCTCTCTACGGGATGCACAAACACAGCCAGAGACAAGTTGAAGATAATAAATAAATTAAAATACACATTATATAGATACAAATACGCAAGATGATGTGCACACTTTTAATGCCCTACTCCGACTCGGTCTCGGACTTGGATTCAGTGCCACTCGGTCAGTCAGTCAAGCAACTTGAGCGTCAGCGTCTGTGCACTGCAATTTAATTTAATTAAGACGAAAGACGACAAGTGAAATATTTTTTCGTTGACTCAATTGTGGAGGGCAATTAGACAAGAAAACAAATCTCAGTTACTGCCTACGCGTGGGATGATGAGTGCCGAAAAGCTAGAAATGAAACGCTCCACCTCGATGCCAGTGAAGCCAAGGCCCCTAAATCCCAAGCCCTTGGCTCGATCCCCGGAGAAGGAGACGGTCAACGATACTGAAACCGACTATTATCCAGAAAGTCCAAGCTGTCTACGCAGACGACGTAAATCCAAGCAAGCAGTCGATCAATTGGAGACGCGCAGCGAGCAAAAGTGGGTCAAAATTAAGCACACTATATATTATACACATTATATACCACTTACATAACTACCGCAGCTTTCCTTATACGCTCGACTGGTCGGGCAGCACCATTGAGCTCAGCCCCGACTTGGATGCGGATGGCAGAAAGCGCAGCATGCATCGGGTTATGCAAAAGAATGGTCACGAGAACGTTGTCTTTCGTCGTATTCCGGAAAAATCGTGGCGATATATGCGCGATGCGATTACCACACTGGTAAGATCCGTGTTCGGCCACAAGCCTAGTAACAAGACACAGCAGATAACACGTGAACGATCGAATATCTATAGCATAACGCCCAGCATTCAGCGTAAATTGGATGAATTGGCTAATGAGTCGCCGACAACAAAGCTGAAATATAAACACATACCCAAGCCACATAACGGTGATGGGGAGAAAGTAACATTTAGCATTTAGCATATACTAAACACAATAAACTCATATAATTTAACGCAAATTCGAAATATATATAACAAACATATTACTTGGGCGCCGCATTCAAATTCATTTCCATTGATGACTAAGTATTTGCTATCGCAAAAGCTATCGACTTGTTGATGCAAATATTACAGTTGGGCGCCGAACAGCATTCTAACATGTCAATCTCATCGCAAACGATATCGTGCCTGTACTGTCGCTAACTATATCGATGGCACACGTCAATCATCGCAAACGATAACAGTTGATTCCGTCACTAATGAACTCGATACAAACATATATATACAAATTCATTCCATACTTCAATCACATCCCAAATGGAAATCGATAACATTTGCTCAGTCCTAACCAAATTAAATTTCCCGCCCACACAGATCGAATTGGATTGGAAATACATGCTAACGATTTTCTTGAGCAGTTATTTCCTGAGCTGGCTCTTCTTTGGTGTCTTATGCTATATGGTAGCTTATTCGCATGGTGATTTTCTCTTCGATGCCGTCACTGGTGAACGTTTAGGTGAAGGCCAAGATCCTTGCATCTATGGTGTGCGCACCTTTGTTGCCATGATGATTTACTCGATTGAGACGCAAACAACGCTTGGATTTGGTGAGAAATATGCGAGTGAGGAATGCCCGGAAACAATTTTCCTATTTGTTATGCAAATGATGTGCGCGGCAGCTATTGAGGGGTCAATGATTAGTATTATTTATGCGAAGACTGCGCGCCCGGCCAAACAGTTAACGAAGCTCAAGTTCAGCGATAAGGCTGTGGTAAGTACTGTTGTGCTCAAGGCTTACAGATCCCGTTGCTCGTTGACAGTAAAGGAGAGAGAGAGAGAGAGAATGTGGAAGCTGAGTATGAAGGATTTAGTTCTAGCTATGTACATATACATATATCGTTAATGTATTTTAAATACGTGGACATACATTTATGAATATACATGCATACATATTTATACATATGTATGTATGTATTTTAGATTTGTTATCGCGATGGCAAACTATGTTTGCTCTTTCGCGTCTGCGATCCGCGGGAGCAGCAGTCCATTGAATCGAAGATTCGAGTCTACATGATTGTGGACAAACAGTGAGTAAAGACAAAAAGAGGGATGCGATATGTATAATGAGTAACATTTGCTTCGCCAGCACACGTGAGGGAGAGGTCATCAAGACTCACACGGAACTGAAGCTGGAGGGAAATGGCGAGCAGTTGATTGTCTGGCCAGACATCGTTTGCCATGTCATCGATGAGACGAGTCCACTCTTCGCCTTCAACAATGCGAAGCAATTCAATGCCGGACAGTTTGAGCTCTATGTGACAATTGTTGGCACCTCGCCGACCACAGCACAAATGACCGAGGCGAAGACTTCGTATGTGCCGCGAGAGATTTACTGGGGTCAGCGATTCGCCAATATCATCCACTACGATGCTAGCCACGAGCGATATATAGTGGACTATGAGAACTTCAATTCGACAATATCGGTGGGTGTGGCAGTAGCTGAGAATCCTATTTGATTTGCTGTTAATCCAAATACTTATTCAATCTCCAGGTGGATATGCCCGTCAAGCTAAGTCCAGCGGAGCAACTGCAGCAGCGACAGCAACAACAACTGGAGCTGCAGCATCAGCAGCTGCAATTGCAAAAGCAGCAACAGCTGAAGCTTCAGCAACTGGAGCTGCTTCAAAAGCAACAGCAACAGCAGCAGGATGGGCAGCCACAGCAACAACCGGAGCAACAGCAGCAGAAAAGGGTAGCAGTAGCAATTGGAGCTGCAGCAAAAGCAGCCGAAAAAGTAGCAGCAACTGCAGCAGCCATAGCAGGAGCAACGGGGGCAGCAGCAAATGGAGGGGTAACAGCAGCAGCTGAAATTAGCAAATAGAATCAGTTGAGTATTAACTATATAATATGTGTACTAATATATAATCAATTGCTAACGGAAATGCATCGTTTGAATATGGATATAAACAAATTGTATACACTGATTAATAATAACAATAATACATATATTTAAAATACATATTTATAAATGCTTTTTAAGCATTTGCAAACAGAATCATTAATATATAATCGAAATAGATGGAATCTCTTTGACAGTGACGAAGCACATAGTAAAATACAATGAACAATAGTTGAAATATTAATAAACAAATAGATACACATACATAAAGCAAACAATTGGAATGCTGACATGCAACAAAATAATCAGTTAAATCGAAATATAAATTTAAGCAAGCCTTTAAGCATTTTCGCCCTCTCGCACACTGAGCAATAGCTCCAGTTGCTCACGCAGCTCCTCGTTCTCCCGCTGCAGACAGGCGAACTCATGCACAAAGCGATCCTTGCGCAGCAACAAGTCCAGTGTTTCTCGTATCTCCTGGGAGATGTTCAGCTGCTGCTGCCAGTAGTTGGCCATCTCGCTGAAGAGCAGGAACCGCGTCTTTTCGTCCGACCACTTGAGCTCTTTCTCCAGCTTAACAAAACGTTCATCCAAGAGGCTTAGCACCTCGGCATGCTCCTTGCGCACTTCGGCCAGCTCTTTGGCCAACTCAGCTCCATCAGTTGCATCCGGCAGCAAGGCATCTGTGGACAGGCCGCTGGAAGTCTTTGGCAGCAGTTGTTGTGGTTGCATTTCGATTGGTTTCTTAGCTGCTGCTGGAGCTGCATGATGTGGCGTGCTGTTCCGGCTAGCCGGTAGCAAGCGCAGACGTTGCCTCCGCTCGACTTCGGCCATATTTGGATTCTCTTTGTCGCTGCCGGCACAGCTGCTGGCAGCGGAGCAGTTGGCCGACTGCATGTCGTGCAGCTGTGTGCTGTGCTCGTCCGTCTCGGCGATCTTCTTCAACTTGGCCTCGCCCGAAATATTGCTGCGATCGCGCAAAGGACCGCTAAGAGTTTCTGCAAGAGATTTTTATAGTTTCAGTTTTTGTATGTTGGCTTCATCTGCGACCTTACGTTGCAGCGAATCCGCGCTGTCCAAGGAGCTCAGGCCCGAGCCAGAGGCACAAATGCTCTGACGCTGCTCCTCGTTGTTTTGCTTTGCCTGCAGCGCATCCCAGTCGAAGCTGTCCCGCCTGGCTATGGTTAAGCGCGTGGACATGCGATCCAGGGCGCGCGGGCGCTGCGCATCCAGGAAATCACAGAACGAATCACGCTGCTTGCCGCCATAGGCCAGACTGCTGCTCATCGTCGCCAGCTGCTGCTGCGTCTGCAGCAGATTGGCTGCAATGGATTTGCGCAGCTCATCGCTGGGCGTTTGCTCCACTGGGGTGGCAACGGATTTGCCGGCGTCCATGGTCACGTTATTGGTGCTAGTGAAGCTGCTGCTTTGCTGCTCCTCCGTGGGCATGGGCACAAAGGCGACGCGACTCACAGCACTGCCAAAACAAGTTCCATTACTTACGATTGTAATCTTGATATATGGAAAGCACTTACCAGCCCTCGTGCACCGGACGCACTGCCAGCGGCGCCTTGGTGCTGCGCATATCGTAGGCAATCAGCTCACCTTTGAGGTTACCGGCACAGAAGTACGTGCCACACTCGCTCAATGCCACCGTCGACAGGGGATGGGAGTAGGTCAAGCGACCCGAGGACGACTGCGCCTTATTGCGCCGTATGTCAAATATATTAATCTTGCAATCGTAGCCCACGCTGACCAGCAGCGAGGGCTGCGTGCTGCACATGCTCACATCCCGACAAGGTGCATCGTGAGCCTCGCTCAAGTTGAGGATGTTGCGCTTTGACTGCACATCGTAGACGCTGACCGCACCCTTGTAGCTGGCAATGGCCAAGTGGAATCGTTTGCTCGGGTGAAAACGAGCCAGAGTGGAGCTGCAAGAGAAGAGAATTGTTATTAGATTTCGAATAATAATATAATAGCTGCACAAGACAGGCGTATAAGAGAAGCATTTGGAATGTAAATATATATATCACGATAAGATCTGATCTACTCAAGACAAGAGTGAGAGTAGAGATGCCACTCCTAGCTGCAAATCTACTCATATACATCACGTTTCTCTCTTCTCGGCAGCTGTTCTCAAACAACTACTCACTGCTCATCGATTGTGACCGTTTCGATCTTCTGCTTGGTCTTCGTGCCGTAGATGTTTATTTTGCCGCTCTCCAGCACAGCGGCTATGTAGTCATCCGTGCAATTGTAGTCCACATAGAGCACTGTGCTGCGTGATTGGTCCGCTGGATAACGGTGAATCATCTCAGCAGTGCGAAAGTCGAAGAGCTTAACGAATCCGCTCGACTGGCCAATGGCAATTTGATTGCAGGCCGTTTTGGCACAGCACACGGAATAAGCATTGTCGATGGTCAGTTTGCGCACGCGCTGTATTTCAGGAGCTGCAAGAGAACAGATTAACACACACATCTTCCTATGTCCATTGCGCACGTCATTTATACCATTTGGCTGCTTCTCCTTTATGCGCATCACCGCCAAGCCCGCCTTTTTGTCCACCTCCACGAAGACGCGTCGCTGCGCGTTGAATTGAAAATCTGTGGACTCGCCATTTGCATGCTCAAACACCGATTTTGTTTCCAAATCAGCGAAATCCGACAAAATTGTCTTCTTTGAGGTGGATATTAAATACATGTTAATCAAAAAATTGCAATTGTTAATTTAAATCAAGTACTCGTAGTTGACAACTGCGTTAAAAAAAAAGAACGGCTTCGTTTTGTATGGTATTGGCATTAGAGCTGCCAGACTGTGCCAAATTTAGCAACTGGCAAGGACATTCAATTTTATTTTAATTTATGTAGCCTGGTAGCCGCCAGTTTATTTTTTAAAGTTCAGAGATAAATATGTATTTCATTTCACTTCATACATATTTTATTAGGCGGAGATTTTCAGTTAAAAATGATTATCAGTTTTGAAATTGACTGACTCAATTCAAAAATTTGTATTCGTTAGCGACTGCATTAAAAGAATTGGCGCCTTTGTTTTTTGAGAGTTGCCAGACCGTGCTAGACTTTGCCACAATAAACAACACTTCTGTTATAATTTAAAACTAATCTAATTTTATTATATATAGTAACATATAGAGCTACACACGTGTATACTATGACTGTATAAAGCCAGCTACCAGGCCATCGCGTTTCTTTTCCGCAGCTGCCGTATGATCCCAGTTCACCAATCCATGCTCTTCGAACACAATCGAATTTTGATTCTCGGGCTCATAGTCCAACGTGGAATCTTCAATGGGTTCGCCACAATCCAAGATAAAGTTGTGCAGCATGCACGCGGCCGCGACAACAATGCTGGCCACTTCCATTGTGCCCACATCTAAGGACTTCAGTCGTCTAAAGCGAGACATCAAGGCCGTGAAGGCACGCTCGGCGGGCGCACTCCACAAATGAATAGCCTGGTTGTAGCGTATGTGACAAGGCGTTAACTCCCCATTGTTTTCCGCGTAGGGTGTCATCAAATTGAGCAGCAGGGGGTAGGTCATTTCACCCACGAGATGCTTCTCGGCTGGCATCAGTGGTTCCTCCATGTCGATCAATCTTTCAAACAGTTCGCTCTTCAGCAGCACGGAACATTGATTGTCGGGCACATCGATGTGCACATCAAGGAAGCGACTCCGTTCATCACAGACTGCCTGGAGAGCCAGCGAGGCGTACTGCATGTGGCCCTGTTCCTCGCGCACGGGCAGTTTTAGTGGTATGCGACACTCGTCGATGACGCCCACCACTCCAGGCAGTTGACTGCACTTGCTGCCACACACATTATCTTTTGGCCACTTCACATAGCAAGGCATCAATGCTGCAAAGCCTGAGGTAACCCATTTGAATATCTCGTGGCCAGAGCTCTTGGATATGGCAAACGATTCGCCCACTTCGCGAAATGATTTGCTAAAAGAGAATATACAAAGATCCAGCAAATTTGATAAAATGATATGTCTTTTAACTGTAGAGTCTTGCCTACTTGCCACTCAGAAGTGTTAGGGTGTATAATAGTTTCTCTGGCAGCGATACTCGCGCAATTGGCTGGTGATGTTCCGCCCCGGCTATTGCTTTTCCCACAGCCTGCAGTAACAACTGTGAATCATAACACATATAATACGTAAACATAAAATATGTAAATATAAATGCAACACGACAAATAGCTTACCTCAAAGCTGCTGCGCTTCATGCGAAACTGTTCCTTGAATTGATCATCCAGAAATCGTGGCATTTCTCGTTTATCCTCATCCACTGCATTCTTTGTATGTAGCACACTCAATGTACTTTCAGCTGTAACCAGTCGCACTACCTCGGCCAGCTGCGGGCCCAGACCTTCGTCCAAAAAGAAGTTCAGCATGAATGCTTTGTGTGCGCGTGCATTCATTTTAACCGGAAAAATACATAGGTAAACAAAGTAAAAGTAAACACAGTTCTAACAGCAACAGCTGTCCAGAATAGTGATGAGACGATAATACGATGATAATTATTATCGATCTATCGGAAACATAATGTGGACACAATTCAAATGTAAATGTTGAACATGTATACGAACATCAACATAGAGATGAGAGGCTGTTAAAAGAGTTTATAAATATCGATCTATTGCCATGACTTTGCTGTATTGGAGCAATAAAAATGTAAATGAGACCAAAAATTTGAAAGAAAGTGTCAAAAATGGGGATTAAATTGTCTTATAAGCCTGTTGGGGCATGGTTCTCTAATTGTAGCCAATTTCATGAATCGATAATGTAAAATAGCAGTTTTTACGAACGAACTGACAGGCACTTAACAGCTACTTATTTGCGAAGGAAATCAATATAATTTCTAGTTGTCATATAGATAATAGCCCAGTAGTTATTTATAAGGCATTTAAAGTAACTTTCTCAAAAATATTCAAAACAACCAAAAATATCTCTTTTCAAAATTGGCGATGGATCGCTGTTAATAACAGCGCAGAAAAATGTTGAGTTTTTGGTTGCCTAAAAAAAAAAAAAACATATGTTAGATGAACGATAATCAGGGGTTTTGTTCGTTCAGTTTATTTAGTGAGTCTTGGCCCGTGCAAATATCAAATAAATTTGCCAATATAAATTACACAAACTCAAATTGCGCACTCGTTTGCCAATAGCAGCAGGCAGCAGGGAGCGGACAGACAAAGGCCAATAGAAAACGCAATAGCTAACATAAAGACACTAACAATAACAGCAACTGCAATAACGACAACGACTACAACAAAAACAACAACACCCCAACTACACCTGCTGCAAAATGGAGGCGGAGGGTCTGACAAATGAGCAAACAGACAAAGTGCTTCAATTCCAAGATCTGACTGGCATAGAGGACATGAACATATGTCGTGATGTGCTAATGCGTCATCAATGGGATATCGAGGTGAGTGTCGTGGCTCGGTTGCTTGGAGTCTTTGATTAACGAACGCATCTCCGTGCAGGTGGCCTTTCAGGAGCAGATGAACATTCGCGAGGGTCGACCTACAATGCTGACTGCCTCGACAGATGTTCGCGCACCGGCTGTGATCAACGATCGATTCCTGCAACAGGTCTTCTCGGCGAACATGCCAGGCGGACGCACTATTAGCCGGGTGCCTAGCATCGGGCCAATGCCACGCAGTTTCACGGGCATCCTCGGCTATGTGATTAACTTTGTGTTCCAATACTTTTACTCGACACTGTCTGGCATTGTGCGCGCATTTATGAACATTGGTGGCGGCAACGAGCCGCGCATTGTCTCCGATCCACTGGCCGACGTGATGAAGTTCATAAGAGAGTACCGTGAACGCTACCCGGAGCATCCGGTCTTCTATCAAGGCACCTATGCCCAGGCCTTGAACGACGCCAAGCAGGAGTTGCGCTTCCTGCTCGTATATTTACACAAAGATCCCACACAGAATCCAGACGTGGAATCCTTTTGTCGTGAAACGCTCTCATCGCGCTCAGTTATTGACTATATCAATGCGAACACGTTGCTCTGGGGCTGTGATGTGTCCACGCCGGAAGGATATCGAGTGATGCAGTCGCTCACGGTGCGCACTTATCCCCTGATGGTTATGATTAGCTTAAGGGCCAATCGTATGATGGTCGTCGGACGCTTCGAGGGCGATTGCACGCCAGAGGAGCTCCTGCGCCGCCTCCAGTCGGTGATCACTGTCAACGAGGTGTGGCTGAGTCAGGCGCGCGCCGATCGACTCGAGCGCAACTTTACGCAGACGCTGCGCCGCCAGCAGGATGAGGCTTACGAGCAGAGTCTGCTCGCCGATGAGGAGAAGGAGCGTCAACGCCAACGCGAGCGCGACGCCGCTCGTGAAGTGATTGAGGCGGAGGAGCGCGCCCGTCGAGATGTTGAGCTGCGCAAGGAGGAGATAGCCAGGCAGAAGATCGAGCTGGCCAACTTAGTGCCGCAAGAGCCCGCACCCGATGTTGCAGATGCCATTGCAGTGGTCTTCAAGCTGCCTGATGGCACACGTCTCGAACGACGCTTTCAGCAAACAAATTCAATCTTGGTATATCATCAAGGCTAATCCCTAAACTGTGCCTCATTAATCATCAGCTTTTCTTTCAGGACGTTTATCATTTCCTCTTCTGTCATCCCGCTTCGCCGGACGAGTTTGAAATTACAACGAATTTCCCAAAGCGTGTTCTCTATTCCAAGGCGGCCGTCGATGCAGCCGAATGCTCTGTAAATGAAACCCACAGCAAAACCCTAAAAGAGGTGGGTCTTAAGAATCGCGAAGTGCTCTTCGTCAATGATCTGGAAGCGTAACCAAGCCCTACTACCACCAAATAACAAAACCAACAACAACAAAACAAGAATAACAAAACTGAAACATAGCAAGGAATGGAACGAACACTGAAATCTTTGTGTTGCCAGCTAAACGAAAACGCATTACCAAATAACTTGAACCAAGTTTTGAGTAGTCGTAGTCCTCAACTCGAGTCCAGTCCGTTTGGCATAGTCGGAGTTTGGAGCTTCGAAACAAACATGCAAAAGCTCATAGACAGCAACAAATAATTCCTAATTTAATCATGAATATATATAAACAGAATTGTTTAACAATTTTTATGTTGATTTTCGTCTAACACCAATTTGTCCGCCCTGCAAAATAACTTTTCAAATAATTTCCATTATTTTTTAGGATTTGTCTCACAAAAGTGTTGATATAGTTGTACTTACATTTGCATTATTTAATTTGAAGACAAAAATTAAATTGAAGTGAAGATAGTTTTTCATGACAAAATACAAAAAATTGTAAAATAATTTGTTAACAATTTTATTCATAGTTTCACATTAAGCTTAAAACTAAATAAAACCAGTTGTAATTGGGTGGTAATCTAAAACATAAAATTTTTAAATAATAAGACAATAGAAAATGAAAAAGATAAACAATTTGCTAATCAATCAATCAATTATACGAAATATTTTTTAAACATTTTTAGTTCATAAAATAAAATCAATTTCAGTTAAATTTAGAGAAAGTAAAATTGATAATCGATTTTTGCATTACGTTTTAAAAGTATCGCTGTGTTGAGAATTTAATGTTATGCTAATTAGTTGACAAATCATCAATAAATTGAATTGAGATCGTTGCAAAGACTAACGAATTAACAACAAACAAGATTATATATACGACAAATAAAAAAAGATTTAAATTCTTATTGGAATTGTATTTGAAATAAGTAGAGTATCGATAGATGCATTCATAATTAGTAAATTCACTTTATCGATACGCTGACACTCAACACAGGGTGACTCACGTCCGCATATTTCATGAGTCAACTTGTTAAAGGCATTTGTCGCACTTAATCAAAGAGCCACACACACACAAATTGCGTGTCAAGCGGTGAGATTTCCAAACTCTTAAACTGGACAGCAGATACAGTGATTCCGAGGAAGATTCCACTTGGCATAGCACAGACGAACGGGCACGTCTATTGCCCAAAAGAGGAAGCGAATCGAATAGTTTTGGCTTGCGGCCCAAGTTAAGGCAGCTGGCGTCTCAGCTGTTTGACCTCGAAGAAGTGCAGCAATTAACGCGTGGCCTACGCCAAGTGAACTACCAAAAGCTCAGGCAGGAGTTGCCTCAGAAGTTAAACAATCCCAAATACTCAAAAACCATGTCGTCGGCGCCATCAACCTCATCTGTTGGCGATGCGGCTGCAGCGCTCTCTGGAAATTTGCAGCTTGCTCCACTCCGAACTCTGGATGACTTTGTGCTCGGATCGGCGCGCTTTCAGCTGCCCAATTTGAAGGACTTTGACAAGTGGGGCAATCGCGTGGTCAAGAACTTGCTGTACTATCAGACCAACTACTTCCTCGTCTTTCTCGCCATCTACGTCATCATGATCGCCTTCAATCCCATGAAGATCATGAGCGGACTGCTCGTGCAGGCGCTGCTAATCGCCATCATTTGGCAGTTCTTTAGCAGCAAGTCCAAGACGAACTTTATAGCCAGTCGCCTGACTGGCGGCAACCAGATTCTAGCTCAGCAGAATGCCCAGCAAAAATGGTACGTCTTGGCGAGCGCCCTGCTGGCTGGCTATCTGTTTCTGCACATGATTAGCGCGGTTCTGCTGACGGCCTTCACTCTACTGCTGCCCGTCTCGGTGACCTTCATCCATGCCTCGCTGCGGCTGCGTAATATAAAGAACAAGCTGGCCAACACCATCGAAAGCTTCGGCCCGTCCACGCCCATGGGCTCGCTTCTGGATGCATTGAATGTGCGCGCCGAGGGAGTCATCAATTAAAGCGGCAGTTAAATAATGCTCATTGTTGGTCATGTTTGAGGGTATTTCTCCTTCTTTTGAATGCCTCGATCCACTGTATACACCTATATATGTATCTATATATTTATATATTATAATTTGATCTTTTTTATGTTTAAAAATTAATTTCTTACCCACGTATTGTTTCTGCTAATATGCAATTATAAAAGTCAATAAAAGTTTTCCCTTAAAAGTAAATAATTAAATGACGAACTTCTGATGTTTACTCAAAGTTCACATGGATTGTGAACGTGCCTATAGATGGATGTGATTGTGATATATGTATATGCATAAAAGGCAAAGCAAAGACAAACAACAAATAATACAAATCGACTGTCTATTTAAAATAAACAGATTAGATAGCAGCACATTTAAAGTCTGGTACAGGGAAATATATGGGTTATATGTAGATGTAGGGTACAGTAATTTGATTTGAAAACAGAATGCTTGCATTGATGGATCTATGATGCAGTGGCTCCCCGTTTGGCATCGCAGCTAGGCAATATCTTTCAATTGCTCCCCAACCAAGCCGACCAACATTTTGAAGACCTGAGTCTACATGCTCATCTCTTTTCAGCAACGGCTACGGCTACAGCTGAATGTAAAACTCCGATAGTGAAATATCGATATTAGCTTGTTCAAAAATTATTTCTACATGTTTGACGTAATATTTATAGAAAAGTACATATTTATAAATCGTAAAGTATAAAATAATAAATTAAAGTTAAATTAATAAATTAGGCTACAAATATTTATTCAATTTAAAAATAAATGTATGCATAGGTAATAGCTTAATTTATTCATTTTTTTAAATATGAATATAAAAATAAAACGAATTTACCTCGAGCTTTTGCTGGATTATGTTATTGGCGCGTTTTTTGAATACTTTAAGTAATCGAATGCTAGTCATAATTTATATATTTGTTGTCGCTTTAGGATTATAAATAGATTTGCAGAAATTGCTTCCCAATTGTTTCCCTTCGCGTAGCACAAACCACTTTTGTCACAGAGACCGAAAACTGAGAGCCAAAGAGATGAAAATTTTGGACTCCTCCGTTGCTCTTTGTCTTGTTACTGCTGCGACAAATAAAAAAGGGAAAATGTATGCATGTATGTATATGGAATATATAGTAAAAAAATGACATAAGTGTTTTTTTTTTTAAATTTATTTTTGCTTTTTACTTTAAGTAAAAAGCGCAGTTTCGAATTAGTGCGCATTTGTTAGCTGAAGTGATTGGTAAAACAATTAACAAAAATAATTATTTCAAAACAAAAAATGCTAGAATTGATGCGCAATCATTGGGCTCTGCTGCGAGATGTATATCAATACGATCGCACGAATCTAACGGGCTACGATTTAATCAATGTCTATATAAATTACAACGATCAAGAGAATCATGTGAAAATTTATACGACGGACGACGATTGGCTGGATCATGGAACATTTGTGCTAATCGTTAGTAATATATGAAGGGAATATAAACAAAATATAGATATGTATATGCATATGTATTACAGCACAAAAATATCAACAAATCAGATATATATCTAAACACTCTAAATGGTTCGTTCAGGGATCTGCAAAACCTGCTGAGTTCTCTTCAACTGAACGATCGAGTCTGGTTTTATGGCTATAAACAGGCATTGAAGTTAATTGTAAATAACTTTTGCCTTGAGAGAGGACTAAGTTTGAAGAAGTTGGATCAAATGGAAACATATGTATATTATTTACCAAAAACGGCTATAGAATCATTCGATAGTCGGTAAGATATAACTTAGTATAACAGATTATATATCTTGATATGCATATGTCTATAATACATATTCTTCAGTTTAATTGCAGATATACATTTCGCTCCATTGAACCTTAAGCACGCTGCTTTAGTTGATGAACACTGGCCATATCGTTCGACTGATTCCTTGGCACTGATCGAAGATCGCATCCAGAATCATATCAGTGTTGGCGCTTTTGATGGAAATGGGCAACTTTTGGCCTGGTGTTTGAGGTACTGAAATTCTGGTTATATATTCCTTAAACATATATCACTAATATATCTATTCAGAGCTGCCCAGGGTAGTCTCAGCAATTTGTATGTGTTACCCTCCTACAGGCGTCTCGGTCTGGCTTCTCTACTGGTGCGCCATATGGCTAAAGAAATTGCTGCGACTGGAGCCGAGGTTTTGGCCACAATTGCCTTTGGTAATGAAATATCACAGCTATTTTTTGAGAAACTTGGCTTCAAACTTATCGACAGTATAGTCTTCACCATGGTGCCTGCACTATGATCGAGTTATATATATACATATAAATAAAAATATGTATATATTTATATGTACATATATCAAACATGAAATACCTCAAAATACACAGAAAAGTAGAGCTCAATGCTGAATGTAAACAAACAAGTGCTCTTTAATTATTACCATTAAAATGTGTTACATAACGTTGATATATTTTCAGAGAACTTAAAATTAGCTCGTTTCAATTTGAGCTTGCTCCCAATGCTCATACTTTATTATAATTCGTTGCAGTTTCAATTACTTTAAGCTTTGCCTGCATTGTCGTTTACCCGCGAATATGCAGAAATTATAAGAATATATTAAATATGCACCGTGTAGCAACCAACCAGCAACAGGTCAGCGAAGCGACTGAGCAAGTGCTGACCGATGCATCCCATTTTATAGGCAGCACAATTTCACTCAAAATAGGAGCTGAGCGTATGAGCGCTTTTTTGAGTTGGTTGTTTTACTCGATCTTGCAGCGAAAACTTAATCTGTGTGTGCATTGAATACGGAGAGCATGCAAAAGCAATACTGAGAGACAGGCATACAGAGTAACAGAGATAGCAAAATCGACTCAGCTCTTCTTACACATTAATCATTATTAGATTTCAGTTGATATTGTATCCAAGTGGAATTAGTTTACCTAGACATAGTATGTATGTATGTATGTATGTATATGTGCACATGTTTTATATTATGCTTTATAGACATTCACAGTAATCTAATCTACTCAATGAATTTACAGTTTAGTTAGCTGACAAATTATGTATATGCATTCTCATCTTTGTCAACGCCGGGTCTGTTGCCAGCTGTTATTAATCTTATAATCTCAATGTATGCTGAGACTCTATTTATTATGTTCATACGTTTACCATTGCACCGGCTGCACCGGCTGCAGTAGAGGGCTTGTAAACATTTAGATTTGATTACTCGTATTTCGGCTTTTGAAAATTGTAAAATGATAAAATCATAAGCAAACACATGTACACAATTGTTGTCAACTGACTCTCTCCTCGCTCTCGCTCTTTTGAATTCGCCTATTTATAGAAGTACTTATGACTTCGCCCTGTTTAGTTGTCGGGCAAACTTAGAGCCGGTTGGTCATGTTGCAATACAAATCTCATTCGCTTGTCGAGATAAGCCGCAGTGAATGGAAAAATTTACTAGAACTTTACAAGCACAGAAAACTTGAATCCAATGGATATGGGCTAATAAACAATTATATTAAATGGGTATCTGAAGATGAGAAGGTGGATGTTAAAATATATTCGCTCGATGGCGAATGGCAAAGCGATGGCACTTTTGTAATGATTGTATGTAGACAAAGAGAGTGCATTTAAGACGAGAGTAAAGTAATGAGAGTGTGCTCAACAAATTATGCATATATTTTTGCTACCCTACGTAGGTTAACCATGGCATGGCCTTCAAAGAGCTCTCTTTTAATACACTCAGCGATAATTTTGAGCGATTGATAAATGCAATGCTCTGTGTGCTGCACGAGGCCACCGATGCTTATTTGCTCACAGCCTACGGAGAGCGGCTTATACCAGTGGTTGATGCCTTAAGAGAGAAGTGTAAGAGCATTTTGAAGAAAACGGATCAAACAGTCTGGTACAGAGCGAGCAAAGAGTTAGTTGAAAGCTTTTCAGCGGAGTACGTATTTTTTATAGACCATAGAGAGTACAGAAAGCTCTATTAACATTTCTGTTTTGGTTCTTTAGACCACCTGCTGGAATCGAGTTGCGTCGCTTGGAGGTGAAGCACGCCTCGGCCATCAATGAAATCTGGCCGCATCGTTCGGAAGGTTCTGTTGCATTTGTGAAGAGCTTGATTACTCACAATATTTCAGTGGGCGCTTACGATGAGCAAGGCAATTTAATAGCCTGGTGTATGAGGTATGATCGATAACTTATCGAATATGTATATGTGTGTATATACTTAAGGAATTCCTTCATAGATTACCTAGTGGATCGTTGGGTCTGCTGCGGGTTGTGGACACTCATAAGCGTCGTGGCTTGGGTAGTTTAATGGTTCGGTATTTATCCAAAAAAATTTCGGAGCTTGGAGATGAGGTTAGGGCACCTGTTGTAACAGAGAATACGCCCTCTCGCAAAATGTTTGAAAAGCTTGGCTTTCAACAGATCGATCACGTTTACTGGACATGGTAACAACAATTAATATTTATGTATAGCGCTGCTCCAAAGAAAACTTTAAGATAATTTCAATATTGTGTATTGAATTGTTATTCACAATTATGAGCTTTTAATCATGTTTAAATAATAATAACTACTAATAATATTAATATTAATAAATTTATAGTAAAAAATTATAAAAAGCCTTGTCTACACTTTGCAAAAAAGTAAAAAGGAAATTTTGCATAAGTTTCTAAGGATTACAAGCCATGATTTTCTGGTTTTTATTATGGGGCATTTAAAAGTCACGCATTTTCAGACTAAATCACTTTCCATTAATTGAGTTATGTTTTGATTAGGTCTCTTCACACAACTAAAAAAATCTTAATTTGTTTGTACAAAAATAATATCAAAATATAATACTTTTAATGACAAAATCATATATTCATTAAATGCATTATAAATTTGATAATTGAGTAATTGAAACATATATAACATATCCGTTGTTTTGGGATTTGGGAAGTGAATAATTTTCCATTGAAAAAAGTATGGAAATTAATTTGACGCAAATGAAAAATTTACCAGCTATACATTACAAATCAATATTGGCATATGCTAAGGAACTATACGACTTACAGGCGAAGGGGGAAACACCCACAATATCTCAAAAAGCAGTTCGAAACAAACTTTCCCAGTGAACCCCAAGCAAGAGTATGACAAATCTTCGATGAATACATCAATATACATTCATATGCACACTGCCAATCTTAATATTGTCTCAAACACGAAATATCTGCATACATTATAGGAGTAGATAATACGTATACAAAAAGTATTTGCTCAAATACTTAGTGTCAAACAGAGATGAGTCAAAGAGAGCGTCAGGTATTAGTATTCTAGTCACATTGATGGGAAGTTGAACAATGGGCATGATAATCAACTAAAACAGGGGTTAGAGAACGCATGACTAGAGAATACCCTATGAAAATGTTCGAGCTGCCTTTGCATGAATGTCAAGTGCTATCTATATGTACACTGATGGCCAAAATAAGAAGTACAGCAAGTTAAGTTGCCTACTGGCTAGCCTTGGAATGAACTGGATCAAAAAATAAGCCATCCAAAAGACGTGCGAGTCAACAGCATATATAAAGCATACAGTGATGTCTGTATAAGTTGGTATAAACCAAATTTGTTATGAAGGAATCGGAACTATGCCCTATTGTGGAGTTCACCTCACAGACACTTGTTCAATTCATGTAATCGGCCTATTGAATAATCAATCGGTCTGCTGCCACACGATAATTGCTTGACTTATTCTTCTTCTTCTCTACTAGCCGTTACGAATTACATGTACATATGTATATGCGGTTTGTTATTTACTGAATAGCTTGGCATACCCTTTGCTCTAACCTTTTTAAATGAGCATTGAAAAACAAGAGATATCCGCTAAAGCGACTCATCACAAAGCGCTAATTTTATTCCTGAGTACTTAATAGAGAGAGAGTCTGAAACCTGCTGATAGATACTTAAACATATACTTTATATAAATTTCTATTTTTTTTTTACTCGTTACCTATTTGGATCAACTATTTAATGAGGCAAAATCGAACGTAGTGCATGTCAACAGAATGTAAACAATAACGGGGTAAACCCAATGCATTGAGTTGTCATCAAGGAGAGCGCTCAGAGAGCGTCAAAGTTGAGCAGAGGCTGTGAGAGATGGAGAGAGAGAGAGAGAGAGAGAGAGAGAGGGAGCGCGCGTGTGTGTGAAACGGAAGGGGTGTACATGGGACTGGGCTCGGATCGCACTTGTGATAACGAGTTTTATATTTTTTTTCGCATCAACCTATAAACTGTTGTGCACAAAGCGTGACAAGCTCAGTTTAACAGCAGCTTTAAAGGCGTTAACATCGCGTGTGTTAACTGCTACATATACACATACATATATATTATTATACATATATAAATAATTCGTAACTAAAGATAAGCATAAATTGTCGCAATGTTAGGTTCGTTGTTTTTGCTGGCCTTCGCCTGCCTGTTTGTCATTGGCAATGGTGATCTGGACTTGTGGCGCGATGTGCGCAGGCCGGAACATCAGGCTCTGTTGCAAAAACTGAACGACGCACACTCGACAGCCGGACCAACATATTTAGCCCCAACGGCGCCGCCGCCGCCGCTGCTGCCACAGTATTCGCCAGGTGTTCCCGCTAAGGCTCAGTCTGTTGCTGCTTTTCCGAGCAACGAATACGCTGGCTCCAGTTCTGGTTCCGGTTCGGGCTATGTGGATGTGGCCGCCTCGGATGACATCGCACGCAACGTACTCACTTTCGCGCAGAATCTCTCCAATCAGATCAATGCCAACTATCGAAAGACAATGATTTTTTCACCACTAAGCATTGTGTCTGCGCTAGCGCTGCTGCTGCTTGGCGCCAAAGGACGAAGCTATTCGGAATTGGTTGCCGTCTTTGGTCAAACGGATATGGTAAAGCTTCACGAACAATTCGGCTTGATGCTGCAGGATGTGCAGCAGCCAACGAGCCAGACGACGTCCCCAGTGCGTCAGCTGGACGCGTGGCACAGCAACAGCCTGCGCCGTAGCCTACGCAACTATCCACGCAATCGCCACGCCCCACAGGAGGTGCATGTGGCCAATGGGCTGTTCGTTAAGTACGGCTACAACTTGAATCCAGATTACAGGTGAGTCAATCAATTCAATTCTCAATTGTAACTTGGAACTTATATAGTTCCGGTTTTTCTATAAATATTTATTAATATGCTGAGAAACGAGAGTAGATCTCATCTCGAGTAATTTAACTCGTTTTGCATCAATCACAATTCTTCGCATTATAACGGGCATCTCGCTCGTGCCTGCTAGAAATGTGCAATTTTGCGATAGCCATGTTTTAAATATCGATTATTGTCCATCGGCCACAAACCGAATTTACACAAGAAATTTTATAAAAACTTAATTTATATTAATAGTTATTTAAGTAAAATTTGAAGTGAATCCAGTATTAAAAATTATTCTCTTACAGACAAGCTGTCGTTAGCATCTATAAATCGGAATTGCAGACGCTCGATTTTGCTAACAGTCCAGCGACGGCCAGATACAACATTAATTCGTGGGTGGAACAGCAAACTAAGGGCAAAATCGAGAATATAATCCCAGACGATTTGCCACAGGAAACGCGCATCGTAATGGCCAATACCCTATACTTCAAGGCCATGTGGGAGATCGATTTCATAGCCAGTGCGACAAAAGTTGAAAACTTCTATCCCAACGGCGAGGGCAATCAGCCCGTGCTACCCGTCGATATGATGGTCGGTGCCGGCGCCTTTCCCTACTACGAGGATCAGCAGCTTGACTGTCGGATCATTGGATTACCTTACCACGGCAATCTGACCACCATGTATGTGATCCAGCCCATGCGCTCCTCCGTGGAACAGTTGGCATATTTGCAGCAGCGACTGAGTGCGGATGCGATTGAGAACATGATTAGCCAAATGACAAGGCGATCGACAATTATAGCATTCCCCAAGATGCATCTCACAGAATCCTTTAAGCTGAACACATTGTTACAAGCGATGGGCATTGGCGGAATCTTCAACCCAGTACAAAGCGACCTTTCATTAATTGCCACAAGTGAACCTACTACCCAGACAGCTCAAATTGGACGCAGTTATTCGGATGGCTTGGGCAGTTTGCAACGTTTGGTGGCCCAACGTCAATTGGCACAAGCGAGTAAGACACCCACGCCTCCCTCCGATCTCATTGTGTCCGATATTCTGCACAAAGTGGACTTTACGGTCAATGAACAGGGCACCGAGGCGGCAGCTGCCACAGCAGCTATACTGAAGAAATCTGGTCCCGAGGTTCTTTTCCGGGCGGAGACACCTTTCATATTGCTTGTCCGTCATGATCTGACAAAACTGCCATTGTTCTATGGCATGATCAATGAGCCACCCACAGCCAAAGCGAGTTCAATGCATAAGATTTAGAGACTAATCTAACTTCATAATTAGAAACTTAAGTAGTTAGCAATTAAAGTTGAGTCTATGTATTTAGAATAAGTTCTTCAATAAGATTGTAGGCTTATAACTTTAAATATGTTCCACAACTTGCCTTGTGTACATACATATACAATTGCTCCTATTAATCTAATAAATATCTTAAATATAAATATAAAACACTGCTCTGTTTGCTTAATTTAAAAAAGAATAAAATAATCGAAATATAAATTTCATTCAAATAAAAACACATATTCAATAATTTTGCATTTCAAAATGAGCGCCTTCAAATCGATAGTTTTCAACTACAACTCTTATCGATTACTGGCGCGTACTGTGAATGGCAAAACGTACCACCTTGGTCTGCCCTACCGAACAGCTGCTAACAGTTTCTGGCTGAAAACAAATTCAGACTCTTTAAATATATAAATATATATACATAAAAATGATGGCAATGCCCGATTCCGACTCTGAGGATGAGTTGCCGCCTGGCTGGGAGGAACGCGCCAATGACGATGGTGTTGTTTGCTATGTCAAGCAAGTCTTCAAAATGCACAGCCTAAGCGACGACAATTAAAACATATAATTACCATTTTGCAGTCAACAAACTAAGACGACACAATGGACACATCCGCGAACTGGACGCTCGAAGCGAATTACCGGCGATCTGCCGCTGGGCTGGGAGAAGTACTACGACGAGCAAAGTCAACGTTTTATGTTCCACAACAAAGAAACGAAACAACGCACAAATATTGATCCACGTCTGGCATTTGCTGTGGAGGAGCCGACACTAAATATCAGTCAAGTGCGTCAGCGCTTCGATTCGTGCAGCACTGCGCTGCAGATATTGCATGGCAAAGATTTACACGGCCGTGTGGCGCTCATAACAGGTGCCAACTGTGGCATCGGCTTTGAGACGGCACGTTCCTTAGCTCTACATGGCTGCGATGTGATCTTCGCCTGCCGTAATCCGAACTCAACAGCGGAAGCCATTGAGCGCATTGCACAGGAACGTCCGGCAGCACGTGCCCGGTGTCGTTCAGTGACCCTGGATTTGGGTTCATTGCGCGCTGTGCAGCAATCTATAGTGGAAATCAAGCAGAGTGCTGGGTGGGTGTGGCAACTAAAGACTGTTATCCATATTTTAATATTATAATGAATATTTCAGTCACATCGACTATCTGATACTGAACGCCGGCGTCTTTGCTTTGCCACATACGAAAACTGTCGATGGACTCGAGACAACATTCCAAGTATGCCATTTATCCCATTTCTATTTAACTCTACAATTGGAATCACTATTTGACCATCGTACGCGAATTGTCGTAGTCTCCTCTGAATCACACAGGTAAATAGATCTAGTTATATACCTAAAACGGTCGTTACATTTAAATGGCCGCCACTGTATTTGAATACTGGGAGATTCATTCAAAAAACAAAAGTGGAATAGCTACTTAACCACTTAGCTTTCTTATATAGCCATTAGTGTATCTCCTGAACTGGGAATATTTTAATGGACTCCACTGTAACAAGTTTAGTTCGTAGAATCAGCATGCGCATTCGAAACGTCACTAGACATACTGTAAGAACCACCACTGTATCTGAATGGATTCCCCTGCAAATGCTATACGCAAATGGTACTAGGTCAATTTAAATGGCTGACGCTGTTGGCGCTTATAATCCAACTGTATTCGGCAGCAAGTTTATTGCACTTATCGCTTGGACTTTGATCAGGCTTGACGCTCGAGTTGCTGTTTCTTTGCGTTGCCGTCTATGCAGACTATGTGACTAAACTATAAATAAACACATTGCATGCAATTTATACAAAAATATACATACTATGTATGTACGTATGCGTGAGCTCCCAAATATCTTATACATATTTACATTAATCAACTAAAGAGCGATCAGCATAGCTTTTGTACGTAAATACATACATACATATACATATACATTTTCACATAGAGTATTAAAATATGTGATACTTCTAAACATATTTTCTAATTTCGTAAAATTGTTTGTAAGATGTCTTGTGCTTCTTCAAATAACGACCTTGCAACATTTGTTTGAAATAATATTTTTTTGTTACGGTTTAACCTCGACTTCAAGGCGAGACGCAATTGAACTCTGCGTTAAAATCTGATTTGTTTACATTATTATACTGCGCATATGTACAGATGTATATAAACTACGTCATAAGTTTGCCCTAACAAGGAGAAACCTGTAAATAGGGAAATCTTGTTGAAAGTACTTAACATTACTAGTTTTTTAAACAACCTGTTTACATTTTTATATGAACTTGTTCCGGTGTCAAATTGCTGATTTTGGTATAGTGGTAGCGGTGCCCATATTGAGTACCAAAAATTGTCTACATATTTGTATGTACACATTTACACACGCACACACACAAATTTCCGCTCGTGTGCGTGTTCATATCAGCTGAAGCCACACACGTTCAATTCACGTGCTGCGCGCACAAGCACAGTGGTACGCAGCCAGCATTTAACTGTTGTCCAACAGTTTGGCTGCATATAACAGCATCTGGCTACACTGTGTCTGTATACGAATGGGCAGATAAATCAACAAAAGTCGCGTGAAGCGACGAATCGACGAACAAAAAGCAATTGAAGTGAAGTTGCTCATTGTTGTTGGAGGTGGTTTTTGCAGCTGCGTTTCTTCAGCTGATTCTGTGTTCGTTACCACCATCACGTATAACATTTGCTGGCTCTGCTTTTTGGGTATCTTTCTGTCTGTATCTCGTGGAAGCATGCAGCAAAAGTCGCGTGCGCCAATTGTGTACTCACTAAAAGTCATGTATGCCAGCCATTGCACACACACACACGAGCATAGCATATCTATGTATGGGTAGGCTGTTAAATTTGTGTCTTTGAGCATATCTGTGCATGGGCTGTCGAATATGTGTATTTGATGATTAATGTTAAATTTCTATTGGGGTCAGAGCACACAAAGCGATAATGATAGGCGGGCGTTGCATGGCCAGGGCGTCAAGATTTGTTTTGTGATGGGAAATAAAATTAAGTTAATTAAAATGATTGCTATAAAAAACAATTGATAAAGAGACCTCAATGAAGAAATTAAATGAATTATAAATAGGCATTATGCTAATCTTTTGTTGAAGTACATCCACGACAAGCTGCAGGGCAAAGAGAAAAGCAGGTTTTTTTTATTTTTGCAGTAACACACATATGTACATTTGTATGTGCACATGCTTATATGTGTGTATTCAGCTAACTGCGTAAATGTGTGTGTGTGTGCTTTACTAGGGCGGCATAATAAAATAACAAACCCAAAGTCCACAAATTGCGCGCTTTGCTTTGTTACATTTCATATTTCGGCATTTACGAATTGCACATGCGCTACACACTTCTGATTGACAGCCGAATGAAATAAAGTTCTATTTCACGCCGTTCATTGTTGTTTTACAAAGGCATTGTTGACTTTGTTCTAGGTTTTTATTCACGTGTAGGCGCCTTAGTCACAGTCATGGCCTGAACCTTTGTTTGTGGCTCGAGACTTGCATCTCATTAACGAGCGTTGAACACCGCCGCACAAACAGCAACAACAACAACAACAGAAAGAATAACGATAAAGCCAATCAAGACTCGTTTGGGTCCAGCAAAGTGGTGGGTGCAAAGTCCAGAATGTGTTCAACTGGATGATGCCACAATGTGTATGAAAATACAGCCAATCTTCGATTGTACAAAAAATTGGCTTCCATGTTGCCAAAAAACATGTTCTTAAAGTTGTGTATATGTATATGTATGTATGTATATGTGAATCATTTTGTTTTGTTTTCTTTGAAGCTAACGTTCTGATGCCCAGTTTGTTCGTTCGACAGGAGACTTTACTGTATGCACACATAGTCGTGAGCCGGCAATGTACAGCAAAATCAAAACAAATATGCAGAAAGCGGGCCACAAACAGTAAACAATATTTAGAACTGCGCGTCAAAAATAAACTTGAATTCCTTTCTCAGTATCGCTGCTCGTCTCCCTCCCCCTGCATAATGTGGAAATATTAAGCAATTTGCATGTGAAATAAAAGCATATGTACATACATATGTAAATACAAATGTATCTATCCCTGACTCTCCCCTTACATTTATTAATTAGCGAGTCTGTATGTATGTAAGGATGTCTTTCCTTCCATTTGCAGATTTGCCAATCTGCCAGTGGAGAACCTAACGGTGCAGCATTTGTCACCGCCTGCAGAGAAGTATTGGAGCATGATGGCCTACAATAATGCAAAGCTGTGTAATGTTTTGTTCACCCAGGAGCTGGCACAAGTGAGTCATGGGCTATTACTGTATAATTGATGCGTGATCAATGACCTAATTTCGCACATGCTTTCTTTTGTAGCGGTGGAAGCAACGGGGCATCTCTGTTTTCTCGGTACATCCTGGAAATATGGTTTCCACACAGCTGTCGCGTAATTATTGGTTTTATCGATTGCTGTTTGCGGTGGTGCGGCCCTTCACCAAGTCCCTGGTGAGTAGCTCTATTTGGACTTGGAGCTTTCTGTTGTTAACTTTGACAATCCGCAGCAACAAGCGGCTGCCACGAGCATCTACTGCGCCACGGCCAACGAGCTGACCGGACTGTCAGGATTGTACTTTAATAATTGTTACTTCTGTGAGCCGAGCAAATTGTCCAGGAACGAGGCGCTGCAGAAGCAGCTGTGGACACTAAGTGAACGACTCATACAGGAGCTAATTGACCAACCAACATAAAAATAGACTAAATTTGTCATAGTAATTTTTTTTAATACTTATTCCTATATATGTATTATAATTTTTTTTTTTTGTGTTTAGTATACATTTTTTTTGGTTTTTTCTTTTATCTTAATGCTAAACAATTGTTAAAAAAAAAACCTAACTACGTGCTAAGGAACAGTTATTTGTGTTCCACTGGGACTAGAAATCGGAGACACGACCTTTGCGCTCCCAATCGCCATAGCGCGTTGGCTCCGGTCCAGCGGGTCCCCCAATTTCGCCTGTGTAGGGATTTGTCTGGTTGGGCCATGGCTTCAATGGCTCCTTCTCCTGGTAGGGATGACGTGAGAATTCATCCAATTTACCCAAAGGCGTCTTAGCACGCAGTTTCTTCTGGAAGGCAATAAATTTCTCAGAGGTTGTCTTCGGCGGCTCCTTAATCTCGACGACGCTGTCATTGCCACCAACGACGGCTCTGCAGGCGCTGCTCGTCGATAAGTAGCACACTATTTCAAAAATAACGACAAATATTACAAATTAAATATGCTGCAATTTAAGCACAATAAAAACACACACACACACACCTTGTTTGCTCATCTGCGGCATTGCGCGCAGCGTTTGTTTTGCCATCGACTGCATTTTTGTATTGTTTTTTTTTTTAAGTTCAAGATTTGATCTGTTCTTATTTACAGTTATTCGAAGTACCGGTAACTGCGTTTAGCTTTGTTATTGTTGCGGTTGTAATTGAAACTCGTACTGATGTTGACACTTGCTCGGCTTGTGCACGTTTGTGGCAACTGAACTGTGGCTCGTTGTTTTTATAGCTCCGCGAGACAACGCGTTGCCGTTTTACTTTGTAGCTGATGCTGCTGCGGTTGCGTTGAAAGCCGCACGTTCAGATTTTACTTTTCTCTGTTGTGGTCTGTTACGTATTGCATTGGTATAGCGATATTGATAACAGAAGAGTTATCGAAAATACAGACGATAAACAGATTTGGCGATTGATTATGAACAGTGACGTCACTGCGTCATTAGCTGAAATACTCTTTAAAAATTAAAAGAATTAAAATAAATATCGATGAACAATGATGCCCATAATTAATAAATTAACATTTTTATTTTAAATTTAAATAAATGTTGTTATTGCTGCAGCTAAGATTTTGTAGAAATTTCGACGAAATCTTCTCATCCGCTTAACCACAGACATATCGATTCCTTGACAATATTGGTACATCGATATAATTCGACTCGATTCTTTTGTATTTTGCTTTGTAAGCAGTTGTCCGCATTGTATTTTAATATTTGTGTATTGTTTCACATTTATTTTAGTTTGTAATGTTGCCAAGGACACCGAAACCTGCACTTTGGAGATTCATCAAAGGTAGCGCCAAGACACTGTTTGTGTTGGAAGCCGTCTGTTTTGCTGTCAGCTACGGTCTCTACTACCGCATGAACACAGACCGAGGTAAGTGCCACATATATGTAGCTTTACATAAGCTTCCGCCTAAACGTTTACCTGCAGATTTTCGCCGGTACATTAACGAAAAATATCCCTACGCACTTGAGTATTACTATAAAATTGGCGAAATTGTTGGAGACAGTAAGGCACGCGAAACAGACGCAAATTATTGGAGGATCACAGCGGAGCAATTCAAGAAGGAATAAATTGTTATACTGATTACTGATTACCGATTCCCCATGGCAAGCAATCCTTATGTGAAGTCTGTGGTGCTACTACTTGGCTCCGGCGGTATTGGATACGGCCTAATGCTGCTCACTGAACCCAGTGCTGAGAAATTGGAGCGCATTAAAGCATCCGGATCGCTGAATGCAGACCAACAAAAAAAGGCATTGTTCATGCAAAAACTAAAGGAAGCGGCAACAGATAGCACTCCAATATACAGGCAAACACCAGGTGCAGATAAAAAAGATAACTAGACTAAGTTATTTGTAATTTGTTATATAACTAAATTTTGTTATGGAAATGCACACTTTAAATAGAATATTGAATATTCGCTAAAACAAAAAATACAATTTTCATAAAATTATACCATGAGATACATTTTTACTTTGCTTCCAGGTAAACGAAAATGGCATTGAATTTTGAAAATGCGTTGAGACATTTGTACCAAAGTATAACAGATTTCAAGTACCTACCACATTTGGTAGTACAAAATATGAAGATTACTCATGTGCCAAAAATCAGTTTTTTTACTAATTCATTTTAGTAGATAACATTTATTTGTTAGCGTTTATTAAATATTATCATTTTTTACCAAATATATAATTATTAAAACATACGTATGTACATTGAAGTATAACTGTTTTTGGTACATTGGGTTTTCTCATCCCTAATCCAATATAACATCGTTTCCTTACTTAAAATACTAATCGATATAAGGTTTCATACTCAGACTCGATATGCTAATGTGCTATTTCAGCATTTGGCATCACTATCGATATATTAATAGGTTTGAACAGCGACACTTTGCCATTCTGCTAAAAAAAAAGGAAGAAAGAGATTAATAAATATACAGAATGTCCACTGACAATGTACCATTGTTAGATGTTAATGGGCCGTCCGCGGTGCAGTTCGGAGCTAGTAAGGCGTTTCAACAACACACCGAACAGCAAAATTTAGACAGTGCCTTTCTGGGCTATGAAAAGCGGCCGTGGATGGTGGGAAATACTAAACCGAACGTCTACAGGGAACGAGAAGCCATAATGACCCTTTTTGCCAAATCCAAACAGGATTATGACAGCAATAACGTGGGCAAACTTCTTGAGGAGCACATTAACTTTCGCGACTTGGCCTCCCTCTCCGATGAAGATCTGGAGATGTTTGGGGTTTCTAAAGCAAAGGAGCGCGCTGAGTGTCTCAAAGTGTTTGCTGTACTGCCGAATCAGGATCCCAGTTATGAATCCATATGCCAATCGAAGGCTGCTCAAAAATATAATAATCAAATTGTTTCCAATGCCTCAAATCATCTAATGTACCTGCGCTCGTCCTTGGCAGCCACGAATTACAAATTGCATGTGCTGCCGCCAGAGGATTTGCTAGTGGGTGACAAACGCTATGCGAGTCGCTTTGCACTGGAGGCCTTGAACAGCGTGCAAACGATTTCGGACGAGCTAAACAGGGATCTACGTAAACTGCAGCAGCTACAGATGTCGGAAAGTTGTAAACAAAATGAGGAGCAAGCGCGGGACTCACCCGCCAAGGAGGTGAGCAATTCAAAAGTGAGCTAGTCTTAAACGAAATTAATCATATTTATAAATACATTCACAATATAGCGTAATCTGAAGCTTCTCTACTTTACGGCAATTGCCTTGGGCACGGCCTGTGCCTGGTTCTGGTGGTGGTCGAAGCGCACTCACAGCCCAAATCTAGAGAATATTTCAGTTAAGATCTAAGACATTCCATATTTTCGATATAATCGAGGGCCGTTTGTAGAACTTGTTATCAGACTAGCCTCGCACATAGATTACATGAGATACATTTTGTATTTTGCAGAATATTCTCTGCTCGAAGTTTGTAGTTTGTAAGTTTATTCCATTTAAAACGAAAAACCAATCATGTTCCCCATTTTAGATATATACAAATGCTTTCTTTAACAAGCATGTCCCATTCAAAGACTTTGGAATCTCTTAGCATATAATTAAGCAATTTAGTATACATACTATTACATTTACTTACAATACATATATATAGTCTACAAAATGTGTGATCCGTGGTTGAACAGACAAACAGACTTCTGTCGTATATTCATCAATTAAAGTTAAATAAGTATTAAAATAATTTACAATTTGAATGATAATAAAGAAGTTTAAACCATATAAAAGTTAAATATATATTTACCTGAGGTACACCTTTTTTGTTAAGTAGGTCGTAAATATATTTATTATTAAATGTACAAAATAACATTTTCAGATTTACTAATATTTAGTTTACAAAATATCATACATTGACTGTTTTTCTATTGCTTAACTTCCTCGGCAAGCAGCAGAAACACCAAATTCACATAGGCATCAACATGCTCTGGAAACTCCCACTTCGTCGTATGGGCAATCAGTTGAGCTCTACTCGTGGAGTGGGCTATATTACCTAAAACCAAATACAAGATATGCATATAAGTTATGTGCATTGAGTATTAGCTATATAGTAATAAGGCGTAAAGAATCTACAATATAGCAAAGTATATGCAAAGTTGAGTTAAAGATTCACTTACGCATTACATGCTGTTTTACCAACGATTCCTGTCTGTAACGCTTTACCAGTTCCTCGGTGAAGGACACAAACTCTGTCAACTTCCAAGTTCTATAAAATATCACATTCGATGTAATGCCCGCTAGCAAAGTCAGACCACGCAGTTGCCGCAAAATCTCTCGCGTGTTTGTAAATATATCAACAAATATCGACGTAATAATGGCCAATTTGTCGCAACTCATATGTAAGTCCTCTGGAAAATAGCCATTATCTGCATTATCGTAGCAACGCGTCTTTCGCGCCTCAATCGCGTAGCAGAGAGACGTGCCCCGCTGTTGAGCCATTTGCCATTTGGCATAATTAGCTTGCAGACCGGCTACCAATCCTTGCAGCTTAGCCTTACAGCTGGCCAAATTGGCGTCGTGCTTGATGGCCGGTGACTGCACGCGCTGGCTGTCAACAACTAAAGAACAGAGGGAATCATTTATGTGCTCTCTTTGATTGTGGTCTCATTACTTACAACGCACTGGCGTTAAAGACTTATTCAATTGGTCCATTTATGTTACAAGTAGCTCGAGCAAACAAATAATTTTTAAATCAAATAAAAACATGCCCAGAATTTATAGAAATAAACAATAAGCAAACCAGCTGACATCTATCGACCAGCCGATGTGAGAGCTACCGATTACAAAATTTTGTGAGTACATATCGCACATACATATATCAGCTGCTAGCTGGTTCCGTGCCGTGCTCGTGCTAAAGACTACTCCAACAATCGATAGCTATCGGCGCCTGCAAGCTCACAAACACACATACTCAAAGTGTCAAAAAAGTGCCGGTAATCATTTTCAGACATTTCCAAAATACATTTAGTCGAAGTAACTACGTAAAGCGCTACAACTAAATAAAAATTTCTTGAAAACAAAATGTCGAACTGGACACCATTGGAATCTAACCCGGAGGTAATAAACAAACTTATCTGCTATGCTTAAGAATTGCTTGCATTTGGCATCTGCTGTTGCAACGAAGTTCTGTGAATTTTATTTGCAATTCGCCATACTAAAAGAGACGCCATGTTGATTGCTCGTAACCCATTCCCAGGTACTGACCAAATACATACACAAGCTGGGTGTGTCGCCATCGTGGTCAATCACTGACGTCATTGGTCTGGATGAGGAGTTATTGGCCATACTGCCACAGCCTGTCAAGGCTCTCATTTTGCTGTTTCCCATCAGCGATGCAGTTAGTTCGAATTACAATTGTTGATTTTCATTTACTGACGTCTAGTCTTCGTAGTATGAAAAGCACCGTACCGAGGAGCATGAGCGCATCAAGTCGGCAGCTGAGCCCCCGAAGACCCCAGCTGATCTCTTTTATATGCGCCAATTTACACACAATGCCTGCGGCACCGTTGCCCTCATCCACAGCGTGGCCAACAACAAGGAGTGGGTGCCCAATGATATCATCCCGCAAGTTTATGTTAACCATATATCTATCTATCTATCTCTCTTAGCATTGACATTGGCGATGGCGTCTTGAAGAACTTTTTGAAGAGCTGTGCAAATATGTCGCCCGATGAGCGTGGCCAGGCTTTGGAGAAGGACAAGGCCTTCACCGAGGATCATCAAACGTTGGCACAGGAGGGCCAAACCGATGCTTCCAACTACGAGAAAGTCATCCATCACTTCATTTCACTCGTCAATATTAACAACACACTCTACGAGCTAGATGGTCGCAAGTCGTATCCCATCAATCATGGCAAGACCTCGAATGAGACTTTTTTGTCAGATGCTGCTAGGGTGTGCAAGGAGTTCATGGCCCGTGATCCGGATGACATGCGCTTCACTGTCTTGGCTCTAACAGCTACACAGGAATAGAGGTCGAAGGATAGAGAGAGGGCCTCATCAAATATTTATATACGATCTCCGATCGAATACATGAACTATAACCAAACTTATTTTATACTTTTGTAAGGCCAAGCAGTAGATGCCTGCTGGTCATGTTTGCTGGCCATAAAACTAAATTTATACATATATATTATATGATCTCTGATCGAATGCATAACATATTCATATTCTAACCATTTTGCCAAGCAAGAGAAGCTCTGCTGGTTATTAAAACAAACTGTTGTCATGCATATTTAACCAAAAAATGTATTTGAAATATGTATTTTGAGTAGGTCTGGGCTGGTCATTAAACCAAAATGAAACTCTATTACAATTACTGTTGGCAGACAGCCGTCCATCACTCGTAGACTTCACTGTGGTGGCTCAGTCACTAACGCTGCTCCACCACTGCATCAGCTGTTGGCCCTTAACGATAGCCACTGCGCATGCCTCTTCCTTTGGTTACGCTCCACGTAATTGTTTGACAGTTGACCGAAGCAAAACACCACGAGCATTGTTTTTTCTTAAATTAAAAAAGATATTCAATTGGAAACTAGTTATAGTAAAAATTGTAAAGGACATTAAGAAAGCAAAACCCTCCAGTGTGCCCAGCAATAGAGAGAGAAGGAGAGAGACATATGTGCGGTCGATTTGATTGCTCGGCATCATGAAGCTGCTGCTCAAGGAGCTGACGCGTTTAACCACGCAACATCGCACCTTCTATTGCTACATGTTGCTCAGCATCTGGATATTTCTGCTAATTGCAGGTAAGCTCAATTACGGACTGCTCTCAATTTGCTTTTAAGTCAGACGACAGCTAGATAGATATATGAGACTCCAGTTGCTCTTATATCAGACTAGAATTGGCCTATAGATTCTGCATTCAGCTTCAACAATTCCTATTTAATACAATCTCTTTTTCCAGGCATGTATCGCTATATGGGCAACGTGGAACGTCTTGGTAATCCGGGCAGTGGCTTTGGCATAGGCACTGCCAGCTCGGGACTTGCTCCAGGAGCTGGTGGTAACGACGCCGCAAGCAGTGCTCAGCGCTTTGCCAAATATCGTGAACGCTGTGCGCCGCTTAGTCAGCTAACGCGCCTGGACGATGGCGGCATACTGGAGGGTTGGAAGCTACAGGGAGTGCTCCTGGTCATACGACATGGCGATCGTGGTGCCATGTCCCACGTGCATGCCAACGGCATCAATTGTGGCGTGCCGGCCGATGGAGACAGC
Source organism: Drosophila aldrichi (assembly GCA_035045965.1). Taxonomy (NCBI): domain Eukaryota; kingdom Metazoa; phylum Arthropoda; class Insecta; order Diptera; family Drosophilidae; genus Drosophila; species Drosophila aldrichi. The sequence goes on from JAWNOM010000470.1 coordinate 419,620, forward strand.
CTGGTCAACAAGTGAGCAGATGCATATAATTATCCAACTAGAACTAAGCATTTCCAATTGGAATTGATTCCATCCGCAGATATCGCAGCTTTCTGCAAAACTCGAGCAGCTCTGCGTCCGGCTCCAATCATTTATACTGGAGCAAAGTGGGTCCATTCCATGGCTTTCCTCTGCTGCCCGCCACGGAGAGAGGTTGTCCGTTGGGTCAGCTGACGTACAAGTAAGTTGCTGGACAGAGATTAAAAAAGTGAGACAGCAGATTACTGAATGAAATGCAATAGGCTATAGAGGATTACCTGTTCTATAGGAAATGGATCTAAAAGTGAATTCATTCTCTAAAGGATCCACTTCTCATATGATTCATGCTCTAAAGAAAGAGCAGGTGATCCTTGGTAATCTGTCCACTTCTCAGTATCCATCTATTAAAGTGCTCTTCTAATCCCGCAGAGGCATTGCTCAGTTGCTGCACGTGGGCGACATCATGCATCAGATCTACGCCCATCCGCTGGGCCTGCTGCTCAAGCCGAATGCCCTGAAGGTGGGCGTGGACACGACGCCTCACACGTTGCTCAACTCGGACGAGGTGGTGGTCTTCACGACGCGCTATCGCCGCACCTTTCAGTCGGCACTGGCCCTGCTATTCGCCCTGCTGCCAGCGGACAAGTGGCTGGCGCTGAACGTGAGAGAGTCGCACAGCATGGCCTTCTGTTTTGGGGACTGCTCGTGCGGCCAGTCGCTGGTGCTGCGCAAGCGTTTGATGCAGCTGGCAGACAGGCAACTGGTGAAGCGCTCCGATATGCTGGCCGTGATGCAGTGGATCGGCGGTACGCTGATACAGCACACAGCTAACGAGGGCGGCGTGACGAATCCCTTCGAGGTGGTGGATGCTATGCTGACTGTGCTCTGCCATGACGCTGCCTTGCCGTGTCGCAGGCGCAATGGCAGCCGGACTGCCAGCACCCTGGCTCACAATCCCGAGCTGGTCGACGTCATCAACATAGACCAGGACGAGGCGAATGTGGCGAATCTTATGCCGGGAGGAGCAGCGGCAGCAGCAGAGCTAGAGCAGCTGGAAGAGGAGGACGAGGCAGCTGCCTCCAATGGCGGCTGCGTGGAGGCCTCCCAAGTGGATGCACTCATGTCCTTCGCCGACGAGCTCTCCCTGCGCACTGCCCAACACATCTACTACAAGCGAGCGGGCCTGCTCCGGGCATACGGCATGATCCGGCATATAGTTGGCTATATGCTAAAGATGATATCGGGGGATCGCACCAAGTTCGTGCTCTACTCTGGCCACGACTGCACCATGCAGTATCTGACGGCTGCCCTGGGCATAATTAGCAATCGTGACGGTAAGACGATCTCGTACGCCTCCCGCTTGGCCTTTGAGGTCTATCGCTCCGATGCCCATACGGACTACTATTTCCGTGTCGTCTACAATGGGCGCGATGTGACGCAGCAGATCGATTTCTGCGAAGGTGGCAAAAGTCTGCGCGTGACTCGGGACAGTCGCGGCAACAAGGCCGATCTGTGTCCCATCGAGAACATCATACGATTCCTGCACGAGGACTATTTCGGGCCATTGAATGCGACCAATTTCAAGGAGGCCTGCGCAGCGCCGGTCTCACAGTCAGCCAAAGCGAACGAGTTCTAGTGGCACTGGGTTCCATTCTCAGCTGTGATAAGTATCATGTTATATACATACATATATAGTTAAGACGAAATCCAACAAATGACGAAACTTTGTGAACACTTACCAGAACGGTCACCATACAACAACAGCAGCGAAATCTGTGCTACAGTTTGCAATCTCAGCTTCTTATTGCCTCTCGGCGAGCAATGGAGTCTTGAGAGTTTTGTGTGCGATTGAAGGAGATGGCAACTGTCACTTACACAATTATATTTTTACTGTCAATTGCTTACACGCAAGTATGTGTGTGCCTTAAGCCTAGTACGCTTGAAGGAGATGGCAACTCCCTTTCGCTCATGCCGTCTCACTACACAGCTGTGCTTATGCTCACTTTTAATTGTTCACCAAATCGTAGTGCGTACGAGGGAGACAGCAGCTCTCTCTTACACTCTCTTTTCAAGTGCTTGATGCATGTGTGTAGGTGTCTTAAGCCTAATGCGATCGAAGGAGATAGCAGCTCCGACTCCCTTCGCAGCTCTGTTCTAATTTATTTTCTATCGCTTTCTCAAATGTTTATATGTATGTATGTATGCATGCATGCAACTTTTGTTTACATTTCTGCTCATTGCTTGCCTATTGAGTAAAGAGTATCACAATGCGGCCGTAGAAGCGCTCTCAATTTTGTTGGCCAGGATAACTATGCGTTGTTGTATGGCTAGTGACTAAATGAAACCAAACATATCAATTGAATCGCACACATTTTACTCTAAGTTAGTGTATAATACATATCTACATAATATATAGCAGAATTTTAGCATAATTGTAATTCCTAGACCGATACATATCAGCGATTGCTTCCACAGGGGCAATCCTTACCATTTTCTAGGTTAAGTTCTATGAGATAGAATATATCTCTATGATACATACATATGTGTATTACATATGTATGTTTATTACATATCAGCAACATATCATGTGCAACACTTACCTACAGTTTTCAAATACAAATATACAACATTTTCCTCCCCCAGTTAAGTATTTAAATAAATGTTAAACAAAAATAATAATCTGTTAATTAAGTAAATGCTAATAATAACGGTGCATTTTATACATATGTATATGTATGCTGAACTGCACATTTGCGCAAGTGACTGCGACGACATTCAAACGTCGACTGACTGTAGGCAATGCATTTGCAATTTTGCAGCTCAGCGAAGTGCATTTGCGTATGTGTGGGTATGAGTGCGAGTATGTGTGTGCATGTGCATGTGTGAGCGCACGATGAGCATCGGTTTTAAAGCAGCGTCGTGAGTGATAAAGCAAACGAGAGCAAAGGCACCGCCAAAAGGGGGCGAAGCAAGAACAAAAGTACATAGCGAGAAGAAGAAATAAAAATGAAGGCAAATTGCGTTGACGTTGACGTGAACGTTGACGTCGACAGCGGCAGAGTGGAGAGTGGAGCCGTTATTACTTATCTGTGTGCGGTTTGGGTGGAGTGGGGAGCACGCGCGCAAGTAACGCGGCGAATACACACAAGCACACACACACATAGAGAGAGAGAGACAGAGAGCACACAGAGTGTCGTGCGAGGAGTGGCAGATGCCTGGCTGGCTGGCTGGTTGGTTGGTTGTTCGGCTGGAGGGGGCAGAGCAAGCGAGCGCGCAATGAGCGTGTACAGAGACCGAGCGTCGATTGTACAGCGATTGTAATGTAAAATCGACGCTCTGCTCACTGCTGCGAGCCTGTTGACATTCAGTACATTTTGTTACTTTTGTGCACGCAGCTGGCGACGGCGGCGCCGACGATGACGAAGCAGCCGCACAGAGCAGGAGTTGTGTGGCCACGGCCCTAAAAAGGAGCAACGCCCCACACAATCAGCCCCAATATACATATAATAAAAATTTAACCACACGCTCGCTGGCTGGCTGGCGCTGAAACGTGTAATGGACCCAAACATCTTGGCTCTTACGCCACGGTTCGTTCCGAGCACGTTCACGTGCTTGCTGTAAAACTGTAAAGCGCCGTTTACCCTATCCCCACACACATAATAACCAGATCCACGTAATCGCTGTCGTAATGCTAATGGCAGCCCTGGGGCAGTCGTCGCTCGCATGGTGCATGGTTGTGTTACATTGGGAAAAGGAGCCCAGAACTCGTAGCCACGTTGCACTTTGGCAAAAGCAACAAGTGTGAATGCACGAGTTGAGCATGGCCGACTGGGAGATACCCTGTAAGTTGTTGAGAAGTGTACTTGCCTAGCTAATGTGGGCTGCAGAATGATTCTATAAGCAATGTTTCATTATAATACAAAATATGCAAACTTAGCATTATTATTACGTTAGCATATTTTCCTCGTTCAATACGTCAGTTGCATTAGCTCGCAAACCAACATTCTGCTAATCTATACGGCTACAGGGTATTCCAGCAAAACCAAAACGGATTTTATACTCGCTTACATGTGTGAGTGTTAGAGAGAATAAGAGAGAAAGAGAGATAGAGTGCGAGCGAGATTTGGGCGGGGCAGGTGCAGCCGCCTGGCACTGCACTCAACAGGCAACAACAACTCAACGCGAACATCTCTCGATGGGAGCTGCGACGTCAATGTGCTCAATTTGCTGCACGCCGCTGTCAATGCCTACGTCTCTTTCGATGTGTGTGATGGGGGCAGCGAGATGCTGTCTATATGTGGGTGTGTGCGTGTGTGTGTTCAGCTCCAAAAAGTGCATTGCGTCGCCACTATTATCTCAAAATGCAGCTCCCTCTCCTGCTCTTCAAAACTGCAGTGACCCACTGCATGTGTGTGTGGTGAGCAAAGGAGAATGCAAGCGCCTGTGTACAGTGGGTCAGTTTCATTTGCTGCGAGCGAAATAGCCCAAACACTAGTCTATTGCCATGTGTTTTTCTAATATGCAACATACCAATCTTACAAATAAATACAAAATTTGAATTATGTTACATTTTTATATTTTAAATACATTCATTTAACGAATTTAATTTTTATTACAGTCTGATTAGCTTTTGAGTCACTGTAAGGCTGGCAATATTCAATTGCATTGTGTTTTGCCCACTCACTTGCTGCTCCGCTCTTCTCTCTCTTTCTTGCTCTCGCTCGCACACAAAAACGTAAAGAGCTGCAATGTACAAACAGAAATATATACACACACACACACACATTGGCACAGAAACAAGCGCGACTGCCAATTGGCTCAGCTGCGAGCAACCGAGTGCAGCCAACAAGAACAACAACAACAGTGGGCCCATGTGCATTGAGCATTGAGCAGGGGAATCGTTGGAGCGGCCGCATAGTAAGAAATAAAAAGAAACAAATTGAGTTTTGTTGATGCACGCGCGCACCTCTGTGTGTACGAGCGTGTGTGTGTGTGTGAGTGAGTGAGTGAATGTGTGTTGCTCTCTTTCGGACTGTGTGCATTTTTGTTACAAATGTCGGGGCCCGCCTTTGCTCAATGCTGCGGCTCTGTTACAAAATATTGGCGAAGAAAAATCATACAACGTTTTTTTTCAAACTTTTTTTCAACCATTTTTCATCGGTACGCGTGCGACTGTGTGTGAGTGTGAGTGCGATTGAGCAATGTTATGAGTGCGTGTGTGTGTGGGTGCGGGCAGGTAAGCGAGCTCCAGGTGAGTATCTTATGCAGGCACTGTGGAGTGGGGGCTCCTCTGCCAACCGCTGTTGTCTATTTGGGGGAAAGCGAGGACAGGATTTTTCTTCGAGCAATAGACGAACACCAGTTCGGTCGTTGGTCTATGCTGTCTGCGCTCTCTGTACTCGCCTAGGTGAGCCGCTGGCCCCTTCTAATAGACGAACCAAAAGTTTTTCCAAGCAGTCAAACTAGGCTCCATAGGCTCGACAGCCCCGCCTCGCGCCGAGCGGAGCGGATCGGAGATGCACTTTTCAAATGTGCGCAGCGGGGGTTGGGCGCACACAATTTTCCACGCAAACATCTTGGCGGAGGAGCCACACACACACACACACACACTTATAGACTCTATATATACACATAGAGAGCTTGAGATAGTCAAAGCGAGAGAGGGAGAGAGAGAGAGAGAGCGCGCGCGAAAGAGGGAGAGGCAGCCGGCAGAAGCGGCGATAGCTGCAGCTACGCGCACATAGAAGAAATTGCAACGTAGCGACGTCGTAATTGCACCTCGGCGCAAGCAAATGGCGTGAGCAAAGAGCAACAGAAAGATGGAGTGAGAGGGGTAGAGGGGCAAGAGGCGGTGCCCATAAATTGGCATATTTAGTAAGTACCTAAGAGCAAGTACTTGTTGCTTACAACTACGCTCACTATATGTGTGTAGTTCCATATATTGTAGTAGTCGGTGTACAGCGAGGGGCCCTAGAATAGCAACAGTAACAACAGAAAGCGAAACATCTGGCAACGCCGAGCGCCCAAGATAACTAACCAGAATACCCAATCCGGAGCTGGGAAAACTCTTAAGTTTCCACTCAAAGTTCACTGAGTAAAAAGAGTTGAGCGAAAAGAAAATCTAAGGATGCACAATGGCAAGCTTAGATCAGATTAGATCGTTGTCACTGTTGTAGGCCACAAATGCAGGCCAGTAAAAAATCTGCAAGAACCAAATTATTACCGAGGATACTTTAAAAACTTAACATATGTGCTATATATAATAAAGAAAATTGTAACAGGAATTTATTTATTTATTTATTTAGTTTTTCTTATCCATTAATAACATAAATTAATTTTGCACAAATGTACATATTAACTAATGTATTACATTAATTCACATTTTAGGGACTACCCTCGTCATATACGTCAATGTCTATATATCAGAAAATTTCTCAGTTTTGTTAACATTTAAATATTCAGTACAATTGTTTAGATTGAATAAAAAATTATAGTTAAATTGTAGGTGCTTTATTTGGATATTTGTCCCATATGGATAAGTGCAGGAGACTGAGACTGAAGGTAAAGCCCATCGACAGCAAGTATCAGAGGTACTGGAGATATTTACCGCATCCGCTGTGTCCGCTCATAATGCGGACCTATTTGTTTTTCCGTTGTCTATGACGTGATGTCGAGGTGCGATCGCGTTGGAGGGTTTTGAAGACTCTGCGGCTCTAGTACAATGCCAGAAGTAGTTTCTTCAGTGCGAACAAAGTTTGCTGGTATGATTGCTGTCGATGTGTCGAATCTAGAAGAATGAATCAATCGATCGATTTCTGGTCATAGTTATATATAGATAATCGACTATCTTTTACTGCAGAATCAGACAGACATTCTGTTTATATAATGTTAATCATAATTTGTAAATACAGTCGGTAGAATGTACAAAAATTGAAAATGATAACGAAATTAATTTTGTATGTCTTGTTTCTGGTCATTTGAAATGATTCAATTTTACTTAATGAATAACTTTCATAAACTGACAATAATAATAATATAAATCTCAATATAAATAATTAAACTTTTAGAATGAGCTAAAAGTCTGCTCGCTTATCGTGCAAATGCGACCACTGCACAAAAAGCGCGCTAAGTTCTGCAAAGCACACACATACGCACACACGCGTGTATCATTGCGCTGGCATAGAGTGCAATGCACTGAACTCCGAGTACATTGGCCCCAAAAAGCACTCACACAAACCCAAACTCAAGCACACAGCAAAACAAACACATAGAAACGGTCACACTGCCGCGCTCACAAGTAAACGGATAACAGATAACAGACACAGGCATGCACAGGGCGCACACACACACACACACACCATACGGAGAGCACACAGCATACACTCGTGCTCGCACACTACGACAAGCATACGCTAAGCAAGTCAAACGACCTTCCACATTGGCATCTCGCTCGCACAGCTGTTGCGGCCATTGACGTTACGTCTCCGACAGCTGGTCGGCAATGCTGTGCGCCTATTGAATTAACATCGCATGACGCAAAGTTCGCGGAACGTACATTTTTCACAGTTTTAACACGAATGTCGAATGGCCGCGACTGAGCAGCGGCAGCGACTGCAGCGCATTTACCGGTTCAAATTGCGGCGCGTTAACATAGAAAATCGTTAGAAACGAACGCAGCAGCTACCAAGTTTTCATAGAAATAGCAGCCAGGTGAAATGCTGCAAGAGGGCCTAGACTAGTGAGTTGCAGTTGGAGTTGGAGCTGGAGGTGGAGCTGGAGCTGGTTGAGCCAGGCTGAGGCAGAGAGCTGCAGCTGCAACCTTTGCTGTAGTAGAGCGGCTGAAGCTGGAGTTGCCGCCGCCACTCAAGAACACTGTAAGCGACGGAGTATGTAAGGCAGAGAGAGACAAACATAAGCACACACACACACTCGCATATGTACACGCACACATGCACTTTAACATTTGTGAGGGATCTCGCTGTAAAATTAACATAACAAAAGGCGCAAACTTTCGAATTTGTATATGTTTTGAAAATGTTTATGGCGAAAGCATGTTTATTGTGTGTGCAATGGCTGCTTTTTCTTGTGTGATTTCTTGAAGCCTGTTCGTTTATATTTTAAACATACAAACGAAATAATCGCATAATAATACCACACAAAACTTTGTCACGCCATGTGTGCGAGTGTGTGGTACTTAGTGTGTGTGTGTACATAGATATAATAATATATGTATTATATGTATATGCATACGTACATATATGCATATATAACATTGCTTGCCCATTTAAAATTGGCTTCAGTTATGATTGGTTTTTTATTTTGGGAGGCAGCTTAAACGTTTTTTTGGGGCACGCCTTCTAAAATTATAATTTATTATTATTATATTTCGTTTGCTTAATTACACCAGGAAAACAGAAGTTGCGCTGGGCGCAGTGACACACACACACACGCAACAGCTAGACAAAAACAGGGTGGCAGCTCCATGGTAACCATTCAGTCTCGCCCACACCCACACTCCGCCCCACCCCACCCCCTTTGGCGAATTCCATTTCGCTGCGATTGAGCAAAAAATCGAAAAAGATGGCTACTAACAGCGCGGGCTAACAGAAAACATAGACAGAAGAGTTTTTTTTTGTGCTTTTGTTGCTGTCAATGCTGTTGCTGTTGCTGTGTGGGGAACACGCGTAATTGGGGAACACTCATTTGTACAGAGGGGGCCCCATGGTCCCAATCATAGAGGGCCCTCGGCCCTCGGTCCATGGCCTGTCATTCGATTCTCCGCTAAAGGGGCACCAGAGACCTTCTCAAGGCTGCACTTGTGGGGGACTGGGGAGCCGCTCCACACACATTGGAGCGTGCACACACGCCGACATGGGGAAGTCTTGACTACCGCAGCAGGCGCACAGCAAGCCCGAAAAGCTCAACTCAGTGCAAACAAGCGAAACAAGTGCGACGCGACGGTGCGAGTTGCCCCTCCCAACGGTACGCCGCTGCTCTCTTGGCTTCCACTTCCCATCGAGCTGTGTCGTGGTTGCTGCTGCTGCTACTGTTGCGGCGATTGCTGCTGGTGCACGGGACAGTGGCGCAGGTGTAAAGATAGCAATAATATACCAAATATTAGATACATATTAGATAATACGAGTTGACATATACGACACCTCTAATGATAATACTTAATGCACATATAATTGCTAATAATTGCTAGTACGAATATTGATAACAATTTTTCAATTATAAATAATTATTATATATTATAAACTCACTTAAATAATATTACTATCGTCATCATAATACTAAGATGGAGGCTAATACTGACATCAATGCTAATTCTAATACCAAAACTTGTTATTATTTTCAGTGCTTAAACTAAGGATAATATTATCATAACCTGTAACAGCTACAGTCGCCTAAGATTGTTTTACTGTTTATAGATAAATACATATGTATGTACATTATTCACTAAAAACATTAGTTGAACTTCCAGCTCCAGCTCCAATTTGAATCCCATTTAAAGTTTCAGTCAGATTAAATGCTTTTTGGTATACTCAAAAGATACTAAATAAGTCTCAAGTGTAAGCTAATATTAAGACCATCCAATTTGTATTCTAATTTTTATTTTTATGAGAATAAACAGATTTTAAAGTATTATTTCAAAAAATACGTTAAAGTTTGGAAAGCATCCTTTTGTGCGCACGCCTCTGTAGATTGTGCGATTTGCATTTGCCGAATTCTGATCCCCCAAACGACAATCGAGAACCCATCTGCCAAGCAGGTGTGCCAGCCCCCGCCCCCAACATCCTCCTCTCTCTTTCGCTCTGTCTGTCTCTCTGGCACCCCCTATCTTTCCCTCTCACAGCATGGGGCAGCGTCGCCGTCGAAAAGTTTTGCTGCATTGCAGCAGGGGTAAGAGAATAGGAATCAAAGCATTGGTGGGGCCAAAGGACACTTTCATTTCGTGCCAAACGAGAGAGTAAACAATTTTTAGTGAAATTTTCGAATAGGCGAACAGCAAATTTGTAGGGCGTATGCTGCCCCGTTCGCTGGCAGCGACGCCGACGTCGATGATGATTCTATATAAGCTCCGTGTTCGCCCCATATATACAATATGTACATATACAAATACATATGTATGTATGTATGTATAGTGTTCTAAATGATGACGGGAGCAGCAGGCTGCGCAGGCAGGCAAACAGCAGGCACAGTCACAGCCACTTAGATGATAAAAAGCACACAACAGAACAGAACAGAACAGAACAGAACACGACACACATAACAGCAACAGAACAACAACAACACACATACAGGGGGCAATCGAGGCAAATCACACGCATACACACACACTCACGCACACAACAAGGTGATTCTTTTGATTGAGGTTGGGTCAGCGCGTTTGTCTCGCTCTCGCACACATTGACTTTGAAACACATTTGACAGCAAAAGCAACAAAAACAATAAAAAGAACCAGCAAGCAAATCGTGATCACAGCACAACAACAACAGCTACTACTGCTGCTACTACCAGCACACACACACACAGTAAACAAACTTGAAGGGGAAGCAAACGGGCGGCTAAGCTCGTTGCCAGCGCAAACATTTGAGTGAGTTCTAGCTGTTACACTCACTCTCACGCTCGCGCGCGCTCTCGCTCTCTCAATTCCAAGGGCAACTAATTAGCATTTTCGGTTAGTCAAAAAAAAGCGACCCGCACTCAAAAGCAAATGCCGAAACAGCAGCACTTAAGCCTGCTCTCTCACTCACACAAACATACACACACGCGCACGCATTGGCTACACCAACAACAACAATAACAACACGTCTAATTCACCTCAGCAGCGCATGACCGCTGCAAATGTTAAAGAGTTAATGAACTTCTCTCCGATTCGCTATTCGCATGCGTGTGTGTGTTTGTGTGTGTCGGTATGTGTCAGTTTATTTCAATGCCAAGGTAATCGCACACAAGCACACGCTACTCACACTCGCATTCTCACACACACACACACCGCATACAGTCACACACTTGCAGCGCACTCACATTCACAGTGGTCCGAGTGTATTTCGCTCAGCGACGTGCTGCTCACTTCTGCGTCACTGTTACCGTTAAAACTTAAACTTAAAACAGTTCAAACATTTTTTACAACATCCCCCATTCGAAAGCCAAATCGACGCCAACCACAGGCACCGAACATGATGTGGCTGCCGCTGTTGCGACAACTCAGGTGGATTTGGCCAAGTTGTATTCACTGTACTAACACAATTTTGCTTCACTTCTCACTTCATAGTTGCCCAACACTGGCGTCTACAACAGCCGCCACTGGAGTTGCAGTTGACCACAGCGAGCCGCTTCAAACTCAATTCGCGAATATCAATTCTTAAATTATGCCCACTGTACTTAGTCGTATTTGATTGCAATGAGTGTAATCATTATAGCACATGCAAAAAATGATGATTGTTTTCGCTTATCTATTGTGAATTATTTGATAATAAGATAAAATGCCATTAACCTTGCCCAACTCGCTCTGCCTATAAAAATTTCCAGTAAATACTCAAATATATTTATGTACATATACAATATGCATATTATTCATGAGCGCAGCTCAAATTTGAATAAAAACGGTTTATTGTGACTTGCTCGACAAAAGGCCAGAAGTTTTCGTAGAACCACTCAGCCCGTAACAGACAGCCGGCAGTGGGTAAACGGTACTCGACAGAGTGCGGCCGATCACAAACGAGTGCGAGTGCGAGTACGTACTCGTACACGAGCGAGCGAGTGAGTGAGTGAATAGTGTGAATGCGTTATATTCGTAGCGGTTTTGTGAATTTTTCAACAGGCGCGCAGCAGTGAGCATAGGCTGCAAAATACGCCATTGATTCACATCGAGCGTTCGCGCTGAGCAACTGTGAATGCCAAAATAGCGCGCACCAGTGTGCAGTGCGAGCGAGACAACCATAGGGCATGCATATGCCGTGCGCACATACATACACGTGTTTGCTGTGTGCAGTTCTCGCTCAGCGGCGCTGTAAGTGTTTGCCGCCTTTGCTGTGCGCCTGTTAACTGTTTTAGTTAAAGAGCAATCCATTTTGTTTTGTGAAAAGGAAAAGGAGTAGATAGGCGAGACAGGCCGAGATACGAGATAGGCCGTCGCAGTCAGGCAGCCGGCGAGTGAGCGCAACAAAAAATACACAGTCCGAGACTGTTTATTTATTTGTTTTTGCAAAGCGCTAATTGGAATTTAAATGCTGTCTAATTGGAGTCATTGTGTTGAAGTCGTATGAGATGATAATTGCATTGTTTAAACATTTAATAATCAATTTTTAATTATCAATTATAAATTGCTTGTTTTGTTTGCTTTTTTGGTATTGACAATGTCTTAAGCTTTAAGCGCATCGAGATTTAGACTTTGTCAAAGTTTTAAAAGCTAAATTTATATTTTGCCAAAGTGTTGTTTCTAAAGCTTTACATTTATATGCATAATATATGTATGTATATGATAATAATGGCTAGATATACTATATTAATAAACATACATACATATATTGTTATTCATCACTTTGCTGATAACATTTTATTAAAAGTTTTGTTTTTTGGGCTCGTTTCGTATTGAATCGCTTTTTAAGCTCGTTTGTCAGAACTTTTATGGCTGTCTAATCCACCCCGCCCCCTGTTCCACTCTGCATCATGTACATACATACATACATAACTGCAAATAAGCTCTTGTTCTGAGCCGGGCATAACTCATGCACTGCGTTCCATATAAAATAGTTCCAGTGTATCTTTTTTGGCTTTCTGATAAAAAACTTTCGATTCGTTAAGCACTGAGCAAAGCATTAACAGTGCTTTTTATACGTCGCAGAGGTGTATCTGAATATATGTATGTATATATATGTGTGTGTAGGTGTTCGTATGTGTTGATGTGCTTTTTAGCGCCAACTTCAATATCTTAATTATACATTGGCATAAATCCCACACTGGAGAATATAATTAAAACTTAATGGTTTTCTGATAACTATCTTTAAATTTTTCAATAAAGAATTATATAAATTTAAATAAATAAAGCAGATAAAAGTAAGAAAGATACATATTAAACAAAAAACTTGTATTTTAATTACCAAAAGTAAAAGTTTTTAAATTATAAAATCAGAAAAAAATGCATTTTGCAATTTTATTTTAAAATTCAATTTAGAAGCGAATCCTTAGGCTCAATGTTTAAGTTATTTAATATAAAGTTACTAAAAAAATATTAAATATTTATTTCTTTTACTTATTTTTTAATCAAGGATCACACTTTTTGGGGCTATTTTCAATAATTAAATACATAATTCATTTACATTGGTAAAGAACTTTTTCATTGTGATGAAAAATGCATTTGGTTAAAGTTCCGCTCAGAAAACTTTTACTGGCATATGCATGAGCATGTATGTATGTATGTGTGTATGTGCGCATGTAACTCGAGCAGCTTACGAAACAAGTTTAAGTTTAGAACTTAAAATAAGCTTGAACTTTTTGGAACAGCGGAGGTAGAGCGCGAGCACGAGCAGGAGAGAGAAAGACAGAGAGGGATACAAACAGAGAGCGGGTGGCGGACAGAAGGCACTGAAGAGGCAGACTGTGAAGAGCATGCATATTCTTTCTGAGCGTGTGTGTGTGTGTGTGTCTTTGTGTGCTTAAAGAAGAATCGCGCACAGTATATGGGCGGCGGCAGCGGCAGCGGCTGCGACAGCAATAATAAAAGCACTCGGCGGAGGTGAACTTGGCAGATTTAACTTTTTTCAAGTTTCGGAAAACCAAAGTTGCAGTCGACGGCGCTGCCGGTGCCGCCGTTGCCGTCAGCGTCACCATCGCTTTTCGCAACTTTGGCAAGTTAATTTTGTTTGGAAGCTACAGATTTTGAAAGTTCTTGTACTGGGAGCTAAAAATCAGCAAAGGCTTTAGCAGGGCGATATCTTTTCTGTGTGTATTATTTAGAAAACAGCTGATGGGTGTACAGCCCACGGGGGGCGTGGCGGGGCGAGACGATGCGATCCGCCGCCATTCGAGCCAGCAGCGTAAGCGTTTATTTCGGCGAGAGCTTAAACAGCTTTAGCTTTTTTCTGCTTTGTTTCAATATTTCTTTCCTATATAATTTCTTTGTTCCACAAAAGCCCGTTCCATTTGGAATGTTTTTTGTAAGCAATATTTATTTAATTCCCAATTCGAATCGGCTCGCCATTTTTTCCGTTAGCTTGCAATGCTCGTTGAATTCGGCTGCCCACTTCGTTGGGTCTACAAAATTGAGTGTGCACACACGACGACGCAAAAAATTGCACAACTCATTCGGTGTAGAATTATTGTAATCCCCACCAGGCTGCCAGAAACGTCGGGAGGCGGCCGCGCCACTGAAATGCTTCGGAGTGCTTTTGGCGCTGACGGCTGTGCGCGTGCAAGCGAGACAGCGGCTGTGCTTAGGTTTTGTTGCGACACATGCTTGCGCGCTCGCACGCACTCTCTGAAAAGTGCTGTGCAGAAAACACTGTTCGCTGCCAGCTTTCGCTGCGCGCCTGTTGAAAAATTCACAAAAAGCCAAAATAGCGCGAACGGAACCGTACAAATCGAAAAATGGTCGTTCACAACGTCCCTCGGTCGTTCCGCGAGCCGGTCAATTTGAATTGCAGCGATTGCGAGTCACGTTTGCTGTGTGACTGTCTCCCTCTCTCTGTCTCTCTCGGTCTGATTGGATATTTATTTTTGAATTGGAAAATGCATGCAGCTGGCAACACTGGCACTTTGGCAATTGCAATTCCCTTATTAACAGCTGCACCAACATCTGTGAAATTAATTTCTATTTTTAACAGTTACATTTGCAACATTGAGAATTGTTGCTGAGTTGAAAAAGTTGAAAAGTAAGTTCTTTGATTTACATATAAAATAATAATAATATTTTAAATATATTTAATACGAATTGTAATTGATTTAATAATTGTGAAAATTAATTCGCATACTTTTTTATTTCACTTACATTATTATTCTTATTGGATTTTCAGCAAATTACATAATACTTATCAGAAATAATGGCGTTACCCGAAGGTTTGGCTAACAAAATGAAGACTTTCCAGGTAAGTTAAATAAATCAATTTTAAGTATCTTCTTTTAGTTAATAATATTTTTTGCAGGCTGTCAATGATTTGCCTGTGTTCCTTAAGGGCGGACCTGCTGATAAGGCTCTATTTGGAATTACGGCAGCTCTGTGTGGCGTGGGCTTAATAAGCATTGCTCACATGATCTACACAATGGGTTTCAGCAAGAAAAAGGCATAAGTGTGTACATTATATGTATATAAACAAGCAGTTTATGCAATAAATATATAGAAATAAACTCAATTAATTTAAACATCGCGCCAAACTTATCTCATGAGCACCCTGTGCAGCCAGCCTACAGAGTTGCTTTAGATCGTAAGTCATTTATGGCCACTCTAAATCGTAATCAGCTGATTGTGCCCGCTTCATTGTGAATGGTTAAACACACACAAAGACAAAAATACATTTAGTTTTGCTTTGTGGAACCGTGTAAGAAAAATACAAATAAATAGAGAAATGGAGCCCAATGATGAGGTTGTGGAGCGCCAAAAGCTGGTGCCCAACGATGTGGAAACCGAGGAGGAAGCCAAATCTGCTCAAACCCCTGCGACGCCCGTCACCGTGCCAAAGATCAATGTAAATGGCACACGCCCAATTTGTAATTGAAAAAATGTACAATTACCTTTTTGTTAACGCAGCTCAAAGGTCTTTCGAGTGGCGACACAACGCGTAGCCGTAATTCAGCCTCGTGCTCCATCGAACGCACTATATCAGAGAAGGGCCAAGGACAACAGCAGGGACAGCCCTCGGCCAAGACTACGCTGCAGTACGTCAATGAGCGCCGGCCACGCCCACATGCGCCCAACAGCGGCGCGGCCAATGAAGAGCGATTCGAGTTCAAGACTCGTCCGCGCAAGCTGCTGAAGGGTAAGCTGATAGGTGTATAGAAGCATGCTTTAGTTTTTCCTCTAAACTTCCAGTCGCTGTGGAAGTTCTCAAGGAATTGAACCGTCTGTTGACGGCGACGGCAGCGGCAACAGCAACAGCAACATCAACGGCCTTGTGACGCACTTCTAGAGCCATATGTTGTGCACATTACTCTTTCACACACGGGGAGGCTAATTTCGACAGGCCGATATAATTTCAATAATTTAAATTACAAGCCATTTGCCTAGACAGGGCAGAGGGGAAGCTGAGTGAGCGAGCAGCACAGTCCGTGGGATTTCTCGTCTGGCATTTGGTTGTTTGTGCTTGGAGCAGGCTGTCGTTATTTTATTGTAGAAAATTTGCGCAATTTTGTTATTTATTTAAGCTTATTTTCTTTTTTCTGTTTTAAAATTGTGTAAATTGCAGAAGCTAAAGGAAATTCAATAAGTTAGAGTTTGTTTAGTATAAGTTAACGAAAATTTAGTAGAAGCTATGCTTGGAAGAGTAGTTAACCTAGTTTTTATTGCCATTTTAGTTTAAATGAATAAGTAAAAAAAACTGTAACTTGTTCAGAAATTATTAATTATTCAGACATACACTACTATATCTAAAGTAAGGATTATATACTATAAATAATAGACTATACTGGGCTGTAAACTTTATATAACATAGACAACGACTCTATACTACAGATATAGACTTTTTAGCTTGATAATAGACATATAAATGTAATATAGATATAGGCACTTATTGTAAATGTGATAGCTGATGTTTACAAGGTTTTACTTTTATTTCTCAATTGTAGACTAAAGTTGATATTCCTTATATATATGTATATGTATTATTTTGACTTAATTTCCAATTGTATATGCCCCTTATAATTTGTATATACCTTGCTATAATTTCTTTATTTATTTTATTTAATCTGTTTATTTTTATTTGTTTCAATTTTTTTATTTTCATGATTTTGATTTTATTTATGGATAATCTTAAATGCGAAATACAGATGGTAATCCTTTAGAGCCAACGCACAGCAGCAGTCAGCATAGTTTGAATAGCATTACGCTGGTCAGCAGCGAATGGCTAACCCCAGATGCACCCACAACTAACAACATTAATAACAACAACAACAATGATAGCTCTAAAGTAAACAACAACAACAACAACAATAGCTCAACAAAGCCGCTGCCGCCGCCCTTGCAACAGTTGCATATTCCAATGGCCAATCCAAGCATTCACAGCGACAAGTTCGATGATCGTCCAATAAAACATCATTCCTTTGTCTCCGAAGTGCCCGATGTGAAGCATATGGAGCGAGCGCTGCTTGGCCTGCTGGATGACTTTCACTCCGGCAAGCTAAAGGCATTTGGTAGCTATTTTATATGGATTGATGTAGATATACTTATATGCTAATCCGATCTCCTTTTCTCTAGGCTCTGGCTGCACCATGGATCAAATGACCAAAATACGCGAGCAACAGGAGAGCCTGGCTAAATTGCATTTCGAGTTGGCTGCCGCCGAGGAGGACTCACTGGAGCACGGCAAGGAGTTCAACACGAGTCGAGCGCAGGAGAATATGCTGCAGCTAATGCAGCGCCTGGAACAGCTGTCCATTTCCATTGAGCAGCTGCAGACGAGTCACAATGGTCTCTGAGAGTTGGATAAGGTGCCGACCGGCACGCTCTTTGATCGCCTCCTGCTGCTGCTCTAAGAGGTGTGCAGCGCCCACCTACCCACACTGGTGTACATAAGTTCTCTTTGTGTTGAAATGACATTTTTATAAGATTTTTATAAGCTTCCAGTTTTTGTATAAGAGTTAGGCAGTGTTAGTGTTACAATTAATTGCTAAAGCAAATAATATACATATATTTATATATATTTGCAGTCACATAACATATACATATATGCACATGTGTGTGCATATACCTAACTTGTAGCGTAGTGTAGTTGATTAGCTTAGACCTTGACGGTGCCAACTGCGCGCACTTGAGCAGCTTTCGCTCTCCCCAATTGACAAGCTTCGATTTTACTGAACTCTATTTCAATTCATCAACTGTTTATATTTTTTGTTGTAGCTATTAGCAATATATATACATATATATATATAAAATATTTTATATAAATGAAATAAAAAAAATAAATTGGTAAAATATTCATTTAGATTTCTTAAGAAATCCAAAGTTTCTATAAACTAATTGATTTTGTGTTATAGTTATATGCAATAAACATTTTTATATAAATGAAGCGTAAATACATTTGTTTTATATTTTTAAGAAAGCTAAAAACTCTTATAGAGATGGGCAATACGACTGTATAATAGATAAACCGCATTAAAGATGAGGATAATTAGATATAGAAGAATACTATCTATTCATCTTAATTTATCACATATATCTCAAGATATTTTCCAACTATGTTTTCATTTTTTTACTTTAGAAACTGTCAACGCCTTCCACTTGGGTTTTCCGCTTAAAAATTCAAAGGCAAAAGGTTCATAAACAATAAGTTCATCCGGCTTGGCGGCCTTTCAAAAAATTCCAATATATATATATAGATGCATAAAAATAATGTCCATTTACCGCCAAGCAGAATTTCATTTAGCATTCACAATTTGTTTGGCTTGGGATATTGGATATCGAACATGTACACATGTATGTACATACATATATATGTATACATATATAAATCGGGCATGGCATCGGGACAACCTTTGGGCAAGTGCATTTTGTCCACATAGGAAATTTGTTTGTTGCGTCGCTTAATTTGTGCATTTGCATTCAGCTGGCGTCCACTTCACTTGGAGTTGTCATCATCCTCGACAATGTCTCTTCTTCTTCTTCTTCTTGTTCTTATTACTCTTTTTCTTCTTCTTTTTCTTTTCTGGTTGTTGTTGTAGATTTTGTGATCGGTAAAAGTAATTTGTGACTCGTTGTTCTTTCTTTTTCATGTTCTGTTTAAATCCGGGTTTCAAATAACAAGAAGCGTGCACTGAGAGAAAATTTGTGTTGTCTCTGGGTTTGAGTGAGAGAAAATGCATTCCATATTACGATGATGTATACAGAGGTGTGTGTGACTGGATTTAAAACTATTTCTCCTTGATTAAGAATATAAATACTCTACAATGTATGCCAAGCTCATCTGCTTAAAGTATGCATATATTTTTAGCGATGTTATAAGCTAGTTTTTGAGATGCAGTCTTAAATATCTAAATTATCTTAAATTAATAAATAACCACAAAATGATAAAAGTATACGCACAAAACTCACTTCCAAACTGGCAGTTGCTTGGGATCATCAATCAGTATTCTGACCTTTGGCTAGTATTTTTCGTGCAGTGTATTTGGGCACTTGTTGTTATTGTTGGCATTGCCACCGCCACCGCCTGCGTACGCCCTTTCGTTTCCTTTACTTGCCCTTCGCCGGCTGCGGTCAGAAAACTCTGGAGTTGAACTCGGTTTCGATTGCGAGTTTCAACACTCGAGTTTGGTTTTGGGTTTTCAGCGCTGGGATTGGGGGATCACGGCTCCGGTTTATGCTTAGCTAGCGGTTTAGTGCATTCCAGGCTTGTGTCGAACATCATTTGCGTCAAATGAAGAAATAAACGCTTTGCCCGGCGCATCCGCCACGCTGCATACAAATGCAGTCGTTCGCTCAACAGGCACACCTATACACACGCACACACATACACACCCACTGCAGTGGCACTTCCATTGTCCGGCGTTCCATCACGCGCCTGGATTACACACACACACACACACACACACACGCAATACGCACACTGCTGGAAAGGGTCGCCATGATCGGGAATGGGAATTTCCGAAGCCAAGCCCTAGAATCCAACAAGTGACTGGGTGCAACAGCGCTGCTTGGAGCTGGAGCTGGAGCTGGAGTTGGAGTTGAGGTCTTTTGGTGGGGAGTGGGCGGAGGCGTGGCTGTCGTCAGTTCATCGAATCGAGTGTTATGTAAAATGTGAAAAGAAGTCATTAAATATGTGAAGCGCATATCAAATTTCATACGAATTGAACCTTTTGGGCTTTGGTCACATGAGAATTTGATGAACTGCCAAGCCGGACAATGTTGTTGTTGCTCTTGTTGTTGGTGCTGTTGATACCTGTCTGCCAACTGGGCGCGGATCACTTGTTGCCTTAGCCCCTAGCCCCTAGCCACTGGCCACTGGCCACTGGCCACTGACCATTTGGCCATTTGATATGCCCGCCACTTGATGTTTATGAACTTTGCGTGCAGGTCAATCGCAGCAGTTGCCTTTGTATTTCTTCTGCTGCTTCTTCTTGTTGCTTTTTTTTTTTTTTGCATTCGCTTTTTGGCGTCGCTCCCTTAGCTCGTAATCCTTTTCTGTTTTGCCACCCACGTGCAGACACACAAAGAGCGGAAATTACGTTGCTGATGACAGAGCAAAAGCGGAAGAGCACGCAGCTCTGCAGCTCTCTTGCCGACGGGGGGCACTCAGGACTCGGCGCCCACGTGAAAAAAGGGAAGCGGGCGCAATTCGCTTAAAAGCGCTGCACCAACAAGTTCACATTTGGTTCGTGTGAGCCAATCGCTGAACCGAACAGTCGATATGTGTACATAGGTTCATTCGATCATTCATTTCTAGCGTGAAGCGTTCATTTTGGGACAATTATTTAAAGCCCAAGGGAATTTCTGCTAGCGAATTTCCCTTTATTTTTGGCAACACTAATTAAAAGTCCCGAGAGGACTTAGCATGTGAGTGAAATTGCTGAGTATGTAAATAGGAACAAATCATTGAGCTGCCTTCTAGTTTATTGTTCACTTGGATTATTTTATTGTTCATCTGTCTCATTTAAGGAGTTTTATTATTCAATTAAAGCTCAATTTTTGGCAATAAAATAAAAATTCATGAATAAAAATAACCACCACTAGAATAATGTCAATAAATCAAAAATTAAAGAATTTGCTATGAAATAATTGCTAACTTCTAGTTCACATGAACAAACTCGTTTTTTGACAATGAATTATAATTTATGTTGTTATTATTTTTAAAGTAAATTTAAGTAGTTGACAAATAAATTCTAGACACAGTTTCATTTAGTACAAATTGAACACAGCTGAACTAGTTCCCCGCGGTGAACTACTACTGCGCATCTCTAGTGCCTCTCACCCATTCTCTCCGCAGCGAAACGTAACAGGAAGTGCGACAAAATTCAAAACGTACTCTGCAGCCGGGCATCCTGCTGCTGCTGCTGCTACGGCTGCTACGGAAGCACGGAAAAGCCAAAGGGGGCGTGGCAATGTGAAGAGGGCGTAAGGTAGTAGCTGACTGACGGTCGGGCTATGACTGGGCTGGCATAAATGCGAGCACGGCAAAAGTTGTGACTGCTGCTCTGTGCCCCAAAGGAGGAAGTGTTTGGGCAGTGGGCGGATGGGTGGTGCCCGGGTTAAGTCTTCTGTGAGGCTATATGCCCCACAGAGAGCACACACACAGACAGAGTGAGAGGAGGGCGACGTACTTTATTTCCTGTAAATGTCCTCGAAAATATGAACATTATATCCCGGAAACGGAAGCTGCAGCATTTGCAAGGAAGCAGGCAGGCAGGCAGGCAGGCAAGCAGGCAGGACTCGCAGGACTCTCTTGTGACTGAACTGCCTGGCAAACATTCAGTTGGACGAACCCAACCCAGCTCAGCCCGACCGAGCCCAGCCCAGTCGTGTGGGCTGATTAAAGTGGGTAAACAACTGACTTCGACGTTGAAATGTACACAACAGAGAGATGGTGGCAGGACTCTAGCTGGCAGGACTCTGACGATGACGTCTTTACATCCTGCAGGAAGCGAGCTGGGCTCTTAGCTGCCGGCAAAGGCATTCAGGGACATCCAACAGCAACAACAACAAAATATAAAAAAAAAACCTTTGCATTGAGGAAATGACGGAAGCTGCTTCAGCTTCAGCTTCAGCTTGAGCTCCGGCTCCAGCTCCGGCTCCGGCTCCGGCTCCGGTTGCTTTGGCAGGAAATCAACGTCGTGGACGTAAATTAAATTCCATGCAATGTTAATTTTGTGCCACTCCCACTCCCACTCCCACGCCCACTCCCATCTCTACCTCCGTATCCATGCCGTAGACTATTTCCGCATCTTTCGACTAAAACCCATTTTGCAGCCATTTGATATGAGCTCAAGTTTTCGATATGCGCCGGAGGTCGGTGGAATGCGACTAAGTTATCCGGAAGAGGATGGGATATGGAGGAGCGAGCGGAATGAGGAATGCGGAAGCGGGAGAAGGGTTTTACATATTAATGTCTTAGCTGAGCACTTAAATTCTCTGATTCAGAATATTTAATACATTCTGAGGCTTTTGGCTGTATGCGAGTTATATAAAGATTTAAGGATAGAGAGAAGAGACGGAGAAAGGTAAATAGAAAGGGAAAGGCATGGAAAATGGGGGAATATAGGGGGCAAGTTCATTTCCTAAAATGCAGAGGCCCAATATTGATAGATAATCCATTTAACATTAGAGAAATATGTATATGTAGAATAATGTGGGAATCGCTGATAGAGTAACAATATGCTAATCGTCCTTCTATATAGAGCTATATGTATATGAACTATAGTGGATATCCAACTACATGCTTTTCCCAATTGGGAATTCCAATTAGGATTATACACTCCAATCCTTCCATATGATTATAGCGCTATCTGTCTGTTCTTATCTAGCTGCCTCTTACAAGCCTATTTATAATGACAGCCGGCAATTATAGCCAGTTAATCCCACACTCTGCGAACTCACCTGTGCCGTGCCGTGCTCTGGGATAAATATAGACGCTTCTCTACGGGGCGAATCCGAGATCAAGCCGCTCAACTGGTTGCATGGACACATATATGTATGTGGCTATGTAATTTGCGCCAATCATTTGGCCAGTTTCAATCACATAGGAATAGGCAGTCGGCCAATGTACCGCTAGATGCTGGACCATAAACAGTGCTAGCCTAAAAGCCAATCCTCGATAGCAACGGCAACAACAATAAGCGAAGCCTCTGACCAAAAGATTACGTGAAAGGTGAAAGTTGTGCGAGAACCGCAAAAGATGCGAAGCCAAAGCAGGAAACAGCTCAACAGAGTCAGGCAGGGGCAGACAAGGAGAGCATGAGAGAGCGAGACAGGGAGAGAGATAGAGAGAAGGAGGGAGGGTGAGAGGTGCTCGGTCGATTGGTGAGAAACTGAACCGGACCCCCACCTGTCGGCAAGCCAAAGCTCAGGTGACTCTCAGCCGCAGTTGCAGCAGCCTCAGTCTCAGCCTCAGCCTCGGCCTAAGACCTGGTCACATTTCCGTATGCGAAATGTGGAACACTGGCACAGTAGCCGGCATCAACAGCTCCTCTACCCTCTGCCCCCCCCCCTCCACCCCCTTGGTCATCTGCTTTGGCTGCAGCTTCCATCACCTTCAGCTTCTTCGTCTTCGACTTCTTCTTCTTCTGCTGCCCACCCATTTATGGCGCATGCGCGACCCACTGTTGGGTCCCAGCTTCTCGTCTCTCGAGTCTCGAGTCGCGGACAGGTTGGCAGCCGTTAACCAAAGCTGGCTCCAGTCAATGCGCGCTTGCTCAGTTGCTTGTGCATTACCGCATTGTAAACCTGAATTCTTCTGCTCCTCTTTCTTTCTTTGCCTTTGTGCACCCAATGCGGATGGCCCAGATAGGGTATATTGGCTGGAAGTTACATGAAGTGGGTAACTGTATCGTACATCTAATAGAAAAACGATCATAACATTGATAAATGATAATGATGAGTACAATGATAATGACAATTATTATGATAATGAAATTGAGAATGGAAATGGGAATTAGAATGAGAACTAGAATGATGACATAATATAATAATGATAATGAAAAAGTTGCTGAATTATACAAATACCACTGATAATGATAAGAACTATATTAATAGCAATGATAATGATAATAACAATGACAATGACAATACTATAACAATACTAATGGTTATGATAATAGAATAGAAAATTAAAATGTCAAAGACAATGACAATGATAATGATGATGACAATGACAATGACAATGACAAAAGCTATAATTATACCACTAACTATAAGCATCACAATGAGAATGAGAACAACTATAATACCAATAATAATTAAAATGAATAAGAAAGTCCGAATAACAATTTCAAGGACAAGAACTCCCATAATACCATAATCCCAATAACAAAGATAACCTCAAATCTAATGAAAATTGCAAATTAAACTTGAAAATCTTACTAAACAAATCAAAATGTTAACAAACTAAATAATTATAATAAGATTTGTTGCTGAGTATCTGTTAGTCGGTCCGTTTAAACCTCAACTACTCTATTACTTTTTATTTTGCCTACTTTTTTTTGGCATTACAATTCCGGATGCTGTTTGGCTCCTCTCGGCATTGTTTTTTTAATAGATTATGAATGTAAGGCAGTGGGTGTCGCTGCTGGTGTTGATGTTGTTGGTGTTGTTGTTGTTGTTGTTGTTGTTGTTGTTAGTGGCTGTCGCTTTGCTGTGTTGGTTTTCAGTTTCGGCTGGTTTCCAGCCTCGTCTGGCTTTGGCTTTGGCTTCGTCATTAGACGGTAGCGTGTTTGCCGTGTTTGTAACACTTTTCGGTTAACGTCTGGCACTGGGTCTCGGAGTCGACTCGACTCGACTCGACTCGAGTCTGGAGTGTTTGTTGAGGAAGTTATATAATCAGCAGTGCGATATATATGCCGACAATATATTGTACATTTATAATACATCCATACATACATACATACATATATGCCTCAATCAATTTATAACTCTTGCTAACCAGCTCGAAAGTTAATAACCGAAAGAGAAGACTGTATGTGTGTGTGTGTGTGTGTGTGTGTGTGGGTGGGCAACTCGTAAGAGCCAAAGAGCATGTAACTGATCCATTCGAGTGCATATACTATACGACAGAAGGTGTATACATATATGTAGGTATATAGGTATGTAGGTATATGGCATATGGTATATCGTATACGTCGCAGTTGAGAGCTTGCAATGCTTCCTCAACGAAATTTTGCAATGGAATTTTCGGGGAAGATGAAGTTTTCTGTGATATGTGTGAGAAAAGTTGACAGTGTCAGCTGTAAAGGCAGAGGAAGAGACAACAGGATCTGTGGGTTAGCAGAGATTAGTGACATATCAGATAAATGGCCATAGATAAGGACATAATTCCGATCTATGAATAAGAATACTTTTGACAATAAACTAAGTTCCAGTTCTGCTGAGAAACAAGTTTGAGATTTAGAGTCTTAAAAATTACTGATAAATGACTTTAATTTAGAAGAGAGCAGTGATAAGAAAATGCCTAAGATCACTTTATTTATATTTTATCATGTTCTTATGTCTGCTTCAATCTACGAATCAAAAATACTACTACAAGTACTGTTTATCAACTACTACTCTATTATCTACTACTACTCGAGCATCAAGTACTACTCCAGAATCTAATACTACTGTATTATACTACTACTCTATTATCTACTGCTACTCTATTATATTACTACTCTATTATCTACTACTACTCTATTATCTACTACTACTCTATTATCTACTACTACTGTATTATACTACCACTCTATTATCTACTACTACTGTATTATACTACTACTCTATTAGCTACTACTACTGTATTATACTACTACTCTATTAGCTACTACTACTCTATTATCTACTACTACTGTATTATATTACTACTCTATTATCTACTACTACTCTATTATATACTACTACTATATTATACTACTACTCTATTATCTACTACTACTCTCATATCTAGTACTCTATAATCTACTACTCTGCAATCTGCCATAACTCTAATATCTGCTACTAATCTACTACACTCTTCAACGATCTTTCGATCTGCTCAAAGTGTGAATAGCTCTAATTGCGCTCCAAATCCACAGTTTTCTCAGCTATTGTCTGAGGTTTCCATCAGTTCGAGCTGTTGTTTGTTGTTGGCCCATAAAAAGTCGCATTTCATGTGCATTTCCTTTTGTCACTTTGCCCTCGGGCAGGACATGTGTTTCAAATGCTTCTTCGACTGCTTCTTTGTTAAGGATGCAGGATAAACTTCCTTTTGAGAAATGTTCCCAGGCAAACCTGCTGTACGAACTGATGCTGCAATTAATTACACAGCATTTTTCATTTTTTCCCATTTTCCTATTTCCATTTTCCATGTTTTCAAGTGCGTGTGCTCAGCTCTCCTCCGATATCTACCTGTTTCGCTCACACTTGCTCTCCCTCTCTCTCTCTCTCTCGCTGTCTTGTTGCTCACTTCATTTGTGTTGGGTTCATCATCTTTGCTTTGCTTTGCTTTGTTGTTGTTGCTTGTTCTGCTTTTAAACGTTTTCCAAGAACTGCAGCCAGTGAATGGCCTAGACCCGAGACTAGAGACTCGACTCGAGAACCGAGACAAAAATCGTAGCTGTGTTTCGAGATCGAAATCGAGCTCGAGATCGAGTTTAAGATCAGCTCGCAGGCGGCGGAGCCTTCGGCTGAGCGGATGTGGTCTGTGCATTTTCCAATTCCCTTTGCTTGTGTGAGTGAATGCAAGTGTGTGCGTGTGTGTGTGCTGGAATGCCAGTAAGTGCTGGCAATTGAGCTTATTTCCCGTCAAATTCAGCCTTATATAAATGCAGCTGTAGCCGAATATATGTAGGATTTTATACTCCTTTTGGAATTAATTGAGGAGTATATTAGTTTCCTAGCACTATTCATCGTGTTCGCTATTTATCTGTATAATTGCTAAGCATCAATTGAGATTGATTATATTCGTATTGTGAGCTAATAAAGTGTTTTGGTCCATAGAATATAATTTTGAATATACACACTCGTGTATCGACAGTCCCTGGGTATTAATAAATATATATAAGTATGTAAAAACCGTATAGATACTATAAAAGTAATGTACAAATAAAAATTTTAATATATTATAAAAATTATATACATATACAATCAAGTACTACACTAAAAGAAAATTAATTGCCTTTTTTCTTACAGAGCTATTTTTACTTGAACTAAATATGAATACTATTAAGAAAAAGTTCAATTTTCAGTAGTCAGCGTCATAGCTTTTTTACGTATCTTACCAAGCTAGTTATTATTCTCTTATTCAGCTTTTTCCCCACTAGCTATTTACTAGCCAAAGAATGCTCAGCACTGGCTACTAGCGCCAACTTCGCCTGCAAAGACTTGAGCTGCTGATCTACGCTGATCAGCTTTATTACAACTGAACGTGTTTACGTGTATGTGTGTGTGTGTGTGTCAGTTATATTTAATTGATAAAATTTCACATTCCACACGTTGCATGAAGCCACAGCAGCGACTCACTCTCTGTTTATCCTGGCCTGGAGGATCGATCGCCTCGATCGCCACGATCGCTGCGATCCGAGTCTGTCATATCGCATGGCAGTTGCACAATGCACTCGTTGCATGAAATCTGAAACCTTTCACCGGTCTCTGTGGCAAGCAAACCTGCCTAAAGGCCAAACACTTGTGGCGATCGAGCGAGGATCGAGCAACCCCTAAGTTTGTTGAGCATTTCGTTTGTTGCTTTGTGTTCTGCTTGGCTGAGTTTCACTTAGGGCGCTAAATTAGAAGAGACGAAATTCAGATGCGTACGAGAGTATGAGTGTGTGTGTGTGTGTGTGTAGATGGATTTGTGGGCGATCCGTTGCACAGGTCGTCTTTGATTTTTGATCGGTTTTTCCATTGTTCGAGTCAGGTTCACCTTTCCCACGGTTTCTTCTTTCCAGCTCAGCTGGCTGCACATTCTATACACTCCACATACATACATATATATCCTGATCCTCATTCTGGCCTTGCTGCCTGGCAACAATGTCAAAAAGGATCGTAACAATTAGTCATTGAGAGAATGGGGAAAATGTGTAACAATTAGGGCAACCAGGATCTGCACTTAATATCCTTTTTCCACTTTAATTACCGCAAGCAACTCGAGACCCTATGGATGGGGTGTTTCTGGAATACTTTTCTGCTTCGTTTAGATCAGCTTCTGTGAAGGTGGTCCATAGGTAACGCCTCACTAATTCTCGGTTATTTCCAACATAATAGATTTATAATTAAATTTTGAATAATTATGCACTTTTCGGATGAGTATGTATAAAGACAGTACAATATAAAATATATACTTATATATATTATTTATTATTTTATTATATTATTTATTTTTTATTTTTTATATTTATGACATTTGGATAAGATAACTTAGTTATTAAAACTATCAAGAAATCATGTTCATGGTTATAAATAGTCATTTCCTGATCTATATCCCATCTATGCCAACATTAATCGTTTTTATATACATACATATGCATGTAAAAATACATATGTATATCAAAGTCTTTAGATATTAAAGTAGCTAAAGCTTATACATACATCAAGCGCTAATTAATTTTCCCGACTACATTCCCAGTTAATGGTCATTATCATCTCAATGATCTGGTACAGCATTCCACTCGATTCCCAGCCAGACAGCCTGGAAATCCTAACTGTATACGTAGCGCACAGTTGATATATACATAGATAGCAATGCGTTGTCTTATGGCTGCTCCCCCGCTCTCTATGCGAAATTTTTAGTGCTAATAATTTGTGCGATTGGCAAATGACCAAAAAGTGAAAAGTGAAGCGTCTGGAAGACTTCCGCATCGGGACAGATCGCCGGGGCACAGAGCGAAAGAAAGAAAGAAGAACTATTTATAGAGCCGACGTCTTGCTCTTGCATGCTCTCGCTCTCTCCCGCGCGAGTGCTCTCTTCAGGGATGGGTGAGGGGTGAGCACTAAAAATTGTGTCTGGCCTGTTTCAATGTATTTGCTAGTGTGTGTGTGTGTGTGTGTGTGTGTGTGTGCACTCTGGACATTGCGGCATTCTATTTTAATGTATTATTATCTGCACTTGGGCATCGAACTTGCAACGTGCCACACAGACGAAAACTTTGTCAGATTGACGGCGGCAGGTTGCAAGCGCACACCCAGATACACCAGCACACCAACACAGACACACACACACCAACTCATACACATGAGCAAATTGAAAATTAAGTAGCTGCCGCTTTAACAGCCACCTACGACCCAACAGTCGCCACGCCCACTCGCCCACACGCCCAGTGCAATGCGAAACGAAATGATTGCTACTGATCGCAGAAAATATGTTGATTGGCTCAATTGGACGACTATTTGAACTCTGAACCGCAATCCTGCTCGTTCGCTCTCTCGCCCTCGCCACGCGCTCTCTCGCTCTTAAAATCGTCTCGCTCTTCGCTTAAGCTAAACGGCACCACCAGCAACAACGGCAAACTAATTTGGGCCAATGCGTTAGAGCGGGAGGGCCGATCACTGACCGCTTATGGGCATTTGACTTCAAATGTCAACGTTGTTTGAGGGAAACTGGTTAACGAACTTTTCAACTCAAGACAAAGCAAAAGCAACAACAAAAGCAAGACAAAACAAAACAAAAAATGTCAAGCGGATGCAACGCAACTGAGCGCATCTTTCGCTACGTTTTATGGCAACCTGTCAGTCCCTCCCCGCCTCCCGCTCCAGATCATAGTCAATCGCTCTGTCTCCTCTCTGTCTCGCTCTCTCTCACTCCCTCTGTCTCCTTCTGTTTCTTCCGCTCTTACGCAGCGGCGCTCTTGCTTGACTTGGCCACTAATTTATGCTGGCAAATAAAAAAGATTTTGTTTAACGGAAACGTCGACGCAGTGTTGGTTAATTAAAGCTGAGGCATGCATACAACCCACATTCTATTAGCTCATTGATAAGCGATAATCAGCTTTTATCGCAGCTGATTAACAAGTCAATCGACAACCCACGCCTAACACCCACTACTATCGAAATAAAAGTTTAGAGTTACACAAAAAATATTTTCAATTTAATTTGATTTCGTTCATTAACAATTACCTACTAATTATGCATATTTAATTGCCATCTCGATCACCTGTGAAATATATTAAAAATACATATTTTAAGATATTTTTGAATAACCTCTATGTTTGTACGTACATACATACATATGTAACACATACACGCACGGCTTTAAAGGAAATAAACAACGTGCAAATATTCGGAAGAAACATATACACATATTGTTAACAAGAACAAGAAGACTTCGACAATAATAAGAAATAATAAATTAAATTTAAATTTCAATTCGATTCTCTTTGCACACAGAACGGCTGCGCTCTTAAATGCAATGTGCTCTCTCGCTCATTCGCTCTTCGGTTCACTCAATTGCGCATGCTCTCGGTCTCAGTTATTCGTCGTTTGCTTTGTTTATTTCTTACTCGCATGTTTTGAGTCACAACGTAAGAAACTTTCGTGGTGAGCGGACGTGTTGCTGCGGAACAAGACAAAAAACACAAATCAAAAAATCAAAATTTGTTGTACAATAATTATAATACCGAATTGTAATTGTGCAAAAATATTCAAAACAAAATTTAATTGAATTTGATTCAATGAGAACGCAACGGCAGCAGCAGCACCACCACCATCAACAGCAATAATAATTTTTAAGTTGAATTTATCGCTTGACAAATCAAAACATAACAAAAAGCCAACGAGGCGAAAAAAAAAGTGTGGAAGAAAAGACGCCGCAACTGCCGCCGCCGACAACGATGTCGAGAATCGAGTAACAAAGCATAGAATAGAAATAACTGTGTATGCCAAGTTTTCCTGTTGTGGCTGTTCTCTCAATATAAAAACGAAATAAACAAAAATTAGGCGAACAGAGCGCAACAAAAAAGAAGAATAAAAAACAACAACAACAAGTAGTGTGCAAGCAAAAGTGAAAAGGAAGCAGTTTATTTATTGTTGTATGTGTGTGTGTCTTCAACTTAAACGAAACGCGGGTGCAAAAGGGCCAGCAGCAGCAGTAGAAACAGCAGCAATAACAACAGCAGGGACCAGCACAAGTGCATCGCTGTGCTTGTGTTTGTGTGTACGTGTGTGTGTATGTGAGACGGAAGTACTTTGTGCTCTCTTTGTGGCTGTGCTCTTCCTCCACAATCGTCTCGAGATTGAGCTCGATTTGTTTTTGTGTTTTGTTATTTTTTCGGTGTGCCATTCCCTTTTGGCGCTGACATTCGCTTTTTGCAATGGCAAATAAGAAAACATATACAAAACACTTTTGAAAGCAACCCAAAGCAACAGCGGTCAACACAGGATTAACGTAACGTAAAGCAGTCCACAGTCCGTACCCCGTCGCACTCTCTCTCTTAGTCTCTTCACAATGGCCACTTGACGTCGCGTCGCAGTAGCAGCGAACGACGACGACTACGACGCCGCAGCAGAACCAGGAAATCGACAGCAAAGTGCATGCATTTACGTTGCGTGACGTTCACCATACGTTACGTTACGTAGTACTGCTGCAGTTGTAGTTCAAGCGGGCGTCGAAGCAGTAGTAGCAAAAGAAGAAGCAGCGGCAGTAAGCAGCAGCAGCAGCAACAACAAGTATAACGCGCGTTCTCTGGATCTGGACAAACATATCCGCTTCCGCGTTGAAAGCTTATAAGAACAGCAAACAACAAACAACAGAGACAACGGGTATTACACCAACAACAACAGCAACAACGAAATACGTCACGGCACAGTGGAGCAAAGGCAAACAGGTAAGCAAGCCAATTTATTTTCTACTCTTCTAACTGTGTACAGTGGGTGCTCTGTTGAACGAATTTCTTGCTAATGGAATCATTTGTTTAATATTATTGGAAATAGATTTTCGATTTCACAGTACTTACTTATTTTTGTACATTCACGTTTGTTAAGATATATATTTTGTTTAATACTAAATTTCTTTCTTTTCTTTATCAATGTATTTTTTGTGAACACGTATCACTCGTCTTTCTGACCTTCTTTTTTGTTTCCATATGTTTTATTTTATATCGCACTTCACGGCGCTTTCCCCTCGCTTTTCACACTCCCCTGCAAAAGTTGTCACCCGCCCTAGCTGATAAATTTAAGCCGCTAATCTCCCAGCTTTACTTGTCTGTCTTTCGTACACTTCGCTTTTTACTGTTTTCCTCATGTTTTGACAATCTGTACCACAAAAATAACAACAACAAGTTACAACGATTCTACTCAGAGGTCAACAATTCGGAATTACTGCTTACTTAAGCGTTTTACAACACTATCCCCATGTATATCCCTCCCAGATCTATTTATGTTTGTATTTCCGATTCATATTCACATATACATACATATATATAATATATGTATATACGGAACTCAAGATTTCGCACCTCTCAATTTAAGATTAAAGCAAAATGATATGACAAATGCGCTGATTGTACTAAATGAACTGTTTTGCTTTTTGTTCAGTTCCCATCAATCTTGAACTATAACTGTTTTGTAAAGCTTTAGCATAGTTTGCGCTCGCTAAGAGCAACATAATTTCCAAATAAATATTGTTCTTTTATTTTATTTTTTATCACATCTAATATTACCCAGGTCTTCAAGTCTGGGGGACTACTGTTTTATTGAAAATTCTATTTATAATTTCTATTTGTAATTATTTTTGTTCTCATATTCATCATGTCTAATATTAGATTGTTCTTCATGCCTGTGTGTCCACTGTACAAATATGTATTTTGTTGAACCATATTGACGGCAATCGGTCGACTGGCTTTTGGCTCACTTTTTTTCTTGGGTTTTTCTGTTTGAGCTTTAGGTTTTGGGCTCTGGGTTCGACGGGTCTCTTGTTGCATGCAGCAATTTTTCTATGGAAGTGAAACAAAAGCGGAGCGTTAAGCTCCAATTGGATTGATGTTACGGTTCTTCTTGTTTGTTGTTCTTGTTCTTGTTCTTGTTCATGTTGCCTGTTGGTTGGCGCATTTTTATTTTTGCTGCGTCTCTCTTCTTCGATCTTCTCTACGTCAGCGAAATCTTATCGCGCTGCTGCTACAGCAGAATTCTGTTTAGTTGTGTGCCTGCTCATGCTGTCGCCGTCGACGCCGATGCTCACAGTGCTGCTGCTGCTGCTGTTGAAACGAAACAGCAAACAGTTCCTGCTTCTGGTTTAGCTACACCTACATACACACACACGCACGCTTAAGTCAAAAAAACATCGCACCTGATCATGCCCTCTCTTTATCTCTCTCACCCTCCCACTCCCACCCTTTGCCTAACGAAAAGATTTTCGTCAATAAATTTGATTATGTGTAAGTTGCATATGTATGTGTGTGTGTGCCTTTTATTTACTTAACATGTTCGGTTCTCCAATTAGCGAAACGTAGAAATACATATGTATGTATGTATGTATGTATGTACATACTTCTACACACATACGCACGCACACTAGCTTAAAACAGACATCTCTCCAACTGAAGCAACAAAATTTTTATGGATTTCTAGCCGATAACTTTCCTGGTTCTCTCTCTAGCCAGCCATCCATCTGTCTGTCCGTTTGTCTGTTTGTTGTGTCTGTGGGGCAGCGTAAATACAATAAATTAAATTCACTTCCGCATTGCTCCACACAAAAACGACAACGACGCAACGTAACGGGTGAGTGTGTGACGACGCGGCACACGTAAGAGACGCGCGCGCGACGCCTTAAAACGTAAGAGCAAGAGCGTAAAAATTGTACGGAAGCAAAATAGCAAAAGAGAGCGGCAAAACGTTGACGACGACAACAACGACGACGATCTGTCGGGTCAGCAGCATGGCAATTGGGGAGACTCACATACACACACATGCGCCCAAGAGTAAGACATGCTAGAGCAGAAACAGGTATAAAGTGTTCCGCGCAGCAGGTAGAAGGAGGCGGCGCAAAGGCAAATGCTTGGCAGACCAATGAAAGAAAGAGGAAGCATATGCCTATCCCTATGCAATAGCAATAACAACAAAAACAACATTGATATGAAAACTAAAGCAATTGTGTGACGCTCGGCTCGCTTTTGTCTCTGCTGTTTAATAAAAGGGCTCAATATATCAAACGAGCACATTTTGTTGTTGCTCTTTGCCGCTTCTTCTTCATACGCTATGCCATGATCTTTGAGTCACATTCACACACACACATGCACGCATATCCAAGTGCATTGAGAATGAGTCGCAGTCGACGCTTTTTCTTTTGCTGTTGTTATTTTTTTTTTTTTCAGTTTCTTTTAGTTGTTTCAACTTGCATGCGGAAGTAGCTGCGCATAGCAATTGTATTTGCTGGCTAGCTAGCTTGCTTACTGTTGTTTTTGTTGTTGGTTTATTTTCTTGTTGCGTGCTGTTATCGCCCATTGTTTGTGTTGTTTTTTGCTGTTGCTGTGTGCTATATTGATGTTTTGCAATATATATATACACACACACACATATTGTGTGAACACTTTACACCATACTGCACACACACAGCACTTGCCAGCATTATGACAGCCACTTGTGCAGCAGCAACAACAACAACGACCCATTTTATAGTGCACAAATATCTCACTAACCTGAATTTGCCTTGCCATAAATGTTAGCAGCTTCCATTTATGCTGTCTCGAATTCGCCGCAGAAGAAAGTGTATGAGTGTGCGTCTGTGTGTGTGTGCGAGAGTGTTGAGTTTTAACTCCAATAAATGATCGTGCGAATTGGCACTAAAAGAAACACACAAACAAACACATCTAAGCTCCTCATGCTGCCGCCCACTCGTCTTTTCTGTCCTGCCCTTTCTCTCTTTATTTGTATTTAGCTTA
The DNA here is from genome assembly GCA_035045965.1 of Drosophila aldrichi. NCBI lineage: Eukaryota > Metazoa > Arthropoda > Insecta > Diptera > Drosophilidae > Drosophila > Drosophila aldrichi. The sequence continues at coordinate 454,312 of JAWNOM010000470.1, forward strand.
TATTACCAGGCATAAAACGGTTAATAAGGCTCTCATAAAAAATTGAACGAAATTTATATAACAACTGATAGACAGACGGAAGAGAGAGAGAGAGAGAGAGAGATCAAATGTTAGAGAGCTAAATCTGTTGTTCGGCCAAACTTTAAACAAACTTGTTTGAAATATTTCATACACCCACAATACACTGCACAGTGGTATCAAATTGCTAACACCGAACATCTTTAATAGCTTGAGTAAATTGTTATACTACATTTATAGCTTGATACGAAATATAACAGGATAAGAGGCTGATTGTGTGTCAAAATGTCTTAAAATTTGATTATAATTCTTTTTTGCGTTCAATGCAAATATCTCACGCAATAACCAATGTCTGGGACTTTTACTATCCATATTTAGATTTTATGGAAAATACAACAATATAACTCATAATTAAGTATACATTATTGTTGATAATATTGTTATATATTTTATTGTTCTAAAGAACCAATCCCTGATTTTTATTAAAAATCCAAGCTTAATTACTTTTAAGAATGATCTGTGAAAATTTTGTAATCTTCAATAGACAATGACATTAATCATTTTCCGATGGCCGTTGATCACATTTTCCAGCTAACGCCGCAAACTTTTCCCATACGAATGCGAACTCGAACTCCGCTAAAGCAATTGAGAGCAAGCAGGAGAGTATGTAAGAGTGAGAGAGAGAGGGAGAGAGAGGACTACGCAGAGAGCTTTTGCCATTGGCTGAGTGAGGAGAGGCGAATTGTTGTAACCTGTTGTGTGAATTTATGTTACGAACGTAACGTGTTTCAAAATATAGGAAGTCTTGCTTGACTTATGCCGCCGACACAGCAAATGCAACAACTAACTGTTATTGTTGTTGTTGTTGTCTATTATCTAACGATGCCAAAGAGAAAGAAACGAAGCGAAATAGTAAAACGAACTACAGAGAGAGAGAGAGAGAGAGCGAGCAACTAACTAACTAAACTAGCCAACTAAATGTAAGGAGAAGAAAAAAAAACTATGTTTACTTGTGTGTGGCACATTTTTAATTTTCCTCTGCAGCATGTGGCACACATACGGCAGAGGAATTGCTGCTGGGGGCCAAGGGGGGCCAAGCAAGAAGTGGAGTAGAAAAAGTCGCTGCTTGTTGAAGTTGCTGCTGTTGTTATTGTTGTTGTTGTCGATGCAACACAATTAGGTAATTTTCTTTCTACTTGCAACAGTGTGTGGCATGAGAGATCCATGGATCGTGTGGCCGGGGTGGGCATATTGCGTGGTTAGACGTAACTGTTAAAAAAAAAGAAACGAAAAAGTAAATGATGTAATGCACCAAAAAGGAAGTTGTCTTCCCTCTCTCTCTCTCTCTATCTATCGATTTCGATCTGCACCTCCCCCGCTTCCCTGTCTTTATCTCGTTGGCTCTCCCGGTGAGTTTAAGTAGGTTATGAAGTAACTGTTATAGTTAATCTACCTGCCTTACCTGGCCTCCAGCTTTAGCCTAATCCTAACTGTTGTTGCCTACCTGTTGATTAACAATTGAATGCTCGAGTCCTTCTTGAGTTCCTGGTGGTCCTCGAACAATTCAATTGTTCAGCCTCGCGCTCAAGTGTTCGATGAACTGTTTCGCTCCGTTCCGCACCGCGCCACGCCACGCCCTTTTCAAAGATGACACAATGAAAATTTCGAAATGTTTTTCCTGGAAATGTGTTGTTCTTCGGGCGGAAGGAAGCGGCGACAAATACTTGAAGTTTTAAGTACGAAACCCTGCGTTAAATGAGAGAAAAGATTATCCTTGATAGTCCTGACAGTTAGGCCTCTTCATTTACGCTGCGGGAGGTCCAGCAGAAGGAAAGGAAATGGAAAAATAGAGAATGTTTATCTTATCATTCTCGAAATATTCCCTTAAAAAAAAAATCTAGAAAATATTCCTATCTGAGCATTTAAATATCAAAAGTGTTTTATGAGTACCATAAATACATTATACACTACAGTGAGCATTCGCAAATTAAAATACTTGAGATGGCGCAACACAAATTACATATATGAGGATTATTAAACAAATCATAAAAATCTAAAGAAAAAAGAGTTATTAATTTTAATTCATTTCAAATGTCTGAAAAACTGAAATTTCCAGGAAGTCCTTACATCCGAGTTGACACTGTGGGCTAAGACCCATCTAATTGTATTTTTGGCACTGGGAAATCGCTCATAAATCAATTTGATTTTGGCGCCCGATATCAAAGATAAGGCAAAGCGTTACACAGTTATCAATAGGTATAGGTGTGTGTGTCTGTGTTCTTGTGTGCGTAAGTTCCTATCGTAATCGCGTCGAAATGTTTCGATAAGCAAAGTCAAGTGGAAGAGCAGCAAAATTCCCGAAAAAAAGAACACGGAACGAATATTAGAGCGGGACAGAGAGAGAGAGAGAGAGAGAGAGCGAGAGATAGAGAGTGCTAGAGTGAGAGAGGGCACCGATCGCGGGGCAGGTGAGAGGTGTATATATAATGTTGTATTGTTGTATATATACTCGCGTTTATTAGGGCTATTCGACAGTAACCGGAAATGACGGCAGTTGGCAAATATTGGCCGCGTCTCTCAGTGATATGAAGTAATCAGAAATGGATTTATTTTTAATTTTTTTTTTTACCTTTTACCTTTTTAAGCTCTTTGATTTGTTATTGTTTATAGTATTGCGCACCACACGCAAATTTCAATTATTTTTATTACTTTTTAAATTATTTATTTATAGCCGAGCAAAAACGTAACAGCTAAGACGGCGCTAGTGGGGAATACCCGACTAGAAGATACCTAGTAGAATTACTATTTTTGTCGTTCTATAATTATGCTCACACAGTGTGTCACGCCTACTTTAGCGAACCTTTAACGAAACTATTATAGCCATTATATTATCGATCCCAATCGGTTCAGGGTATAAAAAGAATTCTTTTAATCATATCGCACAAGTGGAACTACTACTTGTTATTGTTGGTGTTCTAGTTGTATAAATAGTACATATACCACACAGAGTTTTCATAAACACACAACAACAAAATATTATCAAATCTAATGCACGTAATCGTGAAACATGATTTTTGATCAATTTCATCAGGGTTTAATTTTTTATTTTGAAGGGGATTGTGTCGGGAACGTTGTTGAGGTTCAGGATTTTCAGCTCAATCGGATATATATATATGATTTTGATAACATGCGAAATGTTATCACTCAAGTGACAAAGGTTAACTTCATATGACTGCACGATGACTGATTAGCTGAGAAGAAGAAGAAAAGAACTATCTCAATTTTACTTAAGATAAGTTAAACAAAAATTAAAAAAAAGTAATATCAGCTTCATTTGAATTTCGGCGAATTGCTCGAGTATTATTTATAAACGAAAAGATTTAAAGTACTAACGATTATATAATCGAAACGACTATGTTTAGATTGAATACTAATCTTTAACATGAGCTCTAGCATGCATGTTAAAAGAGAAAGAGAACTATTCACTTTTCTTGATGACCTTTAACATGCATGTTAAAAGAGAAAATCTGTAACTCAATATTTATTACAAAGTTATTTATAAACTTTGCTACTTCAGCAATGATTGTGTGCTATATATAAAGTAAGCTTAAGTGTAGCTCTCCCGGGCCTTATCAACCATTAGACCGGAGTGTACGTCATATGCGGATGCAGTTCTCGATTGCAGCTGTTGGCGACGTGTTCGATGCTGTTTCCAGGCAGGCAGAGTGACAGGCAGACCCACTCGCGGTCTGTATTCTGATTTGTTCAATGCACTTTTTATTATTATTATTATATTGTTGCATTTCCACATTTGAGTAAAAGCTGATAGCAGTACTTAATAGTAAAAACAAACAAACGACGTCTATCTCTAGAGTCTAGACGGAGAGGAAGGGAGAATCTAGAGTGTAGAGAGTTCATTATAATTAACAGTTAAAGTCGAGTGCACAATTGTGCAGAACAACAATAATATAATGATAATTATACGAAACAAAGCGTGAGAGGGGAGGAGAGGGAGACGGGGAGATATGCAGGAAAAATAAAGAAAAGCTCTCGCTTGATAAGCGCAGCGCCTCGAGGGAAATGCCACAGACCAAGAACTAAGCACAGAGCGAGAGATAGACAAGTGCCACAACAAATGCCAGAACGTGGCCAACAACTGCTAATGAGATAAAAGCAACAACAAATTATATTTATATACATAAGAAATATGAATAATATGAGCCGAAGAAATGCTATGCTAGACGACACTAACTCCCCACTATTGTCTCTAATGGCCTAGGCTAAGCTGCTTTGCCGCAGCGCCTGCAGCCAAGTGCTTCAGCTGCTAATTATGAATTTGGGCGACAATAGGAAACAACAACAGCAGCAGCAGTAGCAGCAGCAGCATCATCAACTTGCCACAAGTTGCATCAACTGGCATCATCATCAAGCTCTGATGCATCAACTCTCAGCTCGTTGAGCAGCCTCGCCTCCTTGGCGCTCCTTCAGAAGCGTTTTGCTACGTGCTTTTCGTGTCAATTTTGTGTGTTGTTTGTTTTACTTGGAAAATTATAATATAATCTTAGACTTTCCGCATGCTGGCCCTCTACCCTCCTCTCCCCTCTCTCACTCCATGGAGAGAAACGATGCTACACGCTTCCCCATCCGCGGACACGTTGTTAGCTTCTTAGCAATTCGCCTCGAGCTCCACTTTTGTTGTTGTTGCTTCTGTTTTATATCATTTGACACTTGGAATTGATGTTGCGACATTCGCTTGAAGGAATTCACTTATGACAAATGCCATCAAAATGTTGAGTTAGCTCAAAAGTGGCAAAGAAACGACATTTTTATAGTCGTAATACCCATTGAGCTGACAAATGGATGACTAAACTATGACTTTTCAACGACTGCAAGCTAATATTACATATGAACCCAAAAACATTTGCAGAGATAGAGAGAGAGAGAGAGAGAAAGATTAATTGAAGAACATATAAAAGAGATCAAAGATCGCTTTGATCAAGTCAGGAAATGACGAGGAATATATATAAAATTTATATAGAGAGGAGAATTTCGTGATACGTGAATCTGATGATTAAGAGTTCGAAATTCTTAGAAGCAGATCATAAAAAGTGAAGGTCAGTCAGATCGTTTTGTATGTATGTGATATATACGAACTAAATTTCTTTAAAACAGAAAACATTGATAAGTCTTATCGAAGATTTATTTTATTTATAGTGAATTGATATAGTTCAGATCAGACTAAGATTAATCTCTTCTCAAAGATCACTTAGTTCCATTATCATTTTTATAGAGCATTCAACTTTCGATACAAGAAATCTTGTTCAAGTCACAAAATTCCTGTAAAAAATTGCTCTGACGAATCGCAATTTGATCTGTTGTAAGACATATTTCAGACAACTATCGATTGAATGTTTGCTTATCAATCGTAGTAACCGCAGCGTGACAAACTGTTGAATAGAGACAGAGTGAGCCGAGTGGAGAGAGAGAGAGAGAGGTTGCTACTCAGACTCTGTGCTTGTAATGATTGTGTTTTCATTTGATCAATAATTCATGTCTAATGCTTATCGCATGTCAAGACAATGCGCACTAATTTACTTCCCATTGATTGCGATATCTATGCGAGTGTGTGTCTTTATAGAGGAGTATATATATACTATATATATATATATTGCATGCAATTTCCTGCACTCTATGATAAAAGGAAATTGAGGTTCTTCAAGAACTTTTTGGCAATTCGTTTTGAGCGGAGGAAGTCAATCGGAAAGTTATGTGAAAACCTTGTCGAATGAGTGAATGAATGATTTATGTCTGATCTACATATACATTTATACCTTGACTGTAGATCTATATAACTATATCTACATCTATAGGTCTATATCTATTTCTATAAGGCATTAACTCTTCAGCTTTAGTCACGCCTGTCTATCCCAGCTCTTCCTCCGTTCCCTTCGATTGTACAGCTTTAGTTAACTGAGTTGATTGTGATTATATTGCTTGTTCGGTTCCACGTCGTCGTCTTTTTATATCTATATATATTTTTTTGCCTTTTTGTACATCCGCTTCCGCATTTATTAAGTGTCTTTCCACCAGAACGTTTTTACAATTCAGGTTTTTTTTTTTTTTTTCGCCAGAGACAGTCATCTAGCCAGTCAGCTAGTCAGTGAGCCAGCTAGCAGGCAGGGGCTTTGTCTCTGTTCGCTTTTATTTATATTTTTTCCACGTATACCCTGTAATTGTAGATGGGCTAATAAGCGGGCGTTTAGGGGAGTGGCAAAAGGCTAATTAGCGAGCAAATAAATTTTACTATCTTAAATGATTTATTAAATGGGAAACTACAAACTGAGAAAAGGAATTACCTATATATAATAGTAAAAACTATATCAACAAAGAAATAAATAATTAAATAAAAAAATTAAATTATAAAAATATATTAAATAATTATGAAAAATATATTAAATAATTTTTATTTTTATATAAATTAAAACTATATACATATTTTTTTTCCAAACTAGAATTCCTGCAATTAGTACTATCTATAAATTATATGAGTATGGTTATGAACTATATCAACTAGGACTAACTGTCATCTTTCACTAATTCTCACTTCCATATAGGGTATTTGCTAGCACAGCATACTCTCTGCATATATTTTCTACGAGTTTTTTCGTTCATACTTCAACTTTTTTTTTTTTTTTTTTTGCATTGCTCTCTGTAATTAAGATGCGAGGCGCGATCGTTGCGACCAAAACGAGCAGCGCGATCAGCGAGCAAGCCAAAGTTCTTGACAGAGAGGCGAAGTATAAGGGGAGGGTGGGAGGCGTGGGGCGGAGCGGAGCAGAGCAGAATAGCTGATGGCTAGCTGGGCTGCATGCATGCCTAGATCTTAGCAATGTGCTTGATTACCAGCGCAAATACTAACTACCGGTTTAGATGCCGATCTTCGATATAGTTGGCTGGCTGGACGGGGACGCGACTTGGACTTGGATTCGAGCTCAACTTGTCTACGACTTTGACTTCGACTTCGACTTCGACTGTGGCTTTGGCTATGGCTATGGTTATGGCTTGGATGGCTCACATCCGTGCTGGACGCTGATCTAATTGCCCATTTGCGGCAACAGGAAGCTGACTCGCTTGTCAAGATCAATTGGCTGCAAAAGAGAGCGGAAGAGAGAGAGAGAGAGAGAGAGGGAGAGGAAGGGAAAGAGCAGCTTAAAGTGATCGAAGAAGGAAGTCAATGGAGTCAAGTTTTGCGCACATCAATTGATGAAAGGAGGGACAGAGAGGAAGAGTGTGTGTGTGTGTGTGTGTGTGTGAGATAGAGGAAAGTTGGGTGATCGAAGGAGGAAGTTGATGGAGTAAATTCATTGCGATTTCCATGTCAAAGGCAAGTAGATTTTGTTATTAACAAACAAAGTAGCTGCCTTCCTGCCACAAGCTTACCTACATACACACAGAGACACTCACACATACATACATAGTATATAAATATAGTAGTATATGTGCATATATAGTATATCTGTATCTAAGAGTTTTTTGCGTTATCTTATCTGTTCATATTTGTTATAAACTTACTGGAAGAAACAAAAAAAAAAGAAACAGAAGAAAAAAACACCTCAAGCAAATCGTAAACATTTCGTAATACATATAAACATTATAGTGGAAGTATAGCACACACAATATGTACATATATGTATGTGTATATATATAGAGAGGCACACGCACATGACAACAACGGAACATGTTGTATCTATAGATCTCCCTCTGTTTGTCTCTCTCTCTCTTTCTTTCTTTCTCTCTGGTTGGTTGGTTGGTTTTTCTTGTCTATATCTTGGCTGCTATCAAAGACGACAACAACTAATCCTAGTTTACAAATATATCAGCTATGTATAGTCCACACTTGCTCAAGGTGTATCAGGTGTGTGTGTGTGTGTGTGTGTGTGTGTGGCTGCTTATCAAAAATCTGTTGATGGACTAGGTTCAGGGGCGCTTTTCTCTGATTATGCAGGGCATACGCCTATTTAAGAATACATAGTTTAGTATTATATAGTGCAAGGAATAAATAATAGTAGAGTAGAGTAGAAGTTACTAAATATAGAATATGTAGTATTTAGTTTACTCAAAGAGATACTCTCTCATTTGAGGATCAGAGCGAAAGAATTGAAGATCAGCAAAAAAGTTCCAAAATCAAAAACTAAACATTTATGTATGAGTACGATGTATCTATATAACAATTGGAGTTATATGAGATCTACATTAGCACAATATTGTCATCAATCAATCAATATAGTCCAATATATAGTTTTGCTGCTGCAAAATTAAATTGTTTGTTTTGATCTCTTAGTTCTTTTGCACTTACTAAATGAAATATGTGGAGAATTTTCTTTAACCAAGATCATCTTCCCCTTGTTGAGCTGAAGTGCGGAAGCAACGCTTATGAAGCGTCAATTTCAATTTTATTGCCCTGGGTGTGAGCTTTAACCTGACCTCAACACAAGAAACGCTGGCGATGCTTGCTGAAAACTCTGTTCATTTGCCAATTATGAGCCAGGGTGAAAGAGGCAGTGAAAGAGAGCGAACGAGAGGGAGTGATGAAGGCAGAGATATAGAGAAAGATATGGAGAGAGTCGGACAGAGTGAGTTGAAGACAGAGATATATGATATGATATAGAGAAAGATAGATTGATTTAAGGAAAGCAAGCGAGTGGGAGAGTTGGAGACAAATAGATAAGGAAAGGAAGCTGAGAGAGAGTGGAGAGAGGGTGCAAGAGAGAGAGAGAGAGAAACAAGAGGTGATCACATATGAATTTACATACATGCCACATACATATTAATAAATACGAACATAACTATTGCTACTAATTGAATATGATGCGCTCAAATGGTGCTGATGCTCATGTGGAAGAATGTGGAGGATGATGCCGCGTTGCTGCAATTTGCAAGTGGCAAATTAAGTTGCAAGCTTGAAGCTATCAAAGCTACTCTGCAGAAGCAAATGGCAATGCAACATTTGCATGAGGCTGGGCTCCCCCCATCAGTTATGTTGCACACACGCGTGGCAAGCTTAACGAGCGCCAATGCTCGACGAGCGTTTGATGAACTCATCGAGAAGAAGAAGAAGAAGAAGAAGCAGAAGCGGCGGCAGCAGAAACAGAAACAGAGAAATATGATTACAGAGTTTTTGTTGTTGTTGTTGTTGTTGTTGTTGTTAGAAGTGGTTTTGGTGAATAGCTACCGTAGATGATCATCATCGTAATGATGATGCTGCTGCTAATGATTATGCTAATGATCATCAGCTGCGGGTTTGCATATTAAAAAGGTTATCGAACGTTTGATATCATTAAGCATTTTATTTGAGCTTTCTGTTGTCTACGATCTACAACTCATATCATTAGAGAGCGACAGAGAAACCCCCGCACAGACACAACAATACAACAACAGCAACAACAATAAAAAGATATGCGCAAAGCATAAAAGATGAACCATGAGACAGCAGAAAACGGAAAACTGAAAACAGAAGAAATCAACTCCACTAGAGTTGAAGATCCACATTAGAACAAACATGCACGTAACGCCTAGAAATGGACCCAAAAACGAACAACAAGAAGAAGAAGAAGAAGATGTAGACAAAGAGCTGAATACAAAAACATTTTTCTTGTTGCTGCTGTTAGAGTTCGGGCGCGATCTTGTCGCGTGATCAACAACTAATAACCCAAACTAAAAGTGTTGGAATAGATCCAAGAGATCATAAAATTACATCAAAAATCATATAGAGAGAGAGGGGCGACGAGTTCCATGGAAACGCTTGAAGACTTGTTGAATGCTGATCGTACATTGATCGCGTTTGGGTTCAGGTTTTGCTTTTAGCTTTAGCCTTTCTTTTGTTGCTAGTTGCTTCGCCTCCTCCTCCGCCTTCTCATCGTCATCATCTTCTTCTTCTTCTATTTCTCCTATGGCTACAGCTACTGCTGCTTCAAGTGCGTAACGATGATTGATTTGGTTGCTCGCTGGCTTTCTGCTGGATCAGCCAAGCGACGATCGACAATCGACGATCAGAATGTCTGTCTGTCTGTCTGTCTGTCTGTCTGTCGTTTGTAGCTTGTGTGTGCTCCACAAAAAAAGTGCCTACGGCGCTTTAAGCAAACATTAAACAACAACAACAATAAAAAATTGTGACGATCTAGACAGAAATTGTAGCGTAGATCGTTTTGCTGCTGCTTCTTCTTCTTCTTTTTGCCTTTTTGTTGTTGTCGCGATCGCGCGAAGAAGAACCCGGAATTGGCGTCTTTTTCTCTCTACATATAGTATACGTATGTGCACAGTATATATGGGGTTTATATATGTATGCTTAGCCATAGTATACGCTCACGCGCTTGTTATGCACGATCAGCTCAACGTCTATTCGTATATGTATGTATATATATCATATATCTGTATATATATATATATGTATGTCTGAGTTGTCGCGCTTTCTGACGGGGGGAGTTAGGCTTTGAGCTTTACTTTACGTGTCTGTTTTCTGCTTCTTCTATAATATATGCGCCGTTTTTTTTTTTTTTTTTACTTCTCTCTACGTTGAGCAGTTATAAAGCAAAGCAGGTCGTTGACTTGGTTTTGAATTTTGTATTTTATTTTTTGTGCTTATTAATTGAGTATTCGATATGCCGGAATATGGCAAACGATCTAAGCAAATGTAAATTTTATACAAATTTAGGTGTATGTATGTATGTGTACATATTATACATTGTATATTCATATAGTCATAATATAATAGCGACACGTGCAAAACACACGATGATCAGCTCGATTCACATTTGCTGTTTAGCACTCAAGTGCTAATTGATAGAGATTGACGTAGGGTATGATCGACTAGACTAGTTAATTTTCACCTATTTCAATATCAAGTTGATTTCATTCGCAGCATAGCATTTAAATTCATCGATGACTTCTTTTATTTGCCCATTATATATCAATATCGATTATCATTCCTTTCATCTTCATACAATTCAATGAAGCGCAAAACTTGTTTCACCCGATTTCAATCGTTACACTCGAATTAGAGTTACAGAGACTTCTTAAGATTTCAGGAATTTCTAATTGAATATTATCATCATCAAATCACAGCCGCAGGGAGGGCTCCGTCTGATTTTACTTTGATTTTTCTCTTCATCCTCTTTTTATGCGTTACCCTAAGCTCATTGAATTTCACGTAGGCGACAGACAATGCACAGCCTTCAGATCCTATATTTGTATATATGTATATAGTAAGTATATATGAATGTATGTATGTACATCCACTTTAAGGGTTGTTTTCTGCTAAGAGCACTTGAGTACTGTTTAGCTGATAAAGAAGAAAAGAGGAGAAGAAGACCTCATAAAAGAGATCAAATGTCAACTGGCAACACATGCGCATTGCTTTTGTAGTCTTCGCTCTCACTCCGTCGTCCCGTAGCCGGAGGAGGTTTTCCAAGAAGAAGCAGCAGCAGCGTCTATAAGATGTAAGTGCATCCGCAGGTACGCATTTCCTTGTGCCCATTCTTCGAGCGCTCTCCTTCCCGTTCCACTCAACTGTTGAGCACTTCGACTACCTGCTGATGCTGCCGCTGCTCGCTGAGGGGTCGTTCGGCCATCATTAACAGCGCAGCAGCAGCAACAACAATACTACTATCTCTCTCGCTCTCTCTGCTTGCCTTGCAGCTGTGCATTCGAACAGGCCGTTAATCTTAATGCGCCGTGGCGGCTGTCGCTTCTGCCTTTTTATGTTATCAGATTTTTCTTATTTTTCTCATCGTTCGTTCTACTGCGCAGCAGCAACAGCGTCAGCATCAGCATCAGCCAGAGCCGCATCCAGAGCCACAGCCACTTGATGCACACAGCCAGCAGCCAGTGGCTTCGGCAGCGGCAGGGGCAGCACGATTGCACTTTAAGCGTGAATCACTGCGCGAGAGCGAAGTGAGAGGTGGCGAAGGGACAAGAGAAGGAGCTATTGGAATTGCTCCTTTGATAGATCATATGTCGTAGTAGCGTATGTAGCGTATTTCCTCTTCTAATCTGAGCACATGCTGACGACTAACAAAGAGCTTGCTAAGCACGCACTTGACAGAGACCGAGAGGTTTACAATCCAATTAACAGTTAGGTAGGAATTTTGGGTGAGACATAGAAAATCAAAACTCGCTTTAAATACATATATCACATTTCAAAACTGAGATCATAATACATGTAAAGAATTGGAATTCCAAAGATCAAACAATTATACGACTTAAAACAATGCTCCAAAATAATATAATAATAAAATTAATTTCCATATTTCATATGTATGTACATGTGTACATTCATATGTTTATGGAATAATTCTTATGATTTTGCTAAGTAACAAAAATCTTTTGTTTATTTTCACCCATCCTTTATTTACAAATCTACAAAAATCTTTAAATCAATCAATTATCGATTAGATTTTATATATACAAATCCAATGAAAATAACAAGGTAATTATTTTGAAATCGACAACACGTATAAATAATCGATAAATTATCGGCACGTATACAGGATGCTCGCCTGCCTGCCTGGCTGTTCAATTTCCTCGGTCATTTTTCCAAACGACCCCATTTTCCTTGTCTGGCATTTCCGATCCCACACGCCCAGTCGTATCGTAGCGTGTCCCCCACTCACCTCGCCCCATCCACTCAGCAGGCAGGCAATTTCGCTCAAAGCGGAAATCTCTGCATAAGCAAAAATTCTTTTCACACACACGCAAAGGCATGTATACAAACATTCCTTTGGCCGCTCTCTCCTCTCTTTGGCTCTCTCTCTCTACACGCTGCAGTTTCCTCTGCGAGCTTTACCTTTTACATTTCTTATTTGCTGTCGCCTTTCTTGTTGTTGTTGTTGTTTTTGTTGTATTGAGATCTCTGTTGCTGCTGGCATTTTTCTAAACTGATCGTTTTATAATTTTTCGTTTGTAATTTCCGTTGAAACCGGTTCGCCATCATCCGCATACCTAACTACCTGTGCCTGCTGCCCCCTCCTTCTCCCCCTCCCCCTCTCCTTTCTCTTTACCCTTTGTGCCTGCTGCGCTCGTTCTTCCAAGCCGCGCCTCCTTCGCCGTTGCCGTCGCTCGCTGTCATCTTCGCTGGCTGAGATTTAGAATACACACATGCATACATACAAACACGCATTCGACCGACTGTATACAAGTATGGATGTGTGTGTGCTTGAGTATTTATATTCTTATTCTTCTCGCATTGCGTGCGTCGCCGCGTTTTCTGCTCTGCTCTTGCCTTCTTTCACTTTGTTGCTTTTGTTGTTGTTGTTTCTGCTGCCTTTTGGTATGATGAACATTCATTTGTCATTTTACTACGTGCCACCGACTGGTTGAATGTTTATTTGTAATTGTTGTTGTTGTTATTGTTGCTGTTGCTCGGAGCGGGCGAACATGTGTGTAGTACAATATGTATATGAATTTATTTTAGTCAAATTAAACCATATGTTGTTTGCGGCAACCAAAATAACACGTAGGATCGCTCATACATACAGACAATACAATACAATCACAGATATGCGTACACATATACATATCGATGTATGTATGTACATGCATGTGTGTACACAATCAGCAGAGGGCAGCAGCACCTCTTAAACAAAACAAATAGACCCCCTCTAAGTAAAAGACATGTACACAATAAAATATATACATTTATATATACATGCACACATGCGTAGATATGGACATACAAATAAACATGTGTATATCCCACAGTGCGGGCAGTGATCATCGTCATCACATCATCATCATCATCATCATCTTTCTCATCTGTTATGCCTGTCTTCTCCTGTTTCTTGCTCAACACAAAAAATAATAACAAAAACAACAACAATAGCATGCAAACAAAATATATTGCTCACGAGCGCTCTCTTAGTGGGCCTATTGGCATCTCGCTTGCACGCTTTTGAGCTATAGCTTAAGTAAATTTCTTTGCTCACTTGTTGAAATGCTTCCCGGAGAATGAGGAAGTTTCTGTTCTGCTGCTGAGAGCGCGATGAGATAAATTTTAATGTACGAGCGCGTGTGTGTGTGTGTGTGTACTCATATGCATGTGTGTATGTGCAACTGGGCAATGCCTGAACGCGCGACTGAAATACAGGGTGCGCCTATGTAGCTGCTTCTTGAAAATTGGCTTGTTGCTCTCTTTACCCACTGGCGGATTTATTAGTCGTCGTCGTCGTCGTCGTCGTTGCGCCAACATCTTTCACCCGCTGCTGCTGCTGCTCCCGCTGCTACTTTTGAAACGGGTTTTGTGTATGGAATGTGCACTTCCGTTTGCTGTTGCCGCTGCCTTCGTCTGCTGTTGCTGTTGCTTTTGCTGCTGCTGCAGTGATATGCCCGGCAAGCCTAAATGGGTACGGCTTTCAAGTTTCTTAAAACACGCAGCACCTCCCACCTTCCGTCGCAGACACCCCAACCTTAACGGCTACGGCATCAATACATTCGTTTATGTTGAAATCTTACAGCAATCACGCTAAAGATATGCCTGAGTGTGTGTGCGTGTGTGTGCTGGGCTCCATGTGTTGTCGATTTGTATATGCACACATGTATGTATGTGTGTATTTGCTTGTCGGTGTTTGCTTTGTACACATCCGGAATAGTAGCGTCAGCGTCGAAGCCAGTGACGACGACGCCAACGCACATATTTATGGCAATTACCATATTGAGCAATTTTCAATTAAAAAGCTTAATTTTACATACGTAGATATACATATGTATACACATACAAATATTATCTACATATGCTTAGACATTAGTGAAAGCTCTCTTGAGTGTAAACACACAATAGTCCTGTTAAATGGAGAAAAAACATAGAAGAGAATTTTAGTTCATACAGCGCCGGGAAGAGAGTGATGTCAACGGCTGTTGTTTTGTAGCAAAGCTTTCTCTTGATCGTTTAATGCGGGGGTGTTTTTGAATGTGAGAAAAAGAATAAGAGCAAATGGCGATAATACAGTAATTGAGCGTTCATATGCGTGCATGTGTGTGTGTGTGTGTCTATGAGTGTATGGCATATTGATTCTGACTCATGCTTAGCATTCTGTCTCGTTCTCGCTCGATTGCTCAGCTGGTTCGCGCCTGTTGCGCTGCCTGCTGAGCAGATTTGTTTATAAAGAAATCTGATTTGCTTGGAATGCGATTGAGTGCTATCTCTTCCGACGCATACAGGGTGATTTTGCACATACGGTTCACATTCTAACATATACTAATATTCAAATTTATTTGCTCTCTTTGCAGGTTGTTTAATCTAGTGGCGTTTGCATGTCCAAAATGAAAATGCTTCCAGTACAGCTATCACTGAATCCGCTTAATCCCGGCATCTGGGGCGATGTCATGTGGCGCTGCCCTCCGCCCCCGTCCAGTCAGTTGGCTGAACTCAAAACACAATTGCCCCCATCCTTGCCATCAGATCCGCGCCTCTGGAGTCGCGACGATGTGCTCGTGTTTTTGCGCTTCTGCGTGCGCGAATTCGATTTGCCCAAACTCGACTTTGATCTCTTCCAAATGAATGGCAAAGCCCTGTGCCTGCTGACCCGCACAGACTTCGGCCATCGCTGCCCTGGCGCCGGCGACGTCCTGCACAATGTGCTCCAGATGCTGATCATCGAGTCGCACATGATGCAGTGGCATCTGCCCAACAGCCCCGTCACGCCCACCGGCCGCTACCCGCTGTCCCCGCACAGCCACCCGCCGACACCCACCTGGCCGCCCTTAAACGCACCACCTGGCGCCGACACCGGCGGCAGCAGCAATCCCTTCCACAGCAGCAGCAGCGTGGCCGCCCACATGGCCGCCCACCACTTCATGGCGCCCAACTCGGTCACCCTCAGTCCGCCGCCCTCCGTCGACTCGCAGGCCAGCAGTCCGCCAGAGTCGGCGTCGGGATACTCGAGTGCCGGCGCCTCGGCAGCAGCCATGAGCAGCGCTGTCGCTGCAGCGGCCGCAGCAGCGGCGGCGGCAGCAGCAGCCGTTGCCGGCTCCTCCAGTGCGAGTAGCACCACCAGCAATGGATCCACGTTGAATGGCTGTGTACAGCCGATGAAGGGCATCCAGTCCAGTGCCAGCAGCAACCACTCCGACTCCGAGGAGGAGTACGCTGAGTCAGCCAACCAGAGCAACAGCAACAACACCAACAACAGTAGCAGCAGCAACAACTGCAGCAACAGTAACAACAGCAACGGCAACAGCAACAACAACAGCAGCAACAGCAACGGCAACAACAAAGCTCTGCCTCTGGCGCCGCTCTCCTACAGCGCAGGCAGTCCGCCGGGCACGCCCATTCACAAGGATATGAAACCCAACTGGACGCAGCAGTTGACCAACAGCTTTGTCAGCTCCTGGTCACAGCAACAGCAGCAACAACAGCAACAACAGCAGCAACAGCAGCAACAACAGCAGCAGCAACAGCAGAAGTTGACACTGGAGAATGCAGCGGGCGCCATTGTGGCTGCAGGCGGTGGCTCGATTTCCGCCCCAACCACGCCCAGTTATATGTACAAAGCGAAGCGGGAGTTCTTTCCGGAGAACTCGGAGCCAAATACGAGTGAGTGAAGCGTAAAATTGTTGCAAATTCGAATTGATAAAAAGTTGTCGATATAAATTGTTGATATGCGAATAGTTTGTGTGATCGATTAATCGATAAATGTCCAAACAATCATTAGTACCAGCAATATCGATCACAATTTTCTCTCAATTTTAATTTCGATTTCAATTACTATTTATCGAAACACTAGAACTAATCGATATTTTCCATTGCCATCGATAGACGGCCGACTCCTGTGGGACTTTCTGCAGCAGCTGCTGAACGATCGCAACCAGAAGTACAGCGATCTGATTGCCTGGAAGTGCCGCGATACGGGCGTCTTCAAGATCGTCGATCCCGCCGGACTGGCCAAGCTGTGGGGCATCCAGAAGAACCATTTATCGATGAACTATGACAAGATGTCGCGCGCCCTGCGATATTATTACCGTGTCAACATCCTGCGCAAGGTGCAGGGCGAGCGGCATTGCTACCAGTTCCTGCGCAATCCCACGGAGCTGAAGAACATCAAGAACATATCGCAGTTGCGGCAGACGGCGACGGCGTCGGCGACACCTGGCGAGCAGGTGGGCAGTCCGGCGGCCAGCAGTTGGAGTCAGCAGCAGCAGCAGCAGCAACAGCAGCAGCAACAACAGCAACAGTTGCAGGCGCAGCAGCAGCAGCAGCAGCAGTCCCAGCAACAGCAATCGCAGCAACAGCAACAACTGCAGCTGCAGCAGCAACAGTTGCAGCTGCAACAGCAGCAGCAGCAACAACAACAGTCGCCCCAGCGTCCCGCATCGCGAAATGCCCAGCCCATGGCTCTGCCCACGGCAGCAGCTGTCGCCGCTGCTGCTGCGGCCGCTGGCTATGGACCGCAGCCGACGTCGCCGCTCTTCATGCACGCCTTTCACTTTCTGTCCGCTGCCGCCGCAGCGCCGCCGCCCAACTCACCTGGATCCGTGGCGTGCCTGACTCCGGGCGCCGCCGCCTCGGCGCCTGGCGACAAATTCCAATTCCACCCGCTGAAGCTGGAGAGCGCCAACGACAGCGCCGGCGAGGATCTGAAGCCCACGGACCTGAGCGTAAGCAGCAAGACTGCGAATGCGAATGCGAACGCCAATGCGAATGGCAATGCGAATGCGAATCTGAATGAGGATTGCTATCCGTAAGTGCAGATGCCTGTCGCTGCCCTTGCTAACCTTGCTAATTACCCAACTGCAACTACTCTATTGCAGGCTCATACGCAATGCGGATGGCTTGACCACCATCAAGCTGATACGCCAGTCGGAGCACAAGGCGGAGGCAAGCGAGCAGCTGACGGCGACTGCAGGTGGCAGCCACAGCGCTGCCAACTCACCTCGGCCCATGGATGCAGTCGAGCGGGAGCGTGAACGGGAGAGGGAAAGGGAAAGGGAGCGAGAGCCACAAGCTGTGCCCATGGATAGTGAATGCAATGGCAGCGAGGAGGCGGCATTTAGGCATATGCATTAGGCTCCACACACACACACACACACACACGCCGCTACACCCACCCACATCCACACGCCGTCACACCTGCTCTATGACAATCAGCCACAAAAACACAAAACTTTACCTGAGCAACATGAATGCAGCTGCCTTAGGGGACCAGCCAACAGCACACTCTCACACTCACACTCACACACACACACGCACTCATTAAATTGTTGTACATACCATACACACACACACACACACACTCACACACCTTTTGTACATGTGTGGGTGTGTGTGTTGATTAGCTTTTAAGCTTAGTTTAGAGTCTGCAGCCTTAAATATTAGAAATTCAAAAAGAAAAGCATATTCTAGGCATAAGCTATATATAGATACACACATACATACGCATGCAATACACACACACACACACAGATACACCTGTATTGTAATTTGTTTATATATATACCATATGAGAAATGTAGCTTAAGTAGTTTATTCTCTTCACTTTTGTATGTGACCGGCGCAGCGCAGCCTTTCAAAGTTTTACAGAGTTATGTGCCAATTTTCTACATATGCTAAACAGCAATTAAACAATTATTAAATTTAAATCAAACACACACACACACACACACACATCTTAGTCTATAAGTGTTGTCACCTTTGAGCTTTACAATGTTGCCTCAACAAATGGTTTCACCCAAAATGGAAAACAAAATTGTTAGAAAATATACAAAAAAAAAAAAAAGGAAAAAAGAAGAAAAGAAGAAAAACAAAAAATATAAAAGAAAACAAGAAAATTTGTTGATTATAAAATTTATATATACAATGAGAGAAAAAATTCGTAGCCATTTATTTCAATGCAAACAAATTAATTGTGATAACTGAAGAAGAAGAAAAATTTGTAAAAAAAAAAAATTGATTTAATAACTGAAACAGTTTAGTTTTTTTTTAGTTTGCTTGTTTTTGGCAAAGCAATTTCTATTAGTTCTAAAACATTGGCTTCCATTTGTAAACAAACACACCCATACACACACACACACACACACATGCATATTTATGTACTTGTATTTAGTTTTAGCTAAAAAGAAAGCGAAAGGTGTTCATAAATTGATCTTAAAACAACAAAAACAACAAGAAATGCAAAAACAAATTAATTTTTTTTGTACATTTTCAAAGGCACTTTATTAATTATGAAATACACACACACACACATAATTATAATTATAATTAATATACAAATTTTACAAGCTGTAATTATTAATCATTAAGTACATACATGCATACATATATATAGACAACTATATATATATATATATATATATAATTAATTTTAATTAATGTAATTTTTTTGTTTGTTTTTCATTCGTCTAATTGCTTAAGTTTAAACACCGCCAATAGCTAATAATTAGCACTTTAGTGTCGCCACAATACCTGTTCTTCCATTGAAAAAATACCTTATCTTTCGATATGATATATATATAAAAAAATATATATAATATATATATATAGAGCATATTATATATGAAAAAAAAAAACAAGTAATGAAACAAATTTATATATGCAATAAATAAATGAAATCAAAACTCTGAAGTCAAATGTTTCTATGAATACAATTTGTGAGACTTTTAGATCAGTTGATGATTGATCATATTAGATCAGTTACTGTATGTGATTTGATTAATAAATTAGATTGTCTCTCAGAACTCACTAAATTATAATTACTTTTTAAGTTTAGATCAGCCGCTTTATGTGTTTTAGATCAAATGTTGATTGGTCTTCAGATGTTTATGATACTTTCTGTTTAGATCAATTGATTATTGTGCTTTAGATCAGATACTGACTGATTGTGTATTTAGATCAATTGCTGAATTTCTTTTAGATCACTGTTTGTAAATTACTTTTGAAGTTCAAAACATCAGCTGATTATGTTTTAGATCACTGTGTTGCGACTTAAGCAACTGACTGTGTTTTTAGATCGTGTGTCTTATAGATCTACTAGGGCATTTTAGATCATCTGCTTGATTATCTGGCCTTAGATCAACTCCTGATTGTCCAGGAACTCACGGATCATATTGCGGCACGACTTGAGCAACGCCTTGTTGCATGCCGCAGTGGAGGTGGCCTTCTGCTTGGCTTTCACTATTGTGCTGCCGCCGATTGCTGCCACGCTGTTGTTGCTGCTGCTGCTGCTGCAACTGGGCGTGGGCGTTGGTGGCGGCGTCGCCTTGGCTGGCGTCAACGAGCGGCGCAGCAGATGAGGCGGGATGCTGCGCTTCTTCAGCGGCTGCGATGCAGCTGTCATGGAACTGCGCATCGGCTCCTTTGGCGTGGACTCCTCGGCGATGGGTTCAAATGCGACTGCTGCTGCTCCTCCTCCTCCTCCTCCTATTACTGTAACTGTTGAGAGCGGTGGCGTTGTCTGCTTGACATTGGCGGCCTTGATTTCGTACTGATAGCGCAGCATTAGCAGCGCAGCAGCTGCCTCCAGCTCGAGTGCACCATAGTTGTTGATGTACGGCAACTTATCGGACTCAGTGTACGGCTTGCCCGTCTTCTTGATCAAGGATGCCATGCGACTCTTCATGTTGACGTTTGTAGTTGAACTGTTTATCCACCTAGCAGTGCTCGCCTCTTTTATGCAAGCTCAAGGAGTTACCTGGCCACCAGGTGAGGTGCATTGCGTCAGGCTACCTGCCTATTGGTGCGATTGGCTCGACCCGGGTCCGCTAATAAGTGCACTAATCCGTGGCAGCTGGCATAACTCTGAATTTCTTATTACCAGGCAGGTAAGACATCTTCCATAATAAACCCTACCTATGCATATGTCATATTTGGTCTAAGCCATTTGTAGGATCATAAACTTTAACTGGGAATCGTAACGGCTTTCAGATTCTCAAACTCAGCATTTGTCAGTACAAATTTGAGTTTACTCAAAGCATATTTTATCCTAACTTGGGATTCATAACTTTTACAGAAATCACATTGAAATTATCTTTTAAATTGGTTCTAAAATTCCACCATGATCTAGACTAAATTGTATATTTAGAATAATAAGAAAAATATGTGTATATTTAAGCTGCTTCTTTCACAAATTTTATTTGTAAGACTTCGTTTAAATGTATGCTCTTAAATAAATCATTTTAAAGTGTTTGTTTTAAGCTAATTAACAGATTTTGCAATGGATGCTATAAGCTGCATTATAATATAACATATATTAAATATATATATGGGATATACATATACATATAAAATTGAATGAAATAATAACAATGATTTCTCTTAGCATAACAAGTAAGGAACTTCTAATCGAGACTGCTCGATTAGGAAATCCCCTGAACACACACACACACACATACAATCTATCTCTCTCTCTCTCTCTCTCTCTCTCACACTCACACTCACACACAGACACACTCTCTCTCTCTCACACACACACACACACACACACACACACACACACACACACACACACACACACACACACACATACATAGACACACATAGGCACGCACGCATACAGTACTTGAGTATAAGTAGAAGCAAGCAGAGCAGAGGAGCAGAGGATCATAAAAGTTGTCTATATGTATGCAGCAGTTCTAATTTGGTATTTTTATTTAAGTAAAACGAAGCTAGATTGCTCGCAGCAGCAGAGAGCGCTCCCATTGCTCATTTGAAGCTCGACTGCAACGAGCTCTACCTGTCGTCGAGTTCAACATTTAAGAGAGACAGTGCTTGAGTAAAAGTGACCCTATATAAAGGGCAGCAGCTGCAGCATTTCTTCAGTCAGTCTTCAGTTTTCGTCCAGGCCTGGTGGGGGTCAGCGCATTAAAGTGAGGTAAAGTGTGTAAAGGCGTAGAGGCATTACGTAGAGGAAATACGTAGAGGGAATACTTGGAAGAAATAGACAGGGGAATACTTAGACGAAATCGACTCAGTTCGTTACCTAATCGAGAATATATGTATATATTTTCTGGGGTCTGCCACGCTTCCTTCTGCCTGTTCGATACATTTCAACAAAACCATTATACCCTGATTTCCCATTTTCAATGGGTTCAGGGTATAAAGAGAAAAGAAAAGAAAGGTAAGGAGAAAGGTTTTTAACTATATAGCCAGAAATAATTTAGAACATATTTATTTAGTTTGATTTGATTTTATTTTCTCTTTTTTTTTGTTTTTACTTTATTTCTTTCTGTGAATACAATCGAGCAGCTCGGATGTCTCAATTCACCATCTCAATTGGATGTTGACTAAAAATCAACGATTTATTCCAAAATAATAAAATTAACACTAAATTTTTGTTGCATTGTGCCTTGTGTCTGTGCTGCTCACGCATATACGAATGCACACACACATATATACATATATACATATGTGTATAGCTATATATGCTTTTAAGATTTGTATGTACAGCATTTAACTGCTGACATGGAACGTTGGGTGGCCCCGATTACGACGACGACGACGACGATGACGATGGCGGTGACGACAAGGCGATGACTACGTTGACTACGATAGCTTCTGGGTCCATTCGTGAAATAAATATATACATCTGAATTGGCTTGACTTGACTTGACTTTAAGGTCTAAGGACAGCGTCTCTCTCGAGCGCATCCCCAACTAGTATTACGCGTGTATCTCAAATAGTTTGGCAACCTCATTGAGATCATCGTAACTTTTGTTCTGATTGATTATCGTCCGGGCCAGTCCAATCCGATTGAATAGATTCCACAACAAAATGCCAACAATTTTTTCGTTCTGCAGATAGAAGATAACGCCTTTGCCATAGTTTGGCTCCTCGCTGGGATCGCAGCTCATTTCGGGACCGGTAACAGTTTTCAGTTTGTCGTCAGCACTCGCATCCGCACGCACCTCTGTATGGCTATCCGCACGCTTATCGTTGTTCGAGGGTATTGCGAAGACACCTACGGTGGGCAGCGAGGAGTCCACCAGGCCGATGCCTTCGTAGCCAATCTCTGGGCCCAGATCGGACCAGAACATACTCTGATGGGTGTACGGTTTCTCTGTGGATAAAAAGCATAGATTAAAGTATTTGCATATATAAATATATTAATTTCCAATGCTCACTCGCTCCAGTCATATTCTCGCCAGCTAGCCGGCCGGAAACCACGGAATGATCGTGATGCTCGACACGTCTGCGTCCCAGCAGCGGATCATAGAAACAGGATGCATCACCGGCAACAAACAAATTGCGACGTGCTTCCAGCTCGGCATTTACCACGAATCCACCCATGCTACGATCGACTTCCAGCTTCGAGGCGCCAGCCATCGCCGTGTTCGGAGAGCAGCCCACGCAGACAACCACGATGTCGGTTAGCAGAGACATGCCATTGTTCAGCTCCAGCTTCAGCTGGGACTCGTCCCGCGTGGCAGTGCGGATGCTGGCATCGGTTATCACACAGACGCCCTGCGCCTTCATCTTCTGCGTTGTCCACTCGCTCAGATAGTTGGGCAGCACCTTGGACATGTTGCCGCTCTCCTGGAACACCTGATACACCTTGCCTCCGTTGTTCTCTTTGGAGTAGTGGGCCAGCGAGCAGGCTAGCTCGCTTCCAACGAACCCATTGCCGACAATCGTAATCGAACGCTTCTGCAGCGCGTAGCGACGCAGACGATCAAAGTCATCTGGCGTGCGATAGACCATGATCTTCTCCTGCACACTGGGCGGGGCGTCGCGGAACATGGGCAGATTTTTGGGCGAGCAGCCGGTGGCAATTAAGCACGTATCGTAAGTGATTTGATAGCCGTCACTTAGTGTCACAACACGATTCTCTGCATCCACTTTCTTAACGGCGAAACCCTTGAGCTACGGCTATGCCGCCGTTCACGCTTTCGTCCAACTTCTCTGGGTCCACAAAGAATTCGTCTGGCTCAAAGTACAAGCTGTCAAGGTGGATATTCAAATGTGAGTACACACAGCGATGCTTGGCATATTCTCAGAGTGACTCACCTGCGCTCCGAACCCGTCCATTGCTTAAAGCGGTAATCCTTAATGGGATCCTCGTTCGGATTTGGCGTATACCAAAGCTCCTTGGATAGCGGTGGGCGCATATATGGCTTGCGGTACTCATTGCTGATCATCAAAACCTTGGCCTTGGCGTCGTTAGATTTGATGGCGCGGAACGCGGAGAAGGCAGCAGTGCCGCCACCCACGATCAAATAGGGAACATGTGCGGGAAGTTTATCTGAGCTGCTAGGTGCTGAAAGGATGCAATCGATCAGTGTCATAGATCAAGACTAGCTAATCTGCCATTTACTTGTGATAAAGCCAGAGATTTTGGCTCGCTTCAAAGCATCCTCTGGGCTCTCGCCATCGCCCTTACCGTCCTTGTTGTGGCGTGACCAAAACCAAGCGATCTGGACAAGGGATTACAAACTGTTATTCATGATAGATTTCTATATATGTGGGGCACATACAATGCCTCCGGCTACCAGCGCCGCCAATGCACCAAGGATGCATCGTAGCTTTAGTTGTTTCAGCTTCTCTTCCGCTTTCTTCTTATCATCGTCCTCGCCATCACCGCCGCAACCATCGCCGCCTCCACGTGCAATGGCTGACTCTCGGCGCAGACGATGGAATTCCTCGCAAGGATCTTTGCATAAGTCGTCAGATTTGTCTACGCTCAGCGCTGGTGGTTTCTCGCACTGCGAAGACTTCAATACCTCCTGGGCAGTGGATGATGGTCGGGAGTCCGCATAGCCCTGGAAAGGAAATCAATCACAAGTATGAGAGATATGTTGCATATATAGGAGATGCAAATCAAGTGGAATGAATGAATGATGGAATGAATGATACCACGCGAAATTGTGGTTCTTGCACGACAGCAGATGCGGCTGTGAAGTTGATGGGCGGGCTCTGCATATTGGAAGCAGTTGTGATTGCTTCAACATCGTCATCCATATCGGGTACAAATTCTACAGTTTGGGCTACTTTCATGCAGGCATTCTGATTCGGATACTTATTGGCTTGTAATTTTGAGCGTGCCTCAAGCGTACGTTTTTTTACCATTTGATACAAACTGTTGTGTGCCGGCCGGCTGATGCCTGCAATAGAACATACACATTTTAATACAATAATTATGATTTCAATAAAATAATAGTGCATGCCGGTCTGCCAGTCGAGCATAACCTCACTCTGGCTCCACCAGTACCACTGCGCCGCTGCTCCACTGCTCCACTTACCATTTATCAGTTGGGGAAGTCGATGTACGGGTTGTATGATTCGTCTGCTGGCTAATATGTGCGCCTGTCGACAGAACTTTTGACACAAACATCTCACACTCCAAATGCTCATAATACCGTTTCGATTCGTATCGTTATGTGTTTGTCTCGAGGAGGGCAATAAAGGCAACAACAACAAGATTTTAAATCTATTTGGGTTTTCTTGTGTAACAATAGTATAAACGTGAATGTATATATTATTGTTTTAGTAAATAAAAAAACGTCGTGTTTTTGATCGATATGTGAATTAATTCTCAGTGAAAATATGACTTGAGTATCAGCACACCTACATATATTTTAAATGCGAAATTAGAAAGACTTTTAATTTACATCACGCACATTCGGCTCGGAATAAAACATTTGCACACACGCACACCGTCTCCATGTACTGGCGTTTAACAACACTGTGCATTTGTTTCACGTACCGCCACGACCAGGGCTGGCGTATATTCTGTTTCATTTCACAATTCAAAAAACTGTTGTGAAGATTCGTTACTTTTGTGCTGGACTATGAATGATTTTTGTTTGCTTTTAGTGAAACAGTTAGGGCAATGTATATCAGTTTCAGCTTTAGCTTACTTAGCGAAAAACATTCCCGCTGCAACCATTGCAACTAATATTCATCTGAATCGAATTTCGTTCTCAGGCAATCGAATTGATCACAAGGATTACTAGAGTTTATCCGTTTTCAACTTAGAATCTTTTGTGCAAGGCAATAAATTATTTATTGACGGCTACGTCGAGTACATTGGTGTGTTTACTAAACTTATTATTTATCAGCCACAACTTCCATCTTGCTGGCAGCAGCAGCTGCGCCACTCACCGGTGGCTTAATACCCATCAAATTGCAGAGCTCATTCCGTAACGGCCGCACCTCCACCAAGGGCAACGTCCAGTCCGTTTCCGAAAGCAGCGTCAAGATCTCATCCATGTTCTCTTCGGGTATATCGGTGACATCGCCATGCAGCGCCAGAGCTTCGTAGAGCTTGGTTGCCGCCGTCTTGCGTACGTGCACATGCTGTAGACCGAGGAAAACGGACATTTTGGAAAGGATTCTCTTGCTGAGCCGGGGAACTTGGAGCAGCTGACAAAAGGTGCTAATACTGGTCGCTGTCTTATATAGCTTCCTGTAGCCCTTGACCTCCAGATTGAGAAGGCGATAGATATCCTCGGCGAAGGGATTATTCTCATCGTGCAAGACCAATTCAACACTGCCCGAGCCGAGAAGAATGTCCAAGAAGCTGAGCATGGGATAGGTCACGCGCTCGTTCAGGAGGTGGCATTCGAAGTTCTCCACAATCTCAGAGCAGAGTCGCGGCACCATCTCCTGATGGGCACGCAGGAACTGGAAGAGTGCAGCAGAAGCGTACTTGATCTGCAATAGAAATAAAGTTGTAGATCCACTCTCAGCCGAAATGTATTATCCGATGCTCACCAGAGATTCGGTCAGCTGCCCAATGCTGGCTGAAAGTCCAAGCAACACGCGCTTCGAGTAGGCCGGCAAAGCGAGCAGCTCGCAGAATAAGGGGAATGTCTGGTCAGCAAATAGCCAGAGGACGGACTTCTCGTCCTTCGGGAAGATCTCCAGCAGCCGCTCATGGTCACGAATGTGAGGAATGGCGGGTACCGTGTGGACCAACTGGCAACAGAGGCGGCCAGCCAAGCCGCGTGTGCGATCGATTTTCTCCACTGCCTGCTGCATGAAGCCAACCACAATTTGATGCACTTGGTGCGGGGCTAAGAGATCCGCTGGACACTCCGTGGCCAGTTCGTAGAGCGCCTGCATTGCCGCCTCGCGCACCCAGGCGCCAATATCTCCGCGATTATCCAAGGTATACTCATCCAGAGCACGCAGCAGACAATGAATCACTTTATCGAAGTGCATGCGGTCCGCGAAGGAGCAGGGCACGGACGCATCGTAGCCAACCGTCTTGACCACTTTTCTCAGCGCCTGAACGCTGCGAGTGCGCGCCTCGCTCCACCTGTAGGTCTGCACCGATTCGTGATCATC
This sequence comes from Drosophila aldrichi, assembly GCA_035045965.1. Taxonomy (NCBI): domain Eukaryota; kingdom Metazoa; phylum Arthropoda; class Insecta; order Diptera; family Drosophilidae; genus Drosophila; species Drosophila aldrichi. The sequence continues at coordinate 481,598 of JAWNOM010000470.1, forward strand.
GCACGCGCCTGGAGGAACCAGGGCGTGCTTTACCAGGCTATCCAATACGGATGTCAAATGCTGTCGCAATATGAAGGCGGGCAGCACGCCCAATGCAGCAATGTAGCCCATGCGTATGTGCTCTTCCAGGTCGTTGTCAGCGCCTTTCAAATACGTCTGGATGATGCGCTCGTTGTCGGCTGAGCGCGATTCCAAGCAGTAGAACGAGAGGCAGAGCTCTGCAAAGGCCTCGACGGCCGCGTCGCGAATGTTGTTCGTCTTGGTGATGAGGCACAGCTCAATGACGTGCTGCCAGCTGGCTGTAAGGAAAGGACAGATTGTTTACACTGAATTCGTCACAATATATATATGTATGTGCTCCACAAACCTAGACACTCCTGGTTAACGGGCAGCTGGGCCACGCTGCAGTTGCGAATGAAGCTGGCTGTGCTAAGCTTCATCAATTCTCCGCTCATGCCTCGATAGAAGTTGCGTTCCACAAAAGTCTTAACGAGATCATTCAGCTCAGCAATGCGCTGGTTGGATAGGTAAGTGCCCTTGGAGTCTGGCGCCTTTTCCAGCTCCCTTAGGGCCAGCGTTATTTCGCCCATGGCCAGCACGCAGCCATGCCTTGCGTTCACGTCGATCGTCTCCGTCTTGGCCAAGAGCTGAGGCAGGACGACGGCCGCCATATATTCGGGTGCCCGATAGGTGAGCTTGTGCAGCGCTTTGGCTGTGAGCTCCCTTATGGCTGAGTCCCAGTGGCCAACCTTCCGCTGCACCAGATGATCTATCAGAGGCTGGCGATACTCCTCGAATTGTGCAATGAAATCGCTAATGGACAAATACGAATTCTGTCGTATGCCCACGGAGTAAAAGTCGGTGGTTGTGGATATCTCAATGCCATAGGGAAAGTTGCCCAGGCGTCCGACGCTCTCCTGAAATGCGGCTGAGGCAGCGCGTCGGCAATTGATTTCCCTGTCAAACACGGCCACAGTGAGCAGACCGGATGAGATTTGCTGGACGAATGGCTTAAGATCGTCCGGGTTGTAGGCGCGAGCAAAGGCCCAGCACATGTAGCACGCAGCATCCCGAATGTGCTGGCCGACGGACATATAGCCCTTCATCTCGTCGTAGAAGAGCGCCTGCATCAGCAGCGGCACAAGTTCGTGCAGGCGATAGGGCAGGAGCAGGCCCCTCTTGGCTAACTCTGCTAAGGCAAGGCAGCCGCCGTGCCATGCCTCGTGCGGCTCCAGAGGATTGAGTATGTCTATGACAGAGCCAATCACCTCATCAGCCAGCTCCTTGGGCAGGCGATTGGTAACGCGACCCAGTCCCTTGGCTGCACTCCAGCGTATATCGTTGCCGCCACTGCGCAGCGCTTGAAGGAGCTCCTCTATGACCTCCTCAATAGCGTCGGGTACTACGATCTCCTCGGCAGCTGCATCATCCTCAGCGTCAGCCTGCACAGTCAAGAAATCGCCCGCAGCGTTTGGCTGGGCAGCCAAATTGCTGGCCAGCGAGCGGGTGCCTGAGGAGGAATCGGAATCTTTGATTGCAGAAGAGTTTAGCTATTGAGAAATGGGTTTACCTCTCTTGTAGCGCCAGCTGGCGATGCGTGGCTTGAGCTGCACCAAGCCCAGTCGCTGCACAATCTTGATATAGTATTTATATTTGAGGAAATCATTGACATCCTTGTACTGGCAGCCCAGGATCCATTGGAGCAGCTTGTCCGCATAGGGCAGCAGATCCTCTCGCTTGCCATGCTTCAGTATGGACGCAACGGCAGCCAGCTGACCAAACTTCACCTGCAAGGTATCCGCCTGGTGCTGCTCGATGATCCAGTCGAAGAAGCGCTCTAAGTACAAGTCCTTGATGTCATTGCGCACAAAGTACTTGGCGGACAGGTAGGCGGCCATATTGCTGCAGGTGTCGTTGGAAGAGACATACAGCTTACACAGCTCGTAGATGCGCTCCATTTTGGGCACGGCAGCTGGAGCCAGTGGACCATCATGATTACAGTTGTTGAGCGGCAGAGGAGCAGCTGCATCATACGCATCCAGTCGGGACATGTGAAAGGGATTCAGTACCAATATAGACATCCAGAGAAGCAGCATATAGCGAGTCTCCCAGTTGCTGAACTTCTTGGGATCCTGCTCGCTGAGCAGCTGCAGCACAAATTCCAAGTCGCTCAACTCGTGAGGCATAAACTTAACCAAAACTTTATATGTGCGAACTTTGCAAATCACGTACAAGTACTTAAAAGCAGCATCACGTTCCCCAGGTTCTTGGTTCGGCTGTCTAATCTTGTTCAGTAGCCGTGTCAGTAGCAGCTCCAGATGGGGATCGAGCAGGTGCGGCTGCTCCTGGTAGCGGGAGAGCACCTCTGTGTATTGCTCGAATTCTCGTTCGAAGGAGTTCGCTTGTATCGATTTCATATTATCTATGAGCGCGAGGACTTGCTCCAGTTCGGCAAAGTGCTCCAGCGTATTTGCAGGCAAATCATCGTCCTTGACTTCGTCGCTTTGCTGCATCGTTCTGCTATTATAATAAAATTGTAAATTATTTGAACAGCCGGACAAGCAAATCAAGTCGAACTTCAGGTTTTGTTTCTTTCACTGTTTCAGGTTTGTTTCTTTTTAGCTGTTTCCCACCCATATGATTCACAGCGCGGTCGCTGACATGCCAGGGCTGGAAAGTAGTGTTTTGGCTCCTTTTTGAAAATTTCAGAAAGTTTCAAAGTGATATATGACAGAGATTTATTAATCGAAAATATAAACTATTTTTTAGAAAATTAGATCATTTAAGAGCGGCAATTTTCGTATTCATACGAGAACAGTGGAGCTTGGTTTCATTTCTGCAGTTCGTCGATCATATGATTGAGAACGCGGCAGCTGCTTGTCCAGGGCTGGCAGCCGGCTAAAAAAAAACCTCAAGACTGCAAGACTGCGTGTTTTCAATAGTCCTGATTTTTGTTTTATTAATTTTGAATGCAACTGTAAAAAAAAGCTAATGAATAGAATATAAGTAAATACACAGCTTACGATTGTTTGCATCATACGCGAACCCGTGCTACTTGCGCTGCTGAAATATTGTGTCTTTGGTAGCCCTGACGCATTCGCGATTTTGTTTACACGCTACTGTATCTTGTATTTTGCGCTGGTCTTGGGTCCAGCTTTTGAAATGAAATTGGATAACTTTCGGCTCATCGATGAAGTGCGAAAGCGTCGTGCTCTCTGGGACTCAACGATGCAGTTCTGTGCACGCAAAGATGTTGGCGCCCTGCAGTGGCAGGAGGTGGCAAACAAAATGGACATGGATGGTGAGCAAAATGAATCCAGCTATATGTTTGGCCTGTTTTATTTTTAATGTCTTTATTATTATTATTATTATATTCTACAGTGGCAGCGTGTAAGAAGCGCTTTAAAGGATTGCGTGATAGCTATCGCACCGAAATACGGAAAATACAGCAAAAGCGCATCGCAAACTCAAATTGGCCTTATTTTCGAGCCCTGGAATTTCTGCGCAATATATTCGATCCGGATAAATTGGTTGCCTTTTCCCCGGTGCCCTTTGACGTGGACAACGATTTTTCAGACTTTGAACAAAATAAGCTGGATGACTTTGTTATTGACGTTGATAATGACGATTCGTTCGACTTCGATGTTATGGGGGACATATTCAAGCGTGATACAGTCGACTCACAGATCCACGATTCCAGCTCCGATATATCGATGATCAGAAGACAAAACTTTGATATGCCGAATACATGCACCTCCATGAATAGATCAGATGTGGAAACCCCACCTAGACTGTTATCTCCCTTGTTGCCCAAAGCGCCAGCGGCGAAGCGTGCGAAACGTCGGAAGACATCCTCGTCCACAGATGGAACCTATCAAAATGGTCATACGACAAACAGAAAGTCGACACCAGTGCCAGCTACAGCGGATTCAACTGCCAAAGATGATCCCGATTACAATTTCCTAATCAGTTTGCTGCCACATGTGAAAACGTTATCAAGTTTGAACAACATGAAATTCCGTACGGAGGTCAGTCGAATGCTGATGGAGATGAATCAGCAGGATATGCAATCAACGGAGCACTTAGGAGCCTCCAGCTTACCAAAACAAATCCCAGCATCATCCACTGGCTATAATCACGAGCATGACAGTGAGACAACAAAATATAGTACGGGGACTGGCTCAATGAATGGAAGCGCTTTTCTCGCTCATAGTTCGATGATCGAGTGTGATGTTAAGATCGAGAACGAGCCCCTATATTGAGGATTGATCAAGAATTTAGATGTAAATACATAAATCCTAGATTTTAAGCTATAAACACGCAATTGGCTGCATCCAAATTATAGTTTTACGGCGTAACCCCAAATATTACAAAAACTGCGTCTGTAGTCTGATAAATGATTCCTCACTACGCCACTACACAAACACCCATATTCTCAATACGGTAATTATTTTATAAAATAATACAAATAGAATATAAATTACTTATTCTTTGTCGCTGAAAACTCTTTTATCTGCATATAATTGTTAGTTATTTATAGAAAATAAATATAAGGAATAAAAAATGCTTAATATGTTTATTTCATTCAAGTTTCAGTTCTGGAATTAATTTTCTGCTGTGGAGGTATTTCCCACATATTAAATATTTCGATTATGCGGCATTTACTGTGAATACTAAAGTGAGATGATAAACAGCTGTTGCATTTCGAAAGCCAAACCGCTTAAATATGTATATTTTAACGAAGACTTGGAAATGTGGGTATTTATGGATTATAAGTATATCATTAGTCATTTTTGTTGTATCATAAAATCCGAATTGCTGAGATTAATAAGGTTAAAGATTTAGACTTTTAAAAAATTATCTGGTATAACAGTATGCTTTGATTTTTGTGTGTATTTTTTTCTTGTTATAAATTGGTTTCGATCTCAAATTAAATTTATCGATAGTGTTTGTTGTTTCAACCGTTGTCGTTGCGAATGGTATAAAGCAAGCGTAGCACAGTGAACGGTACGTGAGTCAGCTGTTGCATTTTTTGTAAAGCCAAAGTGCCTGTGAGAAGATTTTCACGAAATTTACTGGTCGACTGCCATTCTATTGTGTTCCGCCCAATTGTGAACTTGTTATAACGCTCTATTAGCACAAAAATGACAGATAGTTCAGATGAGGAATATCTGCACACCGAATGGGTGCCATACAGCGAAAGACCGGAATGGTCCGATGTGACGCCGCTGCCACAGGACGATGGACCCAATCCTGTTGTTTCCATTGCATACTCACCCAAGTGTGAGTATACACCTTTAGCAAGCTATAAGCAGAACAATTGGAATAATTTGACTCAAAACTTCAGTTCGGGAGACATTTGATTATATGCGCGCGATTATAGCGAAAGGTGAAAAATCGCAACGTGCCCTGGAGCTAACAACCGAAGCGTTGCGTCAAAATCCAGCCAATTATACGGTGTGGCAATATAGGCGAGACATATTGAGGGAGCTAAAAGCCAATTTGCAGGATGAGTTGGACTATCTGGATGAGGTCATTGGACAGAATGCCAAGAACTACCAAGTTTGGCATCACAGGCGGGTCATTGTCGAGATGATGAATTGCCCCAAGTGGGAGTTGGAGTTGACACAGAATGCCTTAGACAATGATGGTAATGCAAAGAATTATCATGCTTGGCAGCATCGCCAGTGGGCCATACGTACATTCAAGTAAACCCAATTTGCAAATGTTATGGAATTCGTATAAAAATTGTAATCATTTGTATTTTAGCCTCTATGACGACGAGCTGGACTTTGTCGACCGTTTAATTTGCGAGGATCCACGCAACAATTCGGCCTGGAATCAGCGTTTCTTCGTGCTCAAGCATTTTGGGTTCACTCCAGAGGTGATCAGACGGGAGGCCGAGTATGCCATGGATCGCATACGAGTCATCAAGAATAACGAAAGCCCATGGAACTTTTTGGTTGGAGTCTTGCGACAAAGCGAGAGCGGAAAGCTCGACAGCCTGCCGGAAGTAGTGGAGTTTAGTGAGGGCCTGTACAATGCTGGCAATCGTTCGCCCTATCTGCTAGCCTTCCTCATTGATCTCTATCAAGAACAGGCTCTGGAATCGAAGCAGGAAGACAACAGCGTTGCCCAAAAGGTTTATACGCTGTGCGATGACATGGCCAGCAAACATGATGTTATACGTCGTAAATATTGGCAGTATGTGGCGTCCCATCTTAAAACGCAACTGAGCAAGCAGTCGGAGGGAATCGATTAGTTTTTATATCCATATACAACATATGTTTGCGTTTTTGCCCTTCTGGCACTATTTTCTTAATATACAGAAATACAAACCATGTTAGACCATAGACAACGTTCATAGAAATCTAGTTAAGTTATTTAAGTTCTGCTGCAAGGTTTCGCCTTGTTTGAGTTGTTTACCAAGCTTTGTTGTGCTGTTTGTCCACGTAAAATTCATCATAAGATAATTTTGTTCATTATCTGAACGCATTTCTTATCAACGGGCATTACTTACAGTGGGACAGAACAGAGAAATTTATGGAAAATAAACAGAGTGCAGAGACTGTCAGTATCGTGGACTATATGTAAGTCTGCATCTTTATCTGTCTCTTCAGCAAAACAAATTGTTAACTTTCTGCTGTCTCAATATTTTTATGTATTTAAATTTGCTTCTTTCAGTTTTGTTTATTTAGTTTTTGTTTTAATTTTTTAGTTGAGTACATACATTATAGCAGTTGGTAATATATAACGTTTTTTGTTTTCTTTAAATTTGATTTTCTTGCGTATATATGTTTTTTTTTTTAGTTCAGAATGGAAATTGTTTTGCTTATTTTTTTTTTTGTAATTTTTTAATTTACTTTTGTTTTGGAATAGGCAAAAGGCAATTGGCAATTCAACAATTTTGGGATTACAAAAACTTAATTTCGTGTGCTCTTTGCCAGGCATTAGGTAAAATACTTTAAAATAAAGCAGAAGACATCTTTGGCGTGTTTTTTTTAGTATGGATAAAAAATATTGTTTTCATTTTAATGTATATACATATACATAGGAGTATATATGTATATATATATATATGGAGTACTCTTTTGCATAGTTTAATAAAATTTCGTAATAATAAAATATATATTTGTATTTTTTTCTTTTATATTAATTTTTTAAATATTTTTTGTTGTCTGCTCAAAAAGTATTGTGAAATTTAAGTGCTGTTTCTTTTCGCTTATGTCTTTTGCGCCCCTTTAAGTAAACCCTGTCAGTTCTAGATGGTTCAAATTAGGTTGGGGAACTATATTGACTAATAGACAAAATGAGACGACAAATGCAAACTCAAAACCACGTTTGTAAAAATTCGAAATTCTAATGTGAAAAAACATTAAACCGGAATACAAGATCTAAAGCTCTAATTTCGTAATACTTTTTGAACAGACCTCGTATATAAATTTGAAAAAAGCCTATTAAATTCCAACATATTTTCAAAATCAAAGCTATTAGGAAATTAGTTTTAAAGACAGTTCAGATATATCTATATAATATAGTTTAGAAAAAGTGTAGGCTCACATTATAAAATATTTAAATTTCCCTTTCTTTTACTACAACTGATTCATATCGCTTCTGTTTACCTGTTCTGAGTGTTGGGTGTAGCCAGAGAGAAAGTTGTGATAGTTTTTCCGTTCTTTTTTTTAACAATTTGATATATAGAATTTCTATATATGTATATAGATTTATAATAATGTTCGCCTTTTGTTTGAATTACATTTGTGTAAAAGCATTTTTAGCAAAAAAATTAAAAATTTACATTTTGTTTCATTTCTAAAATCTGTTTCATCAGAGTTTGTGTTTCATTACAAATATTACTATTTTACCTCTTCTTCTGTTACTCATTTATATTATATAAAATAAATCATTTACCAACATTTCGGTTTTTCGTTTTCTGCGCTTTGTGTGAGGAAGCTTCATATACCATCTATAAATATATATGTATATATTTATATATACTATATAGATATACACTTTAGTTTTCTTTTGTTTTTCATATAATTGTTAAAAAATTAATGCCACTTGTGCCACTTGCTATATATTTATATGAATATATGTATGTATATACGTACGATCGACATCTGCAACTGTTCTCTAGCTCTAGTTGCTTACAGTTTGACATGGACATGCATATACATATACATACATACATACATACGTCATTCTTTCAATACCAATCAATCTGTAACTCTCTCTAATGCAACTCTGCCTCTCTCTTATACCAGCTCTTGGAGCTACATCATTCTTCCTTTCCCTCTCTCTCCATCTCTTTGTCTACTTATCCTCGCCTATGCCTTCGTCAGTTGTTGTCTTACGCTCTCTAGCCTCATCGTTGCTGATATCACATTTTTCAGCCAACATATCCTCGATACCCTCGTCGTCCACCGCCTGGCTCTCGCCGGGTATATGCTTGCGCACAGGCAGCACACCGCACAACTCATCGCCGTCCTGAGGTAATGGCGGAAACTTGGCATACGAGGTGTTCGCGATGGTGCCCACGGTGCTGTCCTTATAGCAATCGGGTGTCATACGCACACGGCATACCTCGTAGGCCTTGACATAGCCCAGCTTGGTGTATAGATTCCTGGACGCATCATTCTGTGGACGTATGACAACGAACGGTGTATAGCCGCGCTCGATCACCAGCTGAGTCAATGACTTGGCCAAGCGAATGCCATAGCTGCAAGAGAGGTGAGATAGATTAGAATACTAGAGATCTATATCATCAGAGGGAATGGCTATACCCACCCCATGCGTCGGTAATCTGGACGTGTTTGCATAGAAAACATAGCGCCGTAATACGAGTGCACCATCCATGCCGCCAGCTCGTTCGTGTCCTTGCGATAGATGCCCAGACCGGGCAGCACACGCACGAGTATGTCGAAGAGCTTGACGCACTCGATTTCATTGGCCGGATATAGATCGTGTATGCCCTGAACGTTCTCCAATGTTAGCAAGCGCATTTCCGCATCGTCAGGCAGCGGCTCCAGCTCCAGGTCCGTGTTCAGCTTGTTGCACACATAGATATCACCGCTCAGTCGCTCCATCACACCCATCTTCGAGTAGAACTCATCCAGGCGATTCATAATTGCGATGTGCGTAAAGTTCAGGTACAATGGCTTTCGCCAATCTATAAGTACATCTTCGGTGCGCATCAGATCGACATGCTCGATTTGTGCGGATGGACAAAATATGCCAAAAGTTTGGTATATATTGTTGTGCGGCTGCAATTGAAATACGAGATTTATATTATGCAAATATTGGTAGAGAATGTGACTATTTACCGTTAGCGTGCATCCTGGAAAATGTAATATTATCGGCTTTTCCGGCCAATCTTTAGCAACATAAAACTTAAAGTCCCAAATACGATCATTCAGGTACGTTTTAATGGTTTGATGAAACTGCAAACGAAAAGATCATATACGTTTATATTAGAATATATTTATTTAAAGGGACTTTCGGAAAATCTCTTATATGATTAGAAACATAATAAAGCAAGAGCAGTGAAGGAGGAAAACAATTGTAACTTAATTAGCATTTTTGTAGGTATGTATATGCTAAATGTATTATGTATTTGAAACAGTACAGAATTGGACTGTCTTTACTAAGAAGATTATTATAATAATTGAAGGATTTTTTTGTAATATTTATTTTCCTTTCCACAAAACTACATTGATTGGCCTATAGAGCTAATGGCTTTCGTTTAGTTAATGCTGACCTTATAGACAAGGTCTTTGTAAGTGGCCCACCGCATAGCCTTAAGATTTGCATATAAAAATATTCACGTGTTGTTTTAAGCGCGCCTGGAAAAAGTTGAAACTTTGGCTAACACCGAAACTCCAAAATTTCTTGAAAGGCGAAAATAGTTTACTTTAAGGCACGCCCCCCTTGCACAGAGCCAGTTCCTGCTCCTGCACCTGCACCCATCTACAGCCAAACAAAGCGAACTTGAGAGGAGCAGTTCCTCGTTTGCCGCTTGCCGTTTGCAGGGCGCATTAAAAATTGAAATGAATCGTTCGTAAACAGTTGGAACAAAAAATCAAAAAAAGAGGTCAACATCAGTCAGTCGATGGGTCGGCGAGATTGCATGACTCTGTGTGACTATGCGGTCTACCTGGTTGGGTGGGTTGCTGCTGCTAGGCGCTTCACACACATCTCGCCCACGCCCACAACAGGTAATTGTTGCTACAAATTACCTGAGAAGTGGGCGTGGCTGTCAGATATTATAGAGTCGTGTCGGTGGCATGCAACAAAGGCTGCCTCAATATTTATGTGCATTTTAAGTGGGCGGCAATCGGAGGTCGAATATTAGGTCTATGGGTCTGTAGGTCTTTTCAGAGATGTAGAGCCCGTAGAGCATTGTTACTTACCTTTAATGATTCCGGCAGATAGCGCTCTAAAGTTACCAAAATTTCTGGAAGCTCTGATTCATGCACCAAACGAAAGTGTCTACCTTCAGGAATGATTTCCATTTCTGTAAAAGAGAGAAAGAGAGAGAGATAGAAATAGATATACTCTAATAAAACTACGTACATACGTATATTTTAGTTTTATTTACAAAATAACCAATTGAGTTGTCAACTTCGAGATACTTCAGATAATTGACAGTTTTCCATTTCTACAATTTTATCCATATCCCACTTGCATTCCCTTAACCACCTACCACACTTAGCTCTGAGTCATCTGATTCGTTAAATATTCATAAAGGGTTCAACCATCTGTTAACAATTAGGGAATTAGAAACTATTTAAATTTAAATTTTATTTAGGCAGTCTTTTCCGTACTTAATAAAACATTAGCCTGTAATCCTCTTACGCTTCATAAATTTCACTTTTCTTTCCACACTTGTAGATTTATGTAAATATATACATCATACACATGCATACTAGATATATGTATAGCCCATAGAGACTACTATACTCTGGAATATATATGTATTATATATAATGTGTATACTCTACATACATACATATATATACTAGACACATTTTATTCAGCATAATGGCAACTGCAGCTGCCATTAGCTCTCTGCCTCGCATATGAGTCGCTTGCCACATTTTGCAGCATTAATAATCTCAAATATTTGTTTGCTTTTTCGAGTGCAATGGGTTATTTGTGTGCCCCCCTTTTCTGCATCAAATACACCCACTTTCTCGCTCTATGAAAGCCTCACGTTTTGGCCTCAATCAAGGCCAAAAGGAATGGATTATGAAAGCACTCAATGTGCCACAGTTGGGAATGACCGACTAGATTATTATCATCATTATTATTATTTTTAATGATATATACTATTATTTTCATTAGCATTAGCATTGCCATATTGATTATTATTACTATGAAATCATATCTTATTAAAAGAAACTTTCATTTATACATGTACACTGATTATCCCCTCACAGTGGTTCCAGGGTATTTATGGCAATATGTACAAATCAAATATGCAAAATAAAGAGTCAAGAAAATGCCGTTGACAGGCACAACTTTGATGATAATGATGGTGGTGATGCTGCTGTCATTTTGGCTAGTAAAATATATATTCTATAAGTTATGGTCATATCCTTTAGATTTTTGGCATTACGTATCGAATATGTGAGCACATCCGTTATTGAACCAATTCTCAAACCGTATTAGCTGCTATAAACCGCATACGTAACAAGCTATTTCCTTACCCACAAAATAATATAAACCGTTGCCTTTAATGGCATGGAAATGTGTAACGAAACTCTTGGGCTTCCTTTGCTTGATATATACATTTTATACAACTATATAAGTTGGGCTCCTATATTGTTAACACAGAAAAGTGCAGTCAGTGGGCACTGTAACCTTCTTACTCCATTATAAACTACATTAAACTAAAGTTTATCTCACTTAAACATGTTTTTTGTATCCCAGTTCCTATTTTCGTTGATTGACAGCCTTCTCGACAAAAAGGAGGAAAAATGCTGGTTGTTTGACTATTTGACTGATTGATGATGTGATTGATTGGCTCAAATGGCGAATATCATTCATTGCTTGTTTTACTGGGTTACTATGACTATATTTATTACGGCCATTTGTGTTGTGTGTCTCGAAGCGAACAAAACGAAGCAAACATCAACGCCCCTACATGGGGGTAACTATGACGGACGCTAATGTCTTGTGGCTGATTTGTGGAAATTAGTATTTGTATTAGTCGTGTTCTTGAATAATACTTATGGATGTAGGTGATGAAGTGTGTGGGTTGTGTGCTTAAGGGTGCAACGCTATGATTTCTTAAGGGCTACGCTAAACATTGCTCACAGGAGACAATTTTGATGTCAGCCGAACCCTGAATACAAGATTTCCTTAGATAAAGGTGGTTTACTTTGATCGTTAAGAAGGAAATGAGATATTGGCAATTTTACAATCTCATACTGAGATCACGATTATCGTAAACCAATATTCATGATTCATTGAACTACACTTTCAATTTAAAATATTTTCCTTTCTACATTTCTACCTAGATTCGAGGAATCGATTACCTGAACCGAACTGAACACCAAGTGCCTCTGCAGCCCTGGGGTCTCTGCCCACTTGCATATATGTACGTCTGAGACAGTATAAATATGCAGCTCAAAATACAAAATCAATATACAATAATAAGTGTTTCTAATCTGTTGTCAGGCAGACAGTCAGAGGAAGGGTGGAAGGGAGAGAGCAAGGAGAGCGCGACACCCGATAGTCGCTTGAACAGAGACCGTTCGCATAACAACTTTTTTGTTTGCTTACTTAGCCGTTAAAAATACCGTTGACATTTCGCAGCGGCAGCCGCAGCAGGTAGCAGACACCGCAGCCGTCTGGCGAATCGCAAATTCCCCGATAGTTCCATATCGTTGCCATTCCCAAATGTGTAGGCATCTGCGGTCCCTCTCCCCCTTGGATCCTGTGGCACCCGCTGTGCGCATCGCGCTTGCCGGCCAATTAATTTGGTTTTTGCCCCAATTACAATCGTGAAAGTGCCTATGAAGCGTTAATTTTGTATACCCTATCAAATGGGGTATATGACATTTAGTCAGTAATATGTATTCCTTTTACTTAATAATATAATTCAATTTATATAAAATAATATCACTTGTAATATAATGTTATTGTAATTGTATATTTTCTACATATATTGCTCTGCAGCAAATTTCTGTAGATAAATTAACCAACTGTTGCTTCATTTTACACAATCCCAACTATTCGCAGTTCAGCTAAAGGGTATTCTAAATTCTATTCACGTTTGATTTGTTTTCCTCTCCTTCATTTCTGGGAGACACTCGATATAAAAATATGTTCATGGGCGAGCAGAAATCTCTGCTTTAATTGACATGCACATGTGCACTTGCATATGCACATATATACTCATGCACATGTATCTATGTATGTATGTGTGTGTGTATATATGTATATATTTAAATACTTACAAAAAATATTAAATCCGTTGACCTTGTATGAATTTGTTGCTGCTTGTTGCTGTTGTTGTTGTTGTAGCGATTGCTTTTGCGTTTGTGTCAAGCCTGAAGTCAGCTGCTTGAATTAATTTAATTAGTTTTTACTTGAGCCTAATTTGTAATTAATTTGATGGCAACAAATATTTTAATTTTTTAAATTAAAGTTTTTTGTAGAAATTTTTCTCAGTTTTAGAAAAAAGTGCAGTATGAAAATAATTTTTTTTTATTTTTTTAATTTGTTCTTTATATGCGAATCACAGATGCTCTTTATTAATATAATTGGTTGGTATTAAAATTGTTGAGTGCTAGTTTTTTTGTTTCTTGTTGAAAAATTTAGTTGCCTGGTAGTTGATATTATTTATATAAACTTTGAGTTTTTCATAGATTGTAAATTGTATTTAACCGTTGTCTCATGTCGTTTGGTTAGGCCCTTTATGAATGGAGGATGTCGGCAGGCTGCTTAGGAGCAAGAGCTGCTATGCTTTTTTGTCTGTATATATCTATTAATGTATACGTATGTGCGTCTATGTTTATATGTGCATCAAAATTTCGAAGTACGGTTGTTGGTTTTGTTGTTGTTGTTGTTGTTATTGCTACTGCTGCTGCTGCTGCTGCGACTCCTCCACAGACAGGCCTAACCAGCCAGGAAAGCCCGTTATTCCTTTTGCTTCTGTTTTTCGTTTGTTATATTCGCTTTTATTGTATTTGTATTATATGTATCTTCGGCAGATACAACAACAAGCGTGTGCTAGTCCAGCATGGCGGCCGAGGACGTGCAGTAGTTGGTGATGGTAATGCTCTGTGCTTCTCTTCTCTCCGCTCTTTATTCCTTCCACTCCTTCTTATGCTTGCTGCTGCTGCTGCTGCTGCTGTTGTTGTTGTTGCGATTGCTGTTGTTGCGTCCCACGCACACTGAGCACACGGTACGGTATTTTTCAGCTGTATTGGTGCTTAGAAGGTATTTGGTTGTCCGTCTATCTGTTTCACTTGTTTTTTGGTTTGCGATTTATGTATTTTCACGAAAATTGATTTTCTGCTGTGCTGCTGCTGCTTCGGTTGCTGTTGTTGCTGCTATTGCTGCTGTTGCTGGCCTGGTTCTGGTTGCTGCTGCAGCTGTGTGGGCTTTGGTAGTATCCTTGTGCGGCGCCTGCTTTTTGGCTTCAGTTATTTGTTTAGTGCCAGGCCCAGCCCCAAGGACGCGCCACTTGGACACACAAACACACACACTCGAGCGCGGCACACACAGCGACACACGCACAGTTCGAGAGAAATTCAATTCGCCTAATTTAATTGTTGTATTAAGACTCTGTGGGCTCTGCCGTGGGCTACGTTTTTGATTCAATTCTGCTGCTGTTGTTGTTGTTGTTGCTGCTGCTGCTGCCCTATGCAGTGCGTTCCAAATTTGTTGTGGACTTTGTGTACTTTGTGCGCTGCGCTTCGGAAGGCGTTTGGAATTCGCAGGAATCGAACTAATCTGACTGACTGACGACAACGAACTGATTCTGAATCCAAGGAGCAGAGCCAGATGTTGGCCCAAGTTTCTATATTTATTTGTGAGTGTGTGAATGTGTGTGCGTATGTGTAGCGAATCGGCACTGCAACGTGGCAGCGTCGTCAACGTCGTGTTGCCGACATTTTTGTTGCTGTTTTTATATTCGCATTTCGCTGTTGCTGCTGCTCTCGGCTATCGGCTGTCGTCTGTTCGCAGTCGGCTTTCGTCTGCATTCTCGTCCTCGTTTCGTGTGTTGCGCTACACAGAGCTCGAGAGTTTACGACTTTGCCGCTTGCTTTGTAACACATTTTCCATCCCCTAAAAATTAAATCTTTTGTTATTTATCGAGGAAAACTGTTTTCCAAGAATTTCCATTGCATACTTTTCGGGTGCTGGAAAAATCCCGAGCATTAGATATAACGAATTAAGGATATAAGTAATTTTAACTGTCATAAGAAATGATAAATAAATTTAAGTTTTAAATTAATTAAATCCAGACATTAAAAATTGAATTATATATGTATGTGTTTAACTTTGATTTATATTCATTAGATGTTAAGCGCATCCAACGTTCGTTCAGTTGTGTTTTTGCTTATGCATGTTACAGGCACATTTAAATGCCGCTTGCATTTGTGTTTGTGTTCTTGCGCTCACATGTTGCCCGTCGCATCGCAGCTGCTCTCTCTCCCTCGCTTGCGCTCTCACACTCACACTCACTCGCACTCTCTCTCGACGGAATGAGAGCGAGCACAATGTTCGGCATTAATGCTGCATGCAATAACATGCCAGAAGTGTGCGAGTTGCCAGCCCGCCAACTCTAACCCCCTTTCTGACTCCATAGCTTTGGTTTGGGAGTTTTGCTGCTTTTGTTTTTGCCTTTTTCGTTCTTTTGGGCTGGCCACGCTGCGCTGCTTAGCGCAA
The DNA here is from genome assembly GCA_035045965.1 of Drosophila aldrichi. Classification (NCBI taxonomy): domain Eukaryota; kingdom Metazoa; phylum Arthropoda; class Insecta; order Diptera; family Drosophilidae; genus Drosophila; species Drosophila aldrichi. The sequence continues at coordinate 497,501 of JAWNOM010000470.1, forward strand.
CTGTACACCCCAAAGCAGCAGTGCTAGCAGTAGCAGTAGCAGCAGCCGCACTGGCAACAACAACAAGCGGCAGCTAAAGCAATAATAGCAACAATAACACCGCTCGTCTTTGCATGCGTTTCCACAACACATTTGCCAAAATGGCCACGGCGTCAGCGCAATACGTATACGCCACGTAGCGCCGCCATCGGGACGTGCACGTGTCGCCGGCGAGTGAAATAGGAAGAGAGTGAGAGTAAAGACCCATGGCCCCTTTCACTCACTTTTTGCTTCACTGCCTGGGCTCTCTATTAAATGCTTCCCCCGCTGGCTCTCTCACTCCTCTCTCTCTCTCTCTCTCTGTTTCTTTCAGTCTTACTCCGCTGTGCTCATGCTCATTTGTTTTGTTTATGCCGCACAGCTGTGAGACAGCCGAAAATCATTTTAATCGCCATTTTTTTTTTTGGCCGTTTAAAATGGACATGCACACAAACCAGGGATGGGGAGTTATTTTCAAGGTCGCTGCTGAGTATTGTGTGAGTGTGCGTGAATTGACATTTTTATTGGCGTCAAGTGGCGACATTCAAAATTATTTCAAGCCGTAGTCAACCAGCCAGTTACAGTTAAAGTTACAGTTACAGTAATTAAAACGGACATATAGACGCGCCAAAAGTTTTGGGTGTTCCATTGGAGTTGGCAAGTAAGTTAGCCTGCCGGCCCATGCAACATGAATCACGCAAGCCCCATAGCACGCTAAATAAAAGAAATGGAAAAATGACGCCAGCTAGTAGCACACACCGCACCCGTTCCCGTTCCCGCTCCGCTTTCCAGTGCCAGCACCACATTTTTCTGCTGACAGTTCGCACCATGCGTGGTGTTGATCGATGTCTGTTTGTGTGTGTGTATGTGTATTGGTATGGTTGTTATAACAGATACGCGGATTGTTATTCGATGCGCTCATTTCCAAGGAAACTTTAGCCATAAAAAGTAGGAACTTAACATATAAAGCAACACGGCTCTGCAGTTGGGGGCTCCAGTTACAGCTAATTTTTTTATCAGGTGTTTGGCATTTGCGCTAGGAGCTTCTCTTTGTCCTTCAACTAAAGTTTTTCAGCACTGCAAGAAAAGAATAATATGAAAACAATTAGAAAATATATTATCAATAAGTATTTTATTTATTTATTTTTAATTTTTATCGCAAACCATGTATGCATCGTGATATTTTATGAAGATCATTCACAAGTCATGCTTTAAATTGTAAATAACTCCGTTTTCGTTGAGTGTATAGCTAAAAAGTGGGCTGAAATTTATGGTGCTGTATTTGCTTATTAAATGCTTTGCCAATTTCTACAACAGACACACATTCACATTTGGACATTCCACGAGGGCCACAATTGACCTCCGTTGACAAACTGGCAAATGGCAAGTCAAAATGGCGACCAAGGTCGGCCATGGAGTTAAACAACGCTGGCCTTTAATTAGCTTTGCCAGCAGTGGCAGCAGTGCCGGCAGCAGCAGCCGGATTACTCATACGTAACGTGGTACGAGTGAGTGCGAGCAGGAAGCGACGCCTATTTCTGCCCATTGTTTCAATCGACTCCAATGCAGTGCTTGTGTGGTCAAACGTGCATTGAGTGGCACGTGGCACGGCACATTCAAAGCCGGCTCAAAGGGTAAAACAGGCTATGTTAATGTCAGGGTCAACCTAGTTGCAGACATGCATCCAATTGACTATATTATTTAATCTATTCAAATGAGAGCAGGTAGTTCTCGTTCGATTCCTTGAATCCTTTAGTTAGTTCACAAGTTCAGCTGCTTGTACTAGAGGGTTCTAGTTCAATTTATTGAATACACTAGTTCAGCTCCTTTTCTAATTCAAATTGATAAATCAGTTCAGTACTTTGCTTTGCAATCGGTAAGGGTTTTTGTATATTTCATTCCTTGGTTCTTATTTTTTTTTTTTAAATTAATGAACATATGAACTGTTGATTGAGCAACAACATATTGTATTTCAAATAATAATTTCACATTACAACGCTCACTGAACTGATTCAGTAGTTCATTTAAATGAATCATTGAACTTTACATATTGTGAACGAAAAGCCTCAACTCTATTTCGCATGCCCATAATAAACATAAATCAAGGAATTATATTATATATACATATATAAAAAGTACAGTTTTACATTGTTGTTCATTTTTCCGCATTATTTAAGAGCAATTGACAGCGCCGACAGCTGCTTTGGGGACACAGTCAGATACCACAATTGTTGACCTTGACTTGCCAGTTGACAATTAAAGTTATTTTCATTTGCTTTGGGGACATGTTTATTTAACGACAATATGGCCAAAAACAAGAGCCATGAATAAAATATAAACAAAAACCATTTGATATTTATATATATAAGAGATAGAGAGAGAGTGAACGAGAAAGAGTGAGAGAGAGAAATACATGTGTCATGGTTTGAAATGTAATTGTAATTATAATCTACAATTTCCATCGTAAACATTGATTTTCCCCTTCGCTTCTTTTCGATGAATTTTTTGAACTCTCATGTTAACATGTAGACAGACTGCAACAGCTAACCATAGACTTAAGAACTATTAGTTAACAAAAAATTCGTTTGGAATTGCCAAGCTGTCAATTTTTGTTGTACTAAGTACTAGCGAATATATAAAATTATTAAATATAAACATGAATTAACATTTAAACATTTTTTAAATCTCAAAAAAATTGGCGCCACCTAAGTTAAAGTGTGACCAGATACTTAAGGCTAATATCACATTAAACTACATGTAGGTATCGATCACAAAATCAAACTATCGCATCGTACATTTTTATCGATGGCGAACTATGTTATCGTAACAACACTCATCCCAAGCTCATCAGTTCTACTTTGTAAAACCAACGGAATAGACGTACACTTTGTCGAGTTTATTGCTGAATTCGCCGAAAATCAAAGCAACAAAAATTGATATATGTATATACATATATACATATATATATTTTTATGAATTTCACATATAATTTAGCCAGATAAAGGCAATAAAGTGTAACTCAGTTATAAAAGTGCTCAATTTGTTCATATACTTATCCAAATATTATATCTTGGTGTTTGATAAGAAATCCGTGAGAATAGTTGTTGTAGTTGCATAACCCCCGCGACCATTGTAAGCGCCAAAATAAGAACGCCCGAAGGCAACAGCAACAGCAACATCAATCAACACTAGTACGAAAATTTCATTGTCGCTTATGCAAAACAAAAACAAGAAGCGCAGTGAGAATATAAAAAAGATTCCATTGCCGGGAGCACAGCCGTTTCCCCGGCTCCGGGGCCCCACAGGCCGTCGAGCTACAAGCGCTCGTTAATAATATTTTAAGGGAAAATCAAAACTCGATTATGTCCCAAAATCGTGAAACGCTGATACATTTACTAGCCGGCGCGTAAGTGTTGAAAAACATGTTAATATTTGTTGTTTTTGTAATGTTATTTTTGTTATTGTCAATTGCGTCTTATCGGCAAAACTTAGAAACCGGTTTTAGTTGGAATCTTAGAGCAAAGGCAGCAACGGCGCAGTTGTGTTTAAGTAGTTGAACAACAACAATAATTAGACAAATTGACCCGCTGCAGTCGCGAAAGTTGGCATAGGCGCCAAAAAAATAAAATAAGAAGCAGATAGAAAGCAAAGCAAAGCAAAACTGACAAACAACAAAACCAAAGCAGTCACAAACACTTACACACGTGCACACATATGTATGGACATATGTATATTTGTATGTGTGAATCGTAATCATCTGTTCAAATCATGCAGTGTTCACGTGTTTAGTTTATTTTTGGCAGCAGCAGCCGACGTTGCAGCCCACGTTACGCAAAAATAATTCATAATAAATAAATAAAAACAAAACGATAATAAATGTCACAGTAGAAGCTTGAGAATAAAGCAAAGGAAAACCTAGCCTTGATTGCACAATTTTGCCATTCACCCAAAACATTGAACTCTAATCTAATTGCGATTCCAACTAGAAAAAACCATTATTAATGAATTGTATAAATGAGAATGAGTACAAATGTGCATTGCCTTATAGCTACAAAATTTACTCAATCAAAAAAAAAAATTAAAAAGCAGAGACTATAGCTAAGCTAAAAACTATGAAGCAGTGGATGAAATGAACTCACTCTCTCTCTCTCTCTCTCTCTCTCTCTCTCATACACACCGCATCTTATTGCAGCGCTTGCAATCCCAACTTTATTTATTTGACTGATTCGAGTCCAATAAGAAATCAATACAAATGTTTGTTTGTTTTTTTGTGCGAATCTTCATGTTTCTGCTGATTATGCGTATTGCTAATGTTATACATATAATATGTACAGAGGAAACGGCGATTTGATTATTTACTTTATATAAATCATGTCGATGATGGAATTTAATTGAACGGGAAACCAATTGGCTAAAGGGAACTCAAATAACAAGCAACAATTGCGTTGTTATTGTCGCTTGTTATTGTGGTCGGCTATTTTTAGATCTGCATCTTAATTTATTTTTGTGCTTTTATCGTACACCCTACAACACACGCCACACGGCGAGGCATATTCATTTTCACGCCCATCACATTTACAGGTGAAATCCAGTTGGCAAATGTTTTGTCAACCAGTTTTCAGTCTTGTCTTCTTCTTCAATTTCATCTGTATTTTGTTGTTGTCAGTTTGGAGGTAGTGGCTTCTGTTTACTTGTGCGAACCGACCGACCCGACTCGAGTCGAGTCGAGTCGAGCCTCTGCGAGCGTGAAATGTAAATAAATTAGGCGAGGGCTTGTTTTTTAGCTGCGGAGTCGTTATAGTTTTGTAGCTTTTGCTAAATACATTCATCATTTATTTGTGTCTTTTGTTTTTTGTTTTTGTTTTTTTTTTCGGGTAAACAAACAGAAAAGGCTGACTCTAGAATCAAGAATCAACAGGCTGCAACAATAAATAACTTGATGATTCACAATAAAGAAAACTTTTAAAGCACCTTAAATTTCCTTATTACAATGTTTATATAATATATTTACATATATGATTATGTAAAACGCCTTTATATCATTGTGTATTCCTATTATCAAAAAATTAAGTTGATTTGAATATAACAAGTTCAATAGTTCATTCGCATAGACTATTTAAGCAAACTGATTCTAGAAATTTCTGTAATAGTTTCACTCATTAAATTTATAAATATATTGAAATTTTGAGGTGTTTATTAATGATGATTCTCTCACCTGAGCTTCTTAGTTGTCATTCCATTGCCAATTGACCAGAATCTTGAACTGAGTTACTTAAATTATTGCTATTGAACGTGACTTTGTAAGCCTCCTTGCCCAAGATCAAAGTAGACTGCAGAATGCCGGCCGGCCAGCCAGCTAGTCAGCCAGCCAGCTGTATATATAAGAATTATTTACAGTCTGTACGCGCCTATTAAATTCGCCATGTAAACAGCTTTAGGCTAAGCAGAAACTAGAAAAGAAACGAAAGAAAAACTCACGTTGCATATTGCACATTGCCTCTTTGCCTCTCTTTCTCACTCTCGCTCTAGGCAACTTGAGCTGATTATACAACTGTTGTCTGGCTAGTGAAATTAACTCATGTGTGTTTTTATACTCATTCACGAAGTGAATTATTATACTCATTCACGAAGTGAATTAGTATATTGGTTTTGTGCAATGTCCGTCTTGCTGTCCGTCCGTCCGTCCGTCCGTCCGTCCGTCCGTCCGTCCGTCTGTCCGTATGAACGCAGTTCATTTCGGCGCTATTGAAGCTAGAGACTTGAAATTTGGAACACATACTCGTGTATAACTCCGATTTATAAAGTGTTAAAATTTTCCCGATCCGCCCACTAGGGGCGTGGCAAATCGGAAAATGCATTTTCCGATATACCAGAAGTCATGTTAGTTGAAGAGCAAGAAAGCTGAAATTTGGTATGTAGATGCGCGTTGACCACCCAAGTCCAAAAAGCTATGGTGGATATATCTCCGCCCATTGGGGGCGTGGCAAATCGGATAAAACTGTATCTCCTAAAGTTCTAAAGCTAGAACGTTGAAACTTTGCATGTAAGCTAATGTTATGATTCTATAAAGCCTGATGAAAAATTTATATGTCTACGCCCACTAGGGGCGTGACAAATCGGACCTGAAGATATAGTGATTTTCCCGATTTTGCTATATTTTAGGCATTATTGATGCTAGAGACCTGAAATTTGGTATATATACACGGGTTGACCACCCAAGTCCAACAAGCTATGGTGGATATATCTCCGCCCAAAGGGGGCGTGGCAAACCGCAAAAGTTTATATCTCCTAAAGTATAAGAGCTAGAAGCTTCAAATTTAGATAGTTGTATTACTGGTAACATCCTCTATCGATTCCCCAAAAATAATTTTTACGCCTCTTTGCGGGCGTGGCACATCGAAAAATACCCTGTAATTTTCACATTTTTGGAGCGTAAGCATCCAAACTTTACAGTTAGACTACCGTTAGCTCGTTCTACGATCTGGCCAAAAATGAGATGTCTACGCCCACTAGAGGCGTGGCAAATCGAGAAAAACTGCGTTTTCTGCAGTACTAGAGCTAAACTCAGTTACTAAAGTGCTGATGGGATGTGAATGAGTATCCCGCAGTCGGTAACGCCCGACTGCAACGTTCTTACTTGTTCTATATACTATATAAGTATATATAATATATCTATACTCATATGTAGATGCATATGTATATGTATATCTATCTATTCCCAAGTATTTCTATCTTTCAAGCAGTATCTTGTACAAAAATAACAACACACATAGATAACATATACATACATATAATATATATGTATATGCATCATAAATGCCCACTTTATCGATATAAATAAACTAAAACAAATTGTGACAGGCAAGCAACTTACTATATACCATAGATAATATATGAATACACTATATATACTATGTACCAAAGGCCCTTTTCAACTTGAGTGCATTTCACAATTGCCGCAAGCAAATTGCTCTCAAGGTGCATTTTGCAATTTGCACATGCTTATCAGATTGTATATATAAATATATATATATGTATATACTTATGTATCTTTTCTTATTTGTTATATATTCGCATATAGGATATAGCTGCAGATTTATCTGCGTCTATTTGGCTGGCGCCCATAATTTTATTTATCTTTCTCTATGACCTATGTTAAAGGTGTCAAAGGGTATATACATTGATAACAGAGTTAAGTAAATGAATATTGATGCAAATGTATTTACATAATAATATGAATAATATCAAGAGCATACGTTGAAAAGGTTAAATCTGCTATTTGCAGAATTCGATCAAAACGAATACAATTACAGGGTATTTTTATAGTTGGTCACTCTCTACATTTGTCGCAAGCTTTGTTGTTAGTGTCCACTTTTGTTTTCGCAGAAACAAACAACGACAAATGCGGCCTAACATTCGATTTGTTTTGGTTTCTGTCGACCGTCGCCTCTATAAACCAGGTGAGGAGGGAAATAAACTTTTTCTGGCACATTGACTCAGTTGAAGGCGATTGCAGCTAAATAAACAACATTGCTAACAAGCTGCAGACATAGACAGATATTGAAATAGAGATAGAGGATAGAGATAGTGGATAAGGATAAGGATAGGATAAGGGACAAAGGATAGAGGATAGAAAGCAGAGTTTACCAAGATTAGGAATAAATAATAGCGATAGAGCGAGGACAGAAGAAAATCGGCATACGACTATATAAATTATAATAGATCAGGCAGCGTTATTTATAGACCTCATCTAGCTGCATAGAATGTTTGTCTATTGAATGTGAGAAAATTTCCATGTCAAATTGTTTTCTATTCAAAATGAAATTTTCTTTTGTACCGAAACTTGGTTTTCAATTGGGCGAACAAAAATATATATTTTGTTGCTTTGTTTTTGTTTTGACCAATGTTTCATTTTGGCTTTAAGTCGGTTTGCGTGCCTTAACGCACGTACGCAATATGCTGCCTGAGGTAATCTCATATCTCGACTCTCTCTCTCCTTCTCATAATTATTACTGCCACTGAAGTTGGTTGGAATTTGACATTTCTATTGAATTAGTATATCATAATCACAAATAAAGCACTTAATTAAATTTTTATTTATAATACAAACGAAATGGCATTTTTTTCTTGAGGTTTTCTTCTGTGACCCTGAGAAATGTAAAATGTGCGCTAAATTATGTCAAGGGCGAAATCTTTGCGTATGTACATATATATTTATATATCTATTACTAATGAGGAAGAGCTTGCTTATAAATAAAGATTATATATATGCAGATATATATAGTTCAGTTGATACGAATAAACTTGGCATTTTATAACAGATAAACAAATTCAAAGTGCGTTTTGCGGCAGACGAAGAGAATTTTATTTACAAACAAACATGAATAGGTGAGGGTCTGAATATGCGAATATTCATATATGTGTATGAATAGGTACGGACGGACCAACTTGGAGAGTATAATGGTCATAATTATAAAGATAGTGAACCATGACATGCCCAATTTTAGTATCATAATAATTTCTATTATCATTTAAACTTAGGAATGAATAATATTTGTATTATAATTTTAACAAGTATGAAAGCTTCCCCTGAACAAATTATTAGCAAGCCGCAGAGAGCATTCCCATTCGTCACTTGAAGCTCGACTGTAACGAGAGAGATAGTACTTGAGTAAGAGTAGAGAAGTGCAGAAGATCATTAAAGTTTTCTATGTGTATGCAGCAGTATTCATTTGGTATTTGTATTTAGGTAAAACGAAGCTAGACTGCTCACAGCAGCAGAGAGCGTTCCCATTGCTCACTTGAAGCTCGTCTGCAACGAGCTCTACCTGTCGTTGAGCTCAAAATTTGAAAGAGACAGTGCTTGAGTAAAAGTGGCCCTATATAAAGGGCAGCAGCTGCAGCATTTCTTCAGTCAGTCTTCAGTCTTCGTCCAGGCCTGGTGGGGGTCAGCGCATTAAAGTGAGGTAGAGTGTGTGATCGATCAGCTAAGCATTAAAAACGTAGCGGATGAGCTACGTAGATGAATTACGTAGATGAATTACGTAGATGAATTACGTAGAAGAAAGAGGAAATACTTGGGAAAAATACTTCGAAATACATACGTAGAGGAAATACGTAGAAGAAATAGACAGGCAAATAGTTCTAAATCATCAAGAATATGTATGTATATACTTTGTGGGGTCTGCTACGCCTCCTTCTGCTTGTTACATACATTTCAACAAAACCATTATACCCAGACAATTACCCCATTTTTGCATATATGTAAACAATCCATAGTTAGACAGGAAGCTACATATATAGAGCATGTTTATAGAACCATGTAGAATAGCATATGTGTTTATATAGTATATAGTATGTATAAATATATAGCATATACATATATTCTCATGGAAGATTCCGTTTCAAGTTCAATGGTGAAGCAAATTATCGCTGCATTTACTTAATGAGCAGGTGAATCGTTCATGAACGAACGATGAGTCGAGGCAAGAATATGTTCATGACCTATTGAAATAGATTTTGTTTTATTAAACACTAAACAAGTCCAACAAGGGCTTCCACAGTCTCATTCACTGATCAAAGAACAAGTTCATTTGATTCAATTTATTGTCAAGTCGAAATGAACATTTTGACTTATAGATATATATGTATATGCAGCCCTCGCCGTCGTCTCTTGAACTGCATTCGACTGCGGACATTTCAGACTACGATATCTCTGCATATAGCCCGAACTCAATGGCCCCACACACGCCTACAGATCGTATGAAAGAAGAGGCAAATATATTCAAAACTCGCCAACCGGTCGATGGTCGATTTACCTGATGATTTTACTGAATCGTCTCGGAAGCCGTAATAAGCTACACGCGCCAGATGAATATCGAAATTTTCCTTCTTTTTTTTTGGCAGACAGACGAAAGCGAATTCGAATTCGAATGCGAATTCGAATGCAAACGTGCCTCGTGAATCGTGCCTTGCAGGTGGCAGCCACGAATTTCGGGCATGTTCTGATAACAGCTACGCTCTAGCCACTTTATAACTGATATACCAATGCGTCACGGGCGACTTTGGCTCCCGAATGTTTCTTCTTCTTCTCTTCGTTTTATATATGTATATTTTAATTGCGCCGTTGGTGGCAAATCTTATCAGCGAATTTTGACGTCGTCTCACCAAAAATCTCCAATTTTTTGCACTTTTTGCAGACACGCTAAAATGTTTTGTTTGATAACAAAAAAATTTAATGCGAAATTACGAAATCGACGGAAAGTTTTTGTTTATAGGTCAGGCTGAGAGGTGTGCGATAAAAATTGTCTACGAGATTTTAATCATGAATTAGAAAATACTTATAATATAAAGATAATGTAATGGGCGTAGATTAAAGTAAAAGAAAATTAATTTTCGCTATGAGAGCTTGTCCTGTTATTACTGAATGAGAAATTATGAGGCATTCGTAAGCAGTCTGCTGATGATGAAATTCCTAGGTTCTTGAAATATGTAGCTATACAGACTCTCAGCTGCTTACATTTTGTTAACTTGTTGTTATAGAAATAAATGTATGTATATGACATGTTCCATTTATATTTATTTTATAATTTAGTCTCACATAACTCTGAGCTGAATACTAAGTAAAATAATTACATAACCTGTAATGAAGTGCAACAAGATAGTATTTAATCTATTGAAATAACTATAAAGAATCGGAACCAATTAACTTGTGTTCCATTCATTAGATCTACATATATTTGATTACAACTCGTTATTTTGTCACAATTCACTGATTTCTCTTGTCGCATTCCACTGATGAGTTAAGTGACTTCTATTTATATTTATAAATATACACATACATACATACATACAATATACATATATACACGTATTTACATAGATGATGGCACATCTGTTATCTGTTTGTCCGGCTGTCTGTTGATTTATATTGAATTTCTCACCCACTGCTCTATGGTTGCTGCTAATGGTGAAATTCAATAGGCGTCTGCTACCGCATTTCTCGTTAATAAGTTGATACAATTTGCATAATAATTATTGCTCGTCGTTATTTATTGTTGCTTTAGCTGTGGCATTACACGGCTATCGACTCTGTCTATAAGGTCGATCGGGCAACGTCTTCCAAATACCTAAACATATGGCGTGTTTCGATGTCTGTACAAGTTTGCACCGGCTGCTCGGGCTCAATTATGTCACAGACCGTTAGCAGATTCCAGGCTCAGATTTCTTTTCCACATTGTCTACACATACATATAGAATACATGTATATTTGTAGAACATAAGTCAAATCCATGTCTGGATGCCTGATAAGCACACGCGGCTTTGTTCGGCATTGGCAATTCATTTGGTTGAGGCACGGCGGGTTATCAGCCAGCGCAGGGGTCAACGTATAGCCGGACAGAACCGGTTTGCATGTCGCCCCTGCTGTAATCACAATTCGATTTGTGAAATTGTTTACTAGTTTTTATACTGCCTACAGCCTAGAGGGGCAAGTGCCAATGGGAGAGCTCTGATCTGCTGCATGATTGGCATTAAATGCATTAAAAACTCTTGATAAGATAAGAGTCAATAATATGGGACAGCTACTAGAATACTTTTTCTGTATATTTATACATACATATGTACATACATATGTATAACAGTAAAGGTCCTCGACTATCTTAGATATCAGGTGACTTTGGCAGAAATTAATCATTTCAATGAATTTTCTTTATTACGCAACGAAGAAGAGTGCTCAAGTCGGGAGTGTTCGACTAGGAAACACCCTACATACTGACACACACAAGCACACACATCTGATTCCATATACATTTATTAAAATTTTATTGTACTATTTATTAAAATTTGGGCTTTGTTTGTTCGTTGTTCTTGTTGTCGATATCTCTGCTTTCCGTCCTTTCATCGATCAAACTTTCTCTCCGATGTACTTTACTTTTCATTAATTCACGAGCCTCACAAATGCAAACAAGGGAAGAAAGGTGTTTTCCTTCTCTGTCAGTAGACTAGATAAAATCGCTTTTATTTATCGTATTCATTGTCATGGGAAATCCGAAATGAATAATGCGAGTTATACAACCATTTTAATTCAATTGTATCACGTTTTTCGGAATGTTCTTCCTAACTATTTACTAAAGAGATAAGAATACCCTTCTTGATTTCTTTATCAGAAATTAAACAAGATTTAATTCCGATATTTTCAGTGTTCCACGCAATGAAAAATTTACATGCCATGGATGATATCATCCATGGTTATATAATATTTTTGATTAGACATATTACAGATGTCGAATAGGAATGATTGTTAATGCATTGCAAAGTGCATTCCAAACCAAATCGATTTCGTATGGTAGCTGTAAATCTATCAAACTATAAAGGCAAAAGCTTTTGAATAAGGAAATGCGTAAACAATTATATATAAAGAAATATATATATATTATATTAGATGTATCAGATATATTTAGAATATTGCTACAAAGGCAAAAACAATCTTTGTGTTCAATTTGGCGAAATTTGTTTAAATGTTTGTTCTGATCGCATTTCAACAATTTGCGTAACGTGTAGCACTTGTTGTACAGTGAAAGCTCACTAGAGAGAACAGAGATAAAGCTATAGATATTTAGAATTGATTGAGTAACTATAGATTTGCTATTTTATTATTATATTTATAGTTTACTTAATTCTACTTGATTTTACCTTAAGTTGTTCGTTATTTGCATATGCTTTAGGTTGTTCGTTAAAGTCGTTTTTGCTGTATTTGTGTTTTTAGAAGTCGTGCCAAAAATTTAAGATTTCTATTTGCTGAAAATTGGTATTTTTGACTTATAGACAAAAAAAAGAATAGTTTTAGTACTGAAGAGTCTAGGACTTTAGTATATGGAAATATGGTGCACAGTTTTCTAATTGTTTAATAATCCAATGGTCCAATGGAAAGCCATAGAGAGTATTGAGAAATATACCGTAGAGTATATGTGATTTGAGTTTTTTCTTATAGTTTCTATTGATTTCCATTGTTTTCTATAAATAGAAACACCAAGGTCAAATATATGCATATTTGTGTGTCGAAGACTGAAGTATCAACGTGTTCCTATATATCTAATCTTATCTTCTCCTTATCTTGGTTTTCCTTGCAGATCCGCTGGCACAGTTGGTGCTGTGGTCACATGTCCCTTGGAAGTGGTCAAAACGCGTCTGCAGAGCTCGACGGCGTTTCTGCCCACGGCGACGACGACACGCATTGTCGAGCCAGCTGGCGGACCGGCGAATGGCGGCGCCTCTGAGCTGTTGCGGCCGGAACAACGACGTAAGCTAAGCACAACGATATTACGTAACAGATCACAGCCACAGGTGATTGGGGGTGTGCGTAGGGTAGTACCAAATTCTTATTATTGTTATTATTTTCATATTCTCTCCATTCTCCATTCCACTGATCTTAACCATCGCCGTATGCTCGAGTACCTCATGTTCATTGCATTAGCAGTTATCGATGGGCTCGCAAGTTAATCGATATTGTTTTTACAGATTATGGCTATATCACATTGCGGCATCTCCTCGACTACCCCAAAATCCATGAGTATCATGCAGTGTCTCCGGTAAGTAGAGAGAAAGTATTTAGGCAAATTTGAAAGAACAATTATCGAACGATAATCACATTTGCTATCGATTGTGTAGGCACACTCTCAAGGTGCTCGTCTCTTCCCATTTTACTCACAACTGTTTTTCCAGTTGAACTTCAATTCTAAATTTGGCAACGAAATTATATCGAACATGTTATCGATAACTCTGTCACTTGCATAGCTTTCAAGTCATTTTGCACTGGAACCACATAATTGAACATTATTGAACTAGTTTTAGTTCAGCTTGGCACATTGTCCAGCACTGGATTACAAAATGTACTATTTTGAATTAATTCCTGCCGCTCTACAACACTAATTGCGTATTTATTTCATTGTTATCTAGATACATTGTACAAAATGAAGGTCCCCGCGCTCTGTTCAAAGGTCTTGGACCCAACCTGGTGGGCGTAGCCCCATCGCGTGCCATTTACTTTTGCACCTATTCACAGACAAAGAACTCGCTCAACAGTTTGGGGTAAGTGAAAAGCAATTGTAAAACAAGCCGTTATATTATATCAGTCTAATTGACTGATCTTCCAATTTCTAGTTTCGTTGAGCGCGATTCGCCCCTGGTTCACATAATGAGCGCGGCCAGCGCTGGATTTGTTGCATCGACGGCAACGAATCCCATTTGGTTTGTGAAGACGCGTTTGCAGCTGGACTACAATGCGAAGGTGCAAATGACAGTGAGACAGTGCATCGAACGGGTCTATGCACAGGGCGGCATTGCTGCCTTCTACAAGGGCATCACAGCGAGCTACTTCGGCATCTGCGAGACGATGGTGCACTTTGTCATCTACGAGTTCATCAAGTCAAAGCTGGTAAATATCTATTTGGAAATCACTTTTGAAACTCTCTAACATATCTCGTGTGCTTTCACAGTTGGAGCAGCGCAATCAGCGGCATTCGGATACGAAGACTTCAAGAGATTTCCTCGAGTTCATGATGGCTGGCGCTGTATCGAAAACAATCGCCTCCTGCATTGCCTATCCACATGAGGTGGCACGAACGCGTTTGCGCGAGGAGGGCAACAAATACAATAGCTTCTGGCAAACGCTGCACACGGTGTGGAAGGAGGAGGGTCGTGCCGGACTGTATAGGTACGTGTTTTATACTTGCTTGGAGTTCCCCTTCCCCTTCCTTTAAAACTACCCGATTATCAGAGACATAGAGTGCAAACCTTTTCAGAGAATTCCCCTCTTTGCAATGGGGATTTTTCTTTATAATTGTCAGCTCTATTAATCTCAAATGACACCTAAACTAAAATTAAATAAGTATAATAAGTATAAATCGGTTAGATTGGGCGAGCAAATCTTTGTTTATTTGGTCATAGAGATGGATAGAACCATTATTTGTTTGTTTCGTAAAAAGGAAATAACAATTAACGCTCGGCATGCCTTTTACTAAAATTATTATGATACAGATTGAAATGATTTAGATTAATAAAATAAGAAATATTTCCCTAAAATGCAAAATCACGTTTAAAAATTTAAGCTCACGGTGGGAAATTAGCTTAAATCATAAATATTATTATTATTTCCATATATCCACCTCTGTTCTTGATAGATTAATTATAATTTACATGCCACGCATAGATATGGTTCTTATATATTAGCGTAGGTTCAGGCAAATGAAATTTTTCGATGCTTTTTGCTAATTTGTTATCATAACGAATCGCCCACGATTTCTCGTCGATCTAGCTATAGATTCAAAAATATTTTAAAAATATCTTTTGCGACGCATTTCGTTTCAATTCGGCTTGATTTAAGTTCATTATCACTCGTCTGCTATATTTAAGTATATTTATATATTCGCATATGTATACTAAATATTTAAAGTTCGCTCGCACTCAAAGCCTCTCAATGTTTGCACTATCTAATTAATTTGTGTATTTTGCAGAGGCTTGGCCACGCAACTGGTGCGACAGATACCCAACACGGCGATCATGATGGCCACCTATGAGGCGGTGGTTTATGTTTTGACGCGACGCTTTAACAATAAATCGAATGAGTTTTACGATTTTTAAGGAGACACCTTTAAAGCCACGCCTACCTAGACAGAGGGACGGACTAGTTAACAGCGAGCAACCCAATCTGTGCATATATGTATATACATATACATATATATATATATGTATACCTATATATATATTTAGTAGCGACTGCAGCAAACTTAACTATAATTGTAACTTAAATGTAGTATTGTTTATGTTTTTCTAGACGATTTAACCAACGAGCTGAAAGGTTTTGGTTAATTAGCTGCTAAGGCAACGAACTCTAGAGACTTACAAAAACAAACAAAAAACAAAAAAAAAAAAAAAAAACGTTGACCGCACGAATTATATATATTCTACAATATCTGAAAAGCAAGGCCAAAAACAAACATTAAAAAGAAAAGAAGAAATATATTAAGTAAATGATTTAAATTGAGTTGAAAAGGATTCGCAAGCGTTATTCATGTTCAAAAAGGCTAATTAGTTAAAAGTTAAATATATAACTAAAAACAAGGATTGATATTTTGATATATAAATTCACATGTATATAGAGTTTTAGCATACTTCCAAACAAAAATAATCACACATACATACAAATATATTTATCATGTACATTATAGTTGAAGAAAATGTGAATGTGAGAAACGTTATATATGTATATAAATACATATGTAACAAACTGCTTATAATATAGTTTATCTCGTTGCCTTCCTAGTTTCTAGATTTAAGTAAGCACAATCTGTAGTAATGACAAGAGATCGCAGTCATTAGGCGCGCAAATCTGCCGTCATTTATATATATATATGTAAATTAATCTTATTTAAACAAATATAAAAAAAAAGGAAACGAAGGGAAAATATCGGTATGCACACAGCGTATACGTAATTTGTTGTGTTAAGTTTTCTCAAATGCGATATATATTTTAGTTATTCATTAATACATTTAGTTACTTAACGATACGTTGCTGTTTATTTAGTGATTATAATATATATATATCTAATGCCACTATATACTTTATAGTGCCTTTAATCGTATTTAATTAATTAAAACAAAACGAGCAAAGAACGAAAGAAAAGTACTGTGAATATTTGATAACAATCTAAATTGAATGGTGAAATCAATAAATAAAATTTTTTGTTTTAAAATAAACATTGTTTATAACTAATAAATGGGTATTCGTTGAAGTGCTTTACTTAATCTAATCTAACGCTATGTCTGCGAAATATCGCTCATAGTCCAACACGTATGACCACCGAGCTCTAGAGGCAATAAATTAAATGTTAACTTAATTTGTAGTAGCATAGACCCCAAGTGCTCTTGAGCGTTGCTAGCCAATAGGAATAGAGTTTAACTAAGAAAAAAATGATTGTATATACATTATCACTCTTAAGTTTAAAATTGTCCTTGTTTACATAAGCTACTATTCGCATTTTTAAATCTTTGCGCCATCAATTATAATTGCCTATTTTATGGTCAGAGTACATAACACCATTGTTGAGCATAAGCTGCAGCAACTGGTCAATACTATAGAAAACTAAGTTTGGGATTTTTACAAAACTATTTAAAAACGAATTATATACATATGTATGTTGATGTTAAAAGTTGTTTAAAAACGCTGCGCATGCGCAATCTACTCTCCCCTGTTAAGTTACTAGTTAACAGCTCTGTTAGAATTATCCGCTGTTAGTTGCTTCGCACATCGATAACATCTATCGATGTGAAACGGCAACAAGTGATCGCATCCCTAAAACTCCAATTTTCAGTGTTTACGTTTGCTTGCGTCGTATTTTTGCCAACAACAAAAAACAATTTTTAGCTATTTACAAAAATTGAACACGCAAAATAAGTGACATTTTGGTTATAATTAAAATAGTGCTGTTAAAAATTGCCGCACAACGTTGCGCATGCGCCATTCGCTTGGCCGTAAACTAGGTTTTGCCCTGGTTCGTGTAATCGTTGACACTCATTTGTGGTCCACACCCCAGATTTGAATGTTAATTTCCATTTGCGTTGACAATTGAGGCCATGCTTTAAACGCGCTGCAATGCTGCTCAGCGAGCTGCACTTCTGGACAACGCAGCGCGACGAAGTGCGCATCAAGTGCAGCGATTTCGGCGCCTTCCGATACCAGCGCCAACGCGAGCTCTCGCAGGAGCTTAGGGCGCAATCGAAGCGTGACTACACGGAGCGTCGCAATGGCTTGGCGGTCTTAAAGAACAGCCGCAAGGCGGGCGGCCGCCTAAAGGACAATCTGAAAAAATTGGAGGATCTGCTACGGACACACAAACTAACGCACTCCGAGTGGCAGGATGCAGCGCAGGTGCTGCTGCTCTTTGACAATGGAGTCATTGCTCACATCTGTGTGGATATCTACACGGGCGATATATTACGCATGGTATTTGACAAATATCTCGTTGGCAAGCTGGCTGGGGAGCTGATCACCGATGGTGAGTGAAATGTGAAGTTGTTGTGTAGTTGTGCGTGTGCTTTGCTTGGAGAAATTTGCATTTTTAACGACTTTCTCACAGTGCAACAACAAAAGCAGCCGCAGCCGAAGTCGTAGTCGTTGCAACTGCAGCTACAGCAGCTGCACATTCCACATGCAATTATTGTAATTTATAATTAATGCTCATGTTTTGTTTATGCACTTTGTCTTGTCTCTATTTTTTGCCGTGTTTTGCCAGCCTTTTTTACACGCTCCCACATCGTGTTGGCCTACAATACCAACCAGCTGACAGTGGTGCATTTACAGCGACCCAATGCTCGACCCCTCGGCCCGGAGAAAATCGCGAATATGGAGCCGCGTATATTTCATGTTATTATACCGGGCCTCGCATCTGAACGGAAATTAGCACGTCATCTAACTGTAAATGGCAGCAGAGATTTGTTTGTGGTCTGGACACAATCCTCGCAGAACGAAGTGTATCCCTGGCGACCCACCATCCGGGATCAGGATCGTGCCAATATACACATATTTAAGCTGAAAGCGTAATTAAAACATCAGTTTAATTTATTCAGTTTTTTAACTGATTCAAATTACTTTGCAGCTTGCAACTGGAATCGCTGGCCTATTGTTGGTCGGAGAATGATCCGCTTTGCGTGGACTTTTTGCGCAGCTCAGAGAATCAAATCATCACATTGGAACAGAAAGTTTCCCGCAAGGGTGAGATCAGCGCCGAGATCTGCTCCTATGAATTGGCAACCGGTAAAATGCAGCGCACTGCAATTACCTCAATTGCAATGGGCACACAGATTTGTTGCTTTGCCTTCAGTCCGGATCAGGAGAAACTCTTCCTGGGCAGCATCGATCGGAATATATGCTTGCACGACCTGGTGCTGCAGACAACCAAATATGTTAAGCAAATCGAAATTGTGCCAACGCAATGTGCTTGGCATTGCGATTCAGCGTTGCTCTGTGTGTCCAATGAGCGATCCGTGCTGCAGTGCTTCGACTTGGCCCTGTCACCCATTGGTAATCAGCTGCTGAGTGAGAGCGTAACCCCGACTAATCTGCTGGACCTCTCGCACTACTTTGCCACACAGCCGACGCTTCTTAGCATAGCCTTCAGTCGCAAGCCGGACTTGGCTAACTTCTCTCACAACTATGCGCAAACGGATTGCCTGCTACTCTTGCTGTACGAGCAAGGTCCGTTGGCCTGCCTGCGCTTCTTTGGTGGTGCCGGCATGCGTGGCGATATTCACAATTCAGGATTGACAGCTGATGTCATAGCGGACAAATATCTGCGCTTGCAACAGCCAGAGCGAGCGGTCAATGTGCTTGCCTCTCTCAATTGGGAGACCTATGGAGCCATGTGTCTGATCACGTTGCACAAGATTGCGAACTATGTTTTCTTCTCATCTGATCAGCGACGTCCGCGCTGCGATCTAATGGCCAGAGCCTTGAGCACGTTCGCTGACACGCTCTCTGAGGATACAAAGGATGAGTTCAGCGACCAGGTTTATGATCTAAAGCGTCGCTTTTGCTTTTTTTTGATGCGGTGAGTCGCAGCTGAATATAAAAAATAATAAATATTTTAATCTGATTTGTTGTCCTCTGTTCCACAGCAAGAATCAGTTCAGCGAAGCCTTTGAAATAGCCCATGACATAGCGGATTACGATCTATTCATGGACCTCTATAATCTGACCAAATGCATTGGAAGCTTGAGTGAATTTGCTCAGGTTGCTTTTGGACAGGCAGCTGCTATTATTCATGGCGATGATCAGGGCAATTTCAGCTCGACTTTGGCCAGCGAGCTACGTCCGGATTCTGTTTGCTCACAGTTGAGCTACACGACGACCAGTCAGCAGACTGCTCTGAAAAACTATGTGCCACCCTTGCCTTCGTTTAAATCAAAGATTTTCAATGCTGAAATGATTAAGATTAATATACCCAAGCCTGAGCTGCGGCCAGCATTGATGGAACTGCGGACGCCAAAACTGAGTGGGCCTACGACGAATACAGCAACAAAAGGCGTCAGCCAGGCAACGCCTAAGCAAACTACTTTAAATGGTAAATAGCTCAACTTTATCTTAGGCTGAATTTGTTATATTAATAGGTTCACTCTTGCAGGCACAGATTGGTCGCAGGACGTGCCTGATCAGACAGTGGGTCTGCCGTTGCCTTTGTCGCTGCCGGGCAGTCCGCCTCTGCATCTACAGCAAAGTTCACAGCTCACATCACAAGTTGGCACACAGCAAGCCCCACAGCCCGGTTCACAGTTGACTCTGCCATATCATCAGCCCAAGTTTTATCAGCATCCGCTTGTCTCTGGCAATATACCAGCTATGCTGCCAGCGCTTGGTAATGAGGAGCATCAAAAGCGTTTGCTACTTAAAAAGCCAACGGCTTCCATACTCTCCAATGCAGCAGCAGCGACTCCACTACACAATGGTGACACGCCCAATGTAAAGAGCACGCCGGTGGAAAAAAACAAAGTCAAGTTCTCGGATACCATTCAGGTGGCTGTTGTGCCGGTAGGTCTTATACATACACTAAATAGCTGCCATTTAAAGCCTTCTGTTTTCGTTCGCTAGGAGATACCACGTAAAGAGAAGCCTTTGCCACCGAAACGTAATGGCTATTCACGCCCTGCAGCGCGACACTTGACTAATCCTCGCAAAGAACTGGCGGATAGTTTACCACTGTGTCATCCAAATGATGAGTACTTAAAGGATTTTAATCCCATTACAACAAGTGAGTAAAATCAAGGTATGTGTATAGTATCATCCAGCTTACGTATAATTTTCTACAGATGTTAGCAAGCCGCCAACGAGAAGGAGAGGCGACGAGGAGCCATCCAGCAACAGCAAACCGACGTCCAGCTCTTCGTCCTCCATCAAAGTTGTCCACTTTGGCGTTGTCTAAGCGTTTATTAAATAGTGCAATTTGATTAGTTTAAATAGTTAAGAATTCGTCTTCCATGTGTAAACGTTGCCGTCCACTTAGTGCAAAGCTTTAAATAGGAAAAGTTTCTATTTTAAATATGTTTCCCTTCTACAATTTTTACAGATTTATTCAATAAAATAAAAACTAGTTTGTAAATGTTTTTGCCAAATGACAAACGTATGCAGATTATTTTTTCTTATTGGGCGTGGCGCCACCCATGCGCTCCAGCTCCGCCTTGAGTTCGAGTAGATCTTTATCGGGCACATAGCGTCGTTCATCATGCTCATCAGTATGCTCCGCCACGGTTAGATGAACGCCTTCCGGAAGCGCCGCCTGTGCAATCCTTAGAAATTGTGGATACACCGGTGCATCCACGTTGCTGAGCAACAGGCTGCGTTCATAGGTAGTCAACTTGTACTCGGACTCAATGACCGCCGAATTGGGTCGGAGGCGTTGCACCTGCGTCTGCTGGGGGGGCAAAGCGTAGCAGTCGGAGACATCTAAATCGAGGTACTCCGCCACACCATGGAGGAATCGTTGATAGCTCTCGAGGAGTGGGTAATCGTAGCCCTTTATCTGTACATTAAGGCTTTCATATTGCGGGAACTTTGGCTTAAGGGACTGGAAAACAAATTTACATTTAATAATTGATTGATTTAAATCCATATTTCATTAAAGCACCTCGAGGTAGTCCGGCTCATATACACTGTAAGTATTACATCTAGTCGCAATTACCACTGGCTTTGACACTTGCAGCGCTACTCGCGCACTCGGAAAAATCTGTAAATATTAAATGTAATAGTTTTAATACAAATTCATTACATTTCATTTATTGTTATTTACACGGCGCAGCATTTTGGAATTCACGTAGGTTATGTCACAACAGCTGATTTGTCCATGCGATGTCATACACGATCAAGTCGCATGACAAGCGCTGAGTTCAAACAGCATAGCGAATTGACAGCAGAGCGATTTATTAATACATGCATTCAGAATTCTATAAATATCAGCTCAACAACGATTTTACTGTGTGCTGATAAATTCAATTATTTGAAAATATATTCAGTCTTTAGAATTATCACATCTAATACTTAATTCGATAGCTATCGCTTATAATATCACACCAATCGATGTATCGATAGGTTCGACTATCTTTAATTAGAAACACGACTGAATGGCAAACTGAGAAGAAGATAAGAAGTAAAATTTTTGTTCGGTTACTGCTAATTTTGCTTTGCAACTAAAGTTTTACAACTGGATCACGTGAAATGGAGTCAGCAAATGGTAGAAATCTAGCACTGCTTGTGCTGTGCCTGTGCGCCTGTTATGCGCTGGCTTTTGAGGGCAAGGAAATACCGGCCACCAAATTCGGTCAGAGGGTGGCGCCGACAATGACTTTTCTTTATTGGTGAGCTGCAAATTAATTACCATTAATTATGTCTAATTTATTATGTTGCCCATCGTTTAGCTATTCATGTGGCTATCGGAAGGCGTTTGAGGACTATGTAAATATACTGGTTAAGAAGTATCCACAGATTGAAATTGTGGGCGCCAATTACGACCCGCCCGGCATAAATTATTACCTGTCGAAGATAATATTTGCTTTAAAGATAATTATTATAGTATCTGTGGTAACTTCGGTGAGTCCGTTCACCTGTTTGGGCTTCAACACGCCTGGCTGGTGGAATCATTTGCAATCCAACAAAATATATGCCTGTATGATGATCTTCTTCCTGGGCAACATGATCGAAGGACAACTCATTTCCTCCGGGGCCTTTGAGATAACATTAAATGATGTGCCCGTTTGGTCAAAAATACAGACAGGCCGTTTTCCTGCACCCGAAGTGTTATTCCAAATCATCGACAATCAACTGCAGTTCACCGACAGTGTCCAGGAGAATCCAGACTTTGTTAAATAATAGTAGTTCACCAAGAATTCCAGAGACGGCTCAGATGAAGCGCCATCTGTTTTCCACTAGAGAAACAACACCAAAAAACTATAAAGAAACGAAGATTGAAGAAATACAAAAGGAACTGGACGCGTGGATATTTAGTTATTAATTAAACTTAACTAAAAACTACTATATCTTGTCGCTGCGTTACGTAAAATAGTATATTTGTTTATCTATCAATTTATCTGCTGTACTACTGCTCTTATGTCTATCTGTGTCATCTACAAAGCTATATAGTATAAATAATGATAATGAGTGAAAGTGTTTTTACGGGGCGTCGGGGTAATGAGTTTGGCATATACATATATATAATGCTTTATATATAATTAAAAACTGTATGCACTTTGTTTTATATAGTCTATATCGAATTATGTAATACACAAAAATATAGAAACAGTTAACACTTGTTAATGGCCGATGTTAGCGAATATGTGTTTCTAGCGAGACCTTTGAATTTCCAATTGCTCAGAGCTGAAATCGAGGTATTCGAATAACTCTAAATGCCGGCATTATTTATTTAGCATAGCCAGCATTTGTTCGTTAACAGAAAACTTTCACAAGAAATAATTTATATGAGGAGCTTTTGTCTCATGATCTTTTACTTAAAAGCTGCTACTTGGAGTTCCTCTTATGAGCCGTTTCTGAGGATGTAAAACTGCTGCTGCTGCTAACGATGGAGGAATACTTAGCCCTTAATAGTAAATGCTATTTTAGTTGCTTTAGAAGAGCTGTTTCTGTTAAACTTTCAAAGCTTACTTATGTTGCAGACTTTATTTACATAAACTGCAGCTAACCAGCCAGTCTGGCTTACAGAAACCATTTAATAACAGCTTCAACCTGTCAAGCTCCTGGCTAGTTGGCTACTGTCATTTCTGTGCGCCTGGTACTTCAGTACTCCTAATTTACTTCTAGCTAAGAGAACTCTGTTAATGAGTTACAATACTAAGAAGTCTTTTAGTATGTATCAAATATAATTACTAAATTATACCCTGTTTTCCCATTTTTAACAAGTCCATTAAGTTCATTGTATAATACCTTTTAGATATGAATAAATAGCTCACATTACTTTTATGACGTTTAATTTTTATTATTTTAAAAACTGGGTTCTGTTCGCTTTGTGTATGTGTGTGCGTGTGTGTGTGTGTGTGTTAACTTGTAATCCCTAAAGACAAGATATGAACTGAATTAGATATTGGGGCAGTGGGTTGTTATAGTAGCTTTGCCTCCGTTCGACAGACAAATATTTTGTAAATTGGTTTTATTTTGTTCGATTCGATTTGTAGATCTTTACCCAGCGAACTTTCGAAAAAAATGGCACTGCGCAGGGTATTTGGTATCTCGTTCTATTTGGGGTAGTGTTAGCGACTTAGACATAATTATTTATTATTTTACTGCTACTTAGTATGTAATCGGAGCTGTGGATCTAAGGAGCGTAAGTATCATCGCGCGGATAGCGACGATTTTGGCGAACTCCGCCGTATTGATATGGATTACGATAAGTTTGTTGACGATTGTATTGGCCCGTTGGCGGCAGTGGCTGTGGCTGACGCAATGTTTGTGGTTGCGTACGATATTCTGCTGCTGGATAGCCACCTGACCATGTGGAGTAGGAGTTTGGTGGCTGCTGCCTGCCTCCTGTTGACCAGGAGTTCGAACTAAAGCCGGCATTGGAGCCAGAGCCGTAGCCTGCACCACCAGATCTCGAGCCTGCGCCCGAATTGGAGTCTACGCCAGCGTTAGTTGGCCAGCTGGTGCCCGATCTGAAGACAGAGTTGGATCCAGTGCTTGAGCCAGTGTTGTAGCCCGTGCTATAGCCCGAGTTTGAACCCGAACTGGAGCCCGAGCTGGAGCCGGAGCTATAGCTGGACTGGGATGCAGAAGTCCGCTTGACAGTGAAGAAGCTATCGCCACGACGGCGACACACAGTACATCTGAAGGGAAAATAATACGCTACAGTTGCTAACTCTAGTTCCAATAAAAGTCACATACCTGCTAATCTTGCTGGTCTGATCAGCTTTTAGGGTTTGCTGGCGTGGCTGTAGGAACTGATCCTGTTTCTCGATAACGGCTAGCCAGAAGGAGGCCAAAGCATCATAATAATTGCAACGTCCATGGCCATGGCATTCGATGACAGGATTGGCACGGAATTCCTCCAAGCAGGAACCGGGTGACACCAAGTTTTGTCCAACACCGCCCGTATTATCCAAGGTCGTCTAAGCAATACAAAAGTCATTAGTATTGAGATTGGAATCTAGACATTTATGCTTACCATATAGTAACTGAAGCCTGTCCACATCTCTTCCCAGCCACCTGGACAATCTGGAATGGACATGGATTGCGAATGCAGGGCAATCACACGCGTCGAAGTCTCGCAAACGACACAGCTAGAGAGTTGGTAAACTTATTAATCTGTTATAGTTAGAAATGGTTCAGTGCCTGCTTACCGTGAAATGTACTTCATGAGGTCTCTGGATTGGATAGGCGTCATGGACATGGGCATGGGCTCAGCTGTGGATAGCCACAAACTGTCGTCATTGTTCTGAGCATAGTTGCAAACGTTGTTGAAGTCACAGAACATGTAGGGCATGGTGGTAAAACGCATAAGGCAAGAGCCGGATTGTCCCAAATCTTGGCCGATAGCGCGACTACTGGCCACATTGCCAGACAGCGAATAGCCCTCCCACAGCATATTTGTATTGGCTGGGCACACGGGTATATTTACGGATTGCGAATGTCGGGCGAAAATGAAGCCACGGCTCTTAGGTGGAGGTGGCGGTGGAGCTGGGTTACCTTGTGGGCCGGGCAGACCGCGTAGACCCGTGCGTCCCCTTAGACCCATTTCGCCAATGTCGCCTCGTTGGCCTTTAACGCCATCAGGTCCTTGGTAGCCCATTTCGCCATCATCTCCTCGATAGCCAACTACGCCACGGAGACCCGCTGCTCCATACAAGCCAGGTGGTCCGATATCGCCCCGCTCACCCTTGAAGCCGTCCAAGCCGGGCTCACCGCGATCCCCGGGTCGGGCGTAAGTGTACGAATAGGTAACTCCTGGTTCACCTTTTTCGCCTGGTAGCCCATCAACACCATCGATGCCACTCCAGCCTGCATCGCCAAGTGGGCCGCGTGGTCCGCGTGGGCCAACTGAGCCAGTGCGGCCTGGTCGTCCACTGGCACCTTCTTCACCCTTTGCGCCATTGAAGCCAAGCTCACCTTGTTGACCTCTTTCACCTATGTCACCCTGCTGGCCCCAAATGCTGAAGCCGATTTCACCAGTTTCACCTTTGCGTCCTATGTCGCCGCGTTCTCCTTTCCTGCCCCTCATGCCGTGCAGGCCGTTACGTCCAGGTATGCCTGGAAAGCCATAATCTCCGGGCGGACCTTGTGGTCCTATGATCATTGGTCCCTGTGGTCCTTGCGCTCCATTTAAGCCGTATTCACCCTGCTCACCGGGTGCACCCTTTTGGCCAGGAGTGCCCGGTCGTCCGGGCAAGCCATCGTAGCCAACGTCACCCTCTTCACCCGGCTCGGCGTTGAGTCTTTCGCCGATCAAACCACGCAAACCCTTGTCTCCTTGTTCACCTTTCGGGCCTGGTAGACCATCAAGTCCAGCAGAACCCTCGAATCCGATATCACCCCGCTCTCCACGTGGACCAGGATAACCAATAGCACCAATCATGCCAGGCGGGCCCGTTGGCCCTTGAAGTCCTCGCAATCCATTATCTCCAGGCGGACCACGCATATCAGTTTGGGAGCCAATGTAAATTACCTCACCAGCATCACCGATATCACCACGGTCTCCGATTTCGCCTCTGTTGCCAATTTGACCATATTCACCCGGTAATCCTTCATCACCCTGTATTCCGTGCTGGCCTGGATAGCCGACATCGCCAATATCTCCAATTTCTCCAGGTGAACCAGGTAAGCCTATTTCTCCGGCCTCACCCTTGAGGCCATCAAGGCCATTGCGTCCGGGATAGCCATTTGGGCCATCATCACCTTGATCACCAACAATTCCTGGCTGGCCAGGGTATCCAGTATCTCCACGTTGTCCTTTCAGACCGTGCAAGCCGGGCAAGCCATTGCGACCAGGTGCACCAACCTCGCCCTTTGGGCCTGGCAAACCATCAGAGGCGGGCATTGAATCGCCTGGTTCACCACGTTGGCCCTTAAAGCCCATGGGTCCATTGTAGCCTGGTGGTCCCTGCCATCCGGGATCGCCCTGATCACCTTTGATACCACTGTAAGCGGAGACACCCTTAGCGCCGCGACGTCCGGGTATACCTGGGTCACCTTGCACGCCCTTAGTACCGGGTACACCTGGGATTCCCGGATATCCGAAGGGCCCAATCTCCCCTTCAAGACCTGCAAATTATAAAACTTTAAGTATTTAATCACTTTGTGTATCGATTGAGTATATTAACCTTTAGGTCCGAATTCACCAACAAGCCCGCGGGGACCAATATCTCCAATGCGTCCATCTAATCCAACATCTCCACGATCTCCCTGCTCGCCGGGGATACCAGCCAAGCCGGCGGGTCCTGGCTCGCCCGGGAATCCCGGCAGACCAGCATCGCCAATGGGACCGCGACGACCTGGATATCCAATGCTGCCCTTGGCACCATTTTGACCAACTTGTCCACGATAACCAACTTCACCCTTTTGACCCTTAACTCCATGTGGGGCAATGCTGCCTGGACGACCAGGTTCACCCTGTCGTCCTGGGGGTCCGACGACAATGTCACCGCGCTGTCCCTTGTTGCCAGGCAGACCCTTAAGGCCCTCGAGGCCATCGTCTCCAATCACTCCTTTTATACCTTTTGGTCCGGGCGGGCCTCTTGGTCCCGGGAAGCCTATGGGTCCTTCGTCGCCAATGATGCCCTTAACGCCTGGTCGGCCGGGCACACCGATTTCTCCAGGAAGAATATATTGACCAGGTTCGCCACGGAAGCCTTTGGGGCCATCTAATCCTGGCAAGCCGGGCTCACCATCCCTACCCGGCTTACCAGGCATGCCATGTGGACCATAGTCACCAATCTCGCCCTTATAGCCCTTGGCTCCCATTGGTCCCTGGAAGACTTCACCAGGTATTCCCATATCACCCATTATGCCCTTCAGACCCGGCTCGCCAGTCTCTCCTTTGGGTCCACGGAAGCCAGGCTCTCCCGGATATCCAACATCACCAGGCTCGCCACGATTCTCAATTATTTCACCGGGATGTGGCTCACCTTTGTCCCCTTTAAAGCCGGGGCTACCAATGTCACCGCGTACGCCCCTGAAGAAAAATATAATTTAAAATACATATTCGATAGAATTGAAGACATAACTTACTTTTTACCGTTGTATCCTGGTTCGCCCGTTAAGTAAAACTTTGGTGTGGATGGGGGTGTACCTGGCTTACCATCGCGTCCATCAATACCTGGTAATCCGTCCACGCCGGGACGCCCTGCATCACCGAAGTCACCACGAAGTCCAGGCTCTCCTTTAGCTCCGGGCACGCCGGGCCAGCCATCTTCTCCACGATCACCCTGTTGGCCTTGATCACCGCGTCGTCCATTGTCACCAGCATCGCCCTTCTCCGTTTCTCTTAAGCTGCCGGTGTACTCGACACGGCCGGGAGGACCTTGCTTGCCGGGGCGTCCTACCTCACCAGGAATACCATCTGTACCTCTGATACCTTGGTGGCCAGGCACACCAGGCCTACCACGAATGCCCTTGGGCCCTCTAGCGCCCGTAATGCCAGCCATGCCGCGTGCACCGTGTTCGCCTGGGTAACCAGCATCACCCATTACGCCCTTCATGCCACGTGGCCCGGCATGGCAAATTCCACAGTCATCACCACGTATGCCCTTGTCACCAGGATACCCACGGAAGCCGGGGGCACCGTCTATACCAGGTATGCCACGTTTGCCAGGCGGACCTTGCGATCCGGGTGGTCCAACAATATTCAATCCCTCACCGGGCAAGCCCTTGTCACCGGTTATACCAACTTCTCCACGATCTCCGCGATAGCCATCGACGCCGGGAATTCCATTCTGACCAGCTTGGCCCTTTGGCCCGTAGAGGTCAAGGCCTGGATTTCCAGGGAATCCAGTGCGGCCGGGAGGTCCAGCCACACCTGGTGGACCCTGTGGACCGGGTGGACCCATCAATCCGTAATCACCTTGCTCGCCTTTCTGGCTGCGCCCCGGTGGGCCACGATTGCCACTCAGTCCCTGTTCACCAGGTGGCCCAGGTGGTCCATGTGGGCCGCGACGTCCTTGCTTACCGGGTATGCCATTTAAGCCTGGATTACCAGGTGGTCCCAGATCGCCTTGAGGTCCAATTGGACCGGGTAGTGATTTATCCAAGGTGGGATCGTAGATACCTGGTGGTCCCTCAGGTCCCTGAACACCAGGAGTGCCATCGAAACCGTCCTCACCACGTTCACCCGGTCGACCATCTTCGCCATTCTCGCCACTGTAGCCAGGTGAGCCCTTCATGCCCTTTTCACCGGGGCTGCCTTGTACGCCGTCATGACCGGGCTTGCCGCGCTCTCCACGTTCACCCATTTCGCCTCTAGGACCTGGCAAGCCGTTGCGTCCCATTGGTCCTGGCTCGCCCGGCATGCCGGGCTTACCTTTGTCACCGCGTGGGCCAGCAAAGCCTTTATAGCCCTTGAGAGTTTCATCATAGCGTAAAGCTCCAGGCTCACCCTCGCCAGGCTCGCCCTTGTCGCCCACGACGCCTTGCAGCATTGGATAACTCTCCGGCACGCCCATCTCACCTTTATAGCCCTTTGGTCCCTGCTCACCCTTGTGGCCCTGAGCGCCAGCGAAGCCAATGTCACCTTTGTAGCCAGTAGGGCCAGGAAAACCAGGCTGACCGTCGACGCCATCCACTCCTCGCACGCCGATACTACCCTTGGTGCCTTTGGAGTTGATGCCGCCTTCGCCAGCATCACCAGTTTCACCAGGTGGGCCAGTCTTGCCCATTGGGCCACGTGCGCCATTCTCACCAGGAATACCAGG
This sequence comes from Drosophila aldrichi, assembly GCA_035045965.1. Lineage (NCBI taxonomy): Eukaryota > Metazoa > Arthropoda > Insecta > Diptera > Drosophilidae > Drosophila > Drosophila aldrichi. Next base: position 527,471 of record JAWNOM010000470.1, read on the forward strand.
AATTCCTTGTTCGCCAGGACGACCGTCGCAACCATCGATACCACGTGGACCGGCAGTTCCATCATCACCAGGAAAACCCTATAATACAGAAATGTTACCCAATGCTCTAAGCAGATGCTCTCAAAGTAGACTTACGGGAGCGCCCGGTAAACCATTTAGGCCTTGATAGCCAATATCACCCTGGAAAAGTTAAGGTTAGTATTCGTAATATTTCAATTGAATACTAAATTTGTTAGAGACTTACGCGATGTCCCTTTTCGCCCGTTTCGCCGTATTCACCGAAATCACCTTTTTCGCCGACACGTCCGGGCGGACCAGGCGGACCCACATCACCGGGCGAGCCCTCACGACCTGGCACACCCTTGAACCCATAGCCGCCCATGCGTCCCTTGATGCCTTTGCAGTCGCACAGCGTTGTATTGCATTCCTGAAAAGGGAAACAAAAACAATTTATATTGATTCACTTTATTTTATTCATATATCTGTGAAACTACATCCAGATAAAAGGCAAAACTGTATACATACATATATTTATATACATATAATTAATTATTGAATTTAATTGAATTTCGCACTAGAGAACGCGTTTTGATTGCTTTGATTAGCAATCATCATTCTTAATTGAGTTCCATAGATTTACTTAAGTGCATAGGCATATGTATCATATGCATGTTAAACTGTTAACTGTTATAAATCGAATTGAAAAATATTTATGTTTCCTGAACTAAAGTAGAGCAACTTGCTTGAAATATAAGAAATTAAATCTGGAATCAAATATTGAGAAAGAGAGAGACTTGAATTTTTACAAATATGATCTCTGAACATAGCGTGGAATGGAAGAAGTATAAACTAGAAGCAAATGTAGAATCAGAAATATATTTTTTCTTTCATTTTAATCTGGCTCCCCTACATTCTAGCATATGTATCTCTCACATAAAGACTACATTGAAAGCCACACATCGTAAGGCATAAAGAATTTCAAGGATTCTCCGATACGAAAGACAGCGAGAGGAAGCGGAGAGAGATGGAGAGGTCGGCCCATCTAGTATTACGTATGGGCAGTGTTAATTGCCGTTTGTGCAACGACTATTTTTAGAGGCAGTCTTCAATTAAGAGCAATCATATTACACACTTAATGCTTTCAGAATTCTATGCTTTATGCACTTTAGATATTTTTTGCCGATTTAACCATAACAATAATAACAAGAACAACAACAACAACAATAGCACCAGCAAATGCATCTTGCAACTTGTGGCGTGTGCCCCATGGGCTGTAAAATAGTTCAGCACTTGCAACTTTGGCGAACCGGGCGAAATCTGAAATGTTTGCTTTAATTGCACAATTGCCGTCAGCAATGAGATAATCCTCTATGAATATATATGTATGTACCTATACACATATATATAATATATGTATATGTATATATCCATATATGTATGTATGTATGTATGTATGTATGTATGTATGTATATGCTTCATTGTTTGCAGCTGCAAATGATTTCTCTTTACCGCCGAAAACTCTATTAAACATTGAGGCGAACGACAGCGCCGCATAGATTTGTTTATGAATAAATACAATATAATTACAGAGAGTCGATATATTATAAATACTAAAGAATGTTAAATACATACATACATACATACAAATACATACATATATATGTTTAACTAAAGATTTGTACTGCCTTAGATTTTTCCCTATATTTACCTCTGCATCCATCTAATCACACAATTGTATATCTATATATTATTAGTGTTCTATAATCTAAGTGTAATTAATAAAAACTACTAAAAAATGTAGCCGTGTAATCAGCTTGAATCTCGTAATTTTAGCTCAAGACCTGAAACACTTCCTCAATATATAAAAGCCAAAGAATTTCAAAAACAAATATTAGTTTTGAAAATCCGTGCGCACTCAAGCATAAGTTCGTATCGAGCAGTTTATAGACATGCTGCAGTTATTATGTTCTATTATTATTATAGCTACAAAATATTCCAGTTCACATAAACCTATTTCGTAATGCTTGCGTGCGACCTCCAGGCACTTCGAGTGCCCATTAAAATTGCATTTTAGATTTGAAATGTTTTTTTTTTCATATATTTTTTCTGCATCTTCTTCAGCCTGATTCTCGAAAAACTTCTTGTGCGACATTTGCATCGTTATAAACATCCTTAATTTGTTTAGTAATTTTGGCGATTATTAATAGAATTGACATAAGTTTCAGCGTTTTAGGTCAGATTTATGACACGGCATATTTCTCAGATGAAACAAAACCCAAAAAAGAGAGCAAATAATCGAAACACATGTCGAACGCATGTTCCAAAAAGCAAAAATTGAGTTTGAAGAAAAATTGGTGTAGTTTTTTTTTTTGCTTTGCAAAAATTGCTGAAATAAATTGAAAAACTGTTGGCTAATAAAAATAATTATCGAGTGCAGCGTATTTTCCACACACGTTTTTTTTTCACATTTTCCAGCTGCACTCGAAGAAAATTCAACTCGAAGAGTTCAAACGCAAAACTTCCGAGAATTTAGGCCTCGGTGCGAGATCAAACCATCTGTTAACCAAATATGCAGATGACGTGTAAATCAGAAAATCACAAAATCGTAACATAAACAATTCAAATAAAACACAGAGAGAAATAGAAGGAGAACAAACTATGAAAAACTGTTTTCCCGTGTGTGGTAAGCCATAAGATTTCATTTTTGGCTTCATCAAAAAAAAAAAAAAAAAAAAAAAAAAAAGAGAGAAGAGAAAAGGCAGACGAAGACCAAAAATATATATTCACAATGCATATGGCAGGTGTATGCTGCAACTGTGTGTATGTGTGTGTGTGTGTGTGTGTGGCATAGTTAACACGGCAAGCAATTGCACTCAATTTCTGGAATATACACGAGCTGTTCATCTGAGAAGAATTGCAGCTCAATAAAAACAAAAAATCCCAAGTGAACCGCAAAAAAATAAAAGAGCTAAGAAAATAAATTAGAATTGTTTGCATAGACTATTTATGCTGATGAGTTGTTGAGCGCTAAATATGATATATAGTTACCTACAATATTTACCTAAGTTTATTTTTGACTGATTACACTGAAAGGGTAAATAGTTATAGATTCTTTTAAACCAACATATAAATACTACTATGCGTCCTTACCAATAACCAATATATTATGATATTTCATGTTCATACTTCACTTAAATAAGTTTTATTTGAATTTACTTACAAGTTTTTCTTTGTAATATTTAAAATGAATTTATAATAAATTTTGTTCATGGCAACAATAAATATGGTTTAGTAATATTTACGTATATATTTTATATACCCCATTGCAAAATGTATGCACATATGGAATCGCCTGTGAGAGTCGACTCGAATTACACGCGTTTCCATATAAGAATGAAAAAATGTGAAAACAAGTGTCTCTCGTCTGATATTTCTTGTCGAAGCCATCTATAGTCCATGCGGCATATCCTATATCTGGTTAGTAATATGATTTATCTACCTGATCGACCTGCTCGATCGAGGCCAACATTTTCACACATTCCTTCCATTGAAAAGGCAGCAATTGAAAACCCCAAAGTTCATTCAATCAATTGCCCAACCCGAAAGAAGCTCACGAAAAATTCCAAATGCACTTTTTTCCAACAGGTTTGCAAAACAGACAGCGCTGCAGTTCCCTTGAACTTGACACTCAACATATACCCAGATATTATATATATTATGTACTCTATATATATATATACTGTATATGGGTATTTTGATGGGCTCCACAACAACATAGAGCGCATTTAGCTCGGTCGCAGACAATGCGACAAGTGGCGTTGTTTTATGTGAAAAATAATAAAAAAAGGCAAACAAGATCGTTCCAAAGAGGCGTAACAGACTGCATAATACACGTTCAGAAAATAGTTATAATCCCAAACACACTTCCGAAATTTGTTGATAAACGTATGGTCTACAGCTTAACAGACTACAAAAGGATATGTATAACGCATTCGATTGTTATCCAGATAAAGCTAGCACAACATGACATACTCGACAACAATCCAATATGCCCTCTTTGCATTTGTGAACGAGTATGGAAAAAAAAAAACTATATAGCGCAAGACTTGACCAATTTATGAGCTGCATAATGTTCTACAAACTTGTATACAGTGCAAATTGTTAACGTCAGCAAAACAGACAGAGACAGGGCATAAAACAAAAAATGTGTTGGGAACCTAAATGTGCTATGGATATATATTTTTATATATACGTATAAGGTATATATATGTATATATATATATATATCATGATGTGCGGTATGGGTATTGGGGCACGCGTGTGGACCCTGTTTGAGGGTCTCATTTACCTAGTGAATTGAGCAGGTTATGTACGTATAGCTTAGATAGCATAAATTTCAGAGAGCGGCTATAAAACGGAAAATATATTTAAGCAGTTTCAATTTGAAGTGTTATACACTTTTCTATTTGATTTGAATTTTGTTTAAAGTTATGCCAATGTTCAATGCATATAGAACATAAAGTTAAGAATCTTAGAAATTATATGTTCATATAAAGTTAGAGTTTTTAGTTCCCCACAGTTATGTAACAGTTCAAATGAACAACGACTCATGAACTTGTTAAATCGCTTGAGTAACTGATGGAATTAACGGAGCTAAGAGTGGCGCTCATGACCCACTGAACTACATATGTCGCATACATATATCGATCACTGATGACTGATCACTGATAACTGACCACATGCAGTGTATTCAGCTCTCAATCAAGTGTACTTCCGATCGCTATGTAGCTGCTGCCGTGAGGAACATGTGAAATTTGCGAAACACTAGCGGACAAAAGCTGCCTGCTATGGCAGTGGTCAGGCGATGCAGTTTTTTGCACGTGGCGTCTGCCTCAAAAGAGGTTTACGATGCGTATGAGTGATGTTTGTATAGGTACATACATTTACATACATATGTATACATATATATGTATATGTGAAACAGATATGTATATAAATTATACAGACATGTATATATTTATACTCTTGATATTTCCACATGATGTGTGTCAGTGGCTTAGTTAAGCGCATTTACACATGTTAAGGCCAATTGTCAAAGCATTTTTCTCTCTCTCTCTCTCTCTGTCTCTGTCGCTCCCTCACTCTCTCCCGCGCCCTGTCTCTACCTCTCTCAATTATTAAGCTGCATTTGCGCTGCAGTTTAAGGTCAAAGTTGTCAGGCCTCCAGAGCTCTATCACAGCGACAATTGGCACACCCACCCACGCTCAACTAGACCCATAGACGAACATATATCTGCACACACATAGCTATACATGATATGTATATATGTATGTATATGTATATTTGATATATGCATATGCTGAGATCGTTGCACGTGTAAGCGCCGAGTACATTGGCCTGGCCTGGTCTGGTCTGGCCTGCTCTGGGGTATCTAATGACGCCAACTGGAATTCACAAGTCAAGTTCCGTTGAAAAATAATTATTAAAAAAAAAAAAAAAAAAAATACAAATTATTCATATATATATATAAAACGCATGGTAATCAAATTTGTAACTCTTAACATGAACTTAGGCTAAGTTAAGCCAAAGTTAGACGCAATTGTATTTAGTTGGAGGGGCGAGAGACTCGCAATCTGCTATATCGCTATATAGTCGAGCACTAAGATGGCGGAACGGATGTGGCACAGAATACAAACAAAAATACTTATATATATAACTGTCATACACATATATATATAAATCATGGCTGATAACACATTGCTCCGACAGCTGACAGATTTTTATTTGTTCTTTGGGCATTTTAATTAAAACGTTTCAATTTGGCATTAAATTATGCGACAACGAATTACATATATAACATATAATATAATATTATATATATATAAATGTGTGTGAACACATATGGAGAGTGACATATGTGCCGTACAAAGGGGTTATCTGTGTCTCGTCGTTGTAGATGTCAATGCGAACTCTTTGTTGCCAACTTGAATAACTTCTTGAAGCGATGTCCTGTCATTCGGTCTTGGATCTTCAGAATAGTATCGTTTGACTCGCCTACCAATTGACCCAATTCAAGCGGCAACACGCGCCATCAATCAACATTTGATCTTCTACAGGCGAATTTTGCACTGAGCTGCAACATGCAAGCTTTTCAGAGAGTGTGTGACAAGTAGTCGAATAGGAGCTACCCTGTTACTACATAGCAGCTGAATAGAAAATAGAATTGAACAAGCATGCAGCTCAAGGGAATGCTTTCACAGCTTTAACAGTTGATCCCAACAAATCCTTTAGATTTAACATGCATGCTAAAAGAAAACACATAGTGATTCAGTCAAAAAAACAAGTTAAGGATGACAAAGTTTCACTTGCAAAGAAATTAATTTTATAATATAATTAAAATTATAAATATGGATTTTGAGAAAGCACAAATTCTGAAGTAATTTAATCTTACTAAAAGTTATGCAATCCCTATGTGCAGTCAGTTCCTGTAAAACTCTAGGAATTGTACTCTTAATTTAACTCAATCATCTATCATTCATACGAAAGTATTTTAGCTTGTAATATAATGCTTATTGTTATTAATAAATATTTGTTATTTAAAATGTGTCTGTCAGATACGTTAAGGAATGTAAACAGCATAGCCTAGCAGTGAAATGTGTACAGGGTGTGTGTATAAAATAGTAGATTTGGAGCAAACATATGAGCAGCGTGTGATTGACATGAAAATTCATGCCCACACACACACACACACAAGTGTATATACACTCCCACACACACACACACATTGAGAACACATAATGAATGCACATCTGGACAACTCGACTGCGATTTGGACCTGGGCCTGGCTCGCTATATGTATGCATGTGTGTGTGTGTGTGTGTGTATATTATTATTAGTATTTGTTATTGTTGTTGCTAAATGCTATTGTTGTTGTAGCATTGTTTGTTGTTGCGCTCTTGCAGCATGACATCATTTTGCTTGACATCATTAAGAAGCGTCAAAAGAAATCTGCACATGCACATGAAGTCTCAAAGCGAATCACATATTCATACACACTTATGCATACATACATACATATATGTTTATGTATGTATGTATGTATGTATGTTCAGTCATCCAATGTCGTTGTTCTCCATGTCGTCTCGTCCAGTTTTATTATACAGTTTCCTTTTAATAGTTTGCCTAATTGTTTAGACAAAATGCTTGACAGATGTTAACTAATTGCCGCGCACTCGTATTACATGTAATAGACAGTCCCAGTGACACTCAAACTGTATACTGATAGTGCTCGCATCCTAAACTGTGAGCGTTGTAAGCTATGCCAAATGACAATGCTTGACTCTTCTTTATTAAAATTTTAATATTTGCTTATAATTAATAAACATCCTTTACATGTGTTATAAAGAAATCTAATTACCAAAATTCATTTTTAAGTTCGCCCTCTCAGAGCTCTTGGTCTTGGTCTTTGGCTTATCAGAAACCTCGTTAACCTTCTTATTGACATTTTCCAAATGCTTTTGCAGTACAA